>CM029014.1:230753817-231263817 GCA_016801055.1 Panax notoginseng
AAAATGGCTAAGGATGTATTGGCGGTTCCTATATCAACTGTTGCTTTTGAGTCCGCATTTAGCACCGGTGGTCGTGTACTTGATTCATTTAGGAGTTCTTTAACTCCTAGAATGGTACAAACTCTTATTTTGTGCTCAAGATTGGCTTCGTTCAAGCAAACAACCAATGTCCGTGGAGAACTTAAATTCACTTGAAACAATTGAGAAAGGTAATCCTTCATTTTAAATTATATAGTTTTCATTTATAATGTTTATATGTTAATGACTTTCTTTAACTATTTTTATTTTCTTTTGATCTTCTTAGAATTTGCGGAAGTTCTGGATATGGATGGTGGAATTTAATGGAAATTTGGCACTTGGCAGTTTTTAGATTAGATTGATAACAGGTATTTCATATAGAAAATTTCGATGATGTTTAAACATTTGAGATTTTATTAGGCTTTGTTATAATGGATGATGTTTCAATTAATTTCTAAATTTTGGAATGTTTTATATGGAATCTACAATGGGATGAGGAGTAACTTTTTATGAAAAAGGCTAATTTGAACCTGAATGATTGAGGTTATGATGTAAATTACTCTTGAAAAGGAATTGATTATTGTTCATTACAATTTTAATTTGTCATAAATACTTATCTTTATAATACTGTTGGAAGTGGCTGCATATTATTGTTCTTGATTTGACTGGTAATGTATCAAATAGATTATGTCTAATGAGATGAAATTGCATGGTTGCTGTAAATTAGAATTGGGTATTATTATCTGTTTCTCTCTTGTGGTGTAAAGAAAACTAATGGCAATGGATATCACCCATGTTCATGTATACTCAAGTTTTCAATTTCATCAATCATTCATGTATATATATACATAAACTCTGTTGGGCTTTGTTGTTGCTTCAGGAGTCAGGTCTGTTGTTGGGCTACTGCTAGCTGCTGCCTGCTGGTCTGCTGTTTGCTGGTCTGCTGCTGTTATGCTAGTTTGGACTACTCTACTGGTCTGCTGCTGTTGTTGGATTACTCTGTTGGTCTGTTGTTGCTAGTTTGGACTGTTATTCTGTTACTATATTATGAAGTTAGGTTGATGTTTTTATTGCCTGTTGGCCTGTTGCTGCTATTTGTTATTATGTTATCTTGACAGTTGGCACTCTTTCTTTTATGTCAAGTTTTAATTTTGGATTGTACTTGCGTAAGGAAAACTTGAACTTCTCGTACTCATTTTGGATTGAATGTGCTTGGATGTTGGATCAGTAATATGCTTGTAAATTGTAATCTGTTAGTAGTTAAATGTGTTTGGGCCTTGGATAGTTGGATCAGTTAGATATGCTTTAATTAGTTGGATCAGTTGTAATCTGTAATCAGTTATTCCTTGATTTTTTTTAAACTTTTCATGGAAGCAGGGTTGAAAAGCAATCGATACAAAATTAGGTTCAAACATGTGTCGTACCAGTTTCGGACCGGGAAATCGGTTCTATAATACCCGAGAATTTCCACATTTTATTAAATAAATATATTAATGGAAATAAATATTTATTTGAATATAAATGTTAATGTTTTGTAAGTTGAGTAATTAAATTGATTCACATTGGATTAATACGAATTAAGAAGTATGGGAATGTGATGAGCATTTGTGAAGTGCCTTGTGTGGCATAATGTGAACTGGGGAAATTCACTAAGCGAGTTAAAAGAGAACTAGGAAGGTTATTTATGAATGATTATGTGATTCCATATAAGGAATGAATACACTCTTAGATTAGTAATGTCACTCATGTGGATGTTAATTAATATTATGTAAAACTTGTGTGGTGATAAAATTGGAACTGGCTTGAAGCTAAACCATTTTGGCACTGCCAGGGACCGGCACAGCTGCGCCCTCTCAGCAGTACAAAATGGCGCAGCTGCGCTAGTGTTCAATCTGAGATAGTTAAGTTTTTACTGTAGCAATGAAAGGGGACATTAATGTAAGGTGTGACATGAATAAAATCATATGATAAGAATACATGTTAATGACATGAGGTACCAAGTAGTACAATGTTATCATATGAAATTGTAATGAATAAATAATTAAATATATGTGTATTCTAGAAACTGAGAAAGGAATTAAATGTTTAAATAAACATTAATATTAACTAATGTTAGTATGTGGTTATGAGAGTAGTAAAAATAATTATGGGGGATACCCGGACAATAATGCCTAACGGCGATATTTTATTGCGCGTATTTAATGTACATGGATTATATGATGTGGGTATATAATTAATCCTTAAATTCCTAATATGGTAACTGTGACGCCCCCAAAATAGGTCAATTCCACTCAACCCATTCTGAGTCGCCAAATACATGGTACAAAAAATAACTACAACTTTATTATTACAATTCTCCTGCAAAATACGACAACACATATACTGTGAGTTTAAATACAAATATATACCAACTATGACTCTTATCCCAACCTTGGATAGCACGTCACAATGGCACCTTACATAAAGGTACAGTCAATAACTATTTTAGAAATTAAAATATTTAGAAAATGCTCAAGAAAACTTTCGTACATGGGAGACCATGCATCTAAGTTATAACAAATATCATATGACTGGAGAATTATCCTTGTTTGACCGAATATACCCCAAAGAAAAACGAGAAGATTACTATCATGTTCTTTCCAATGGTGAGTCTTCTCTTGACATATAATTATCTCCATTGTCTCCAATTGAGAATTATATTTCAACCAAACTCCAAGATTATATATGTAGTACTCGTAGATATACTCAGCAAGTGGATGTGTACAACCCTGTCCTATAATAACACGAAGTTGTATGTCATTATACATCTTGTATGATAGTGGTAAAAACACCATTTCAAAGTTGGGTTCGCCTCACCCTATTTGATACACCAAATATAACTATTAAATGACGTATAAAATACAACACACTTATCTAAAGTTCTCAATAAAATTATTTTCATACTATTTTAGGAAAACCTCAACAGCTATCGACCACCGTTCTATTCCCTTGTTACCCCCGCTCAACCCAGCTATACTCTTATCACCTTAAAGGAATTGTGAAATAAAAGGGTGAGCACAACTAACTCAGTAAAGAATATCATGACTAAAAATAATTAAATTATCAATAGACTTCATCAGTAATGAATCAGAGATTTAGAACATATGGTAGATGAATAAACTTTTCAATCGTAGTTGCAGCGGAACGAGCAATCCATTAGAAGAGTCAAATAGACCATAAAGTCTATTATATTCTCCATGTTAAAAGTCCACCAATATGTTTTATCCCTGTAACATCAATCAACAGTTCCTTTCCACAATCATGTGAATAACTCATAATCATAATTGTGGTTCTAAATTCTTCTTCGCACCGAAGACGAAGATAATTTTAATCACATGTCTTTACTTGAAACATCAAAGATCATGGTTATACCAAATCACAGTTCCTGGTCATAATCATACTAATAAATTCATCTTTGCACTACGGGCCAAAGATATTCACCAACAGTTCATCTTTGCACTACATGCCAAAGATATTCAACAACAAGTCATCTTTGCACTACAGGCCAAAGATATTAATATCTCGAAGAAATATATAATCATTTCAGAATTTATATAAACAATAATTATAACCATATTGATCAATTCACCTTTGCACTTAAGCTAAAGATATTTAATTATAAATTCAATGGTCATGGTCATACCAGTCAATAATTTATCTTTGCACTACTGGCCAAAGAGAACCCATAGTCACGATCATACCAATAATCTACCCATCTTTACACTCAAGTGAAAGAGAAATTTTATCACCATGATTATAAAAATGCAATAAAAATAATATAATCAAAACATGGGTTTAATTTCAAGAGTAAGATTCATAAATCAACGATAATTTGGTTAAAAAAAATCAATTTTGTCGTGAATAATACCCCGTAAATAGTAACTCGTGAATAGTAACTCATGAATAGTAACCTGTGTTCGTACATATTACCGTATACGTAAATAGTACCGTATACATAAATAGTGACATATATGTGAATAGTACCGTATACGTGAATAGTCGTATACGTGAATAGTAACCCCGACATGAAAAGGTAAAAATTTCATAATAAAATTCATACCAATATTTTGGTATAATGATATTGAAAGAAATAATATCATTTACAAAAAAAATAGCATTCCTTATAATCTCTTACTATCCCTTACAATCCTCTACCTCAAAAGAATAATACTTCTAACTGGAATATCGGATATAACGCTGAAGAAAACTTGCACCGTATAGCAACACTCAAGGTATCTAAATACTCATAAAATACGCTCGAAAATAGAGAGAAAAAACTTCAGTTTATGGTATGATTTTTAATTCTAACCTAAGCAACCTATTTATAGAAAAATACTTAGAACACCAAAGCAGAAAATTTAATAAAATATTATTATATTAAAAAAATTTCACGCCCACCTCTTGAAAATCTAATTTCAGCACATTTACAACACATGTGGGGCCCACCAATCATAACAAAAACGTTTTTCTTCAAAAAAACATTTATAACTCCAAAAATCAATTATTCCGGAACTTCAATAATTCATAATAAATAGCCCTTTTATCAGAAAAATTCAAATCTTATGTCCATTTCATAGGAAATTCAATTCTCTACAACTTTGTAGATTTAAGTTTTTCTAAATTTCAAACAGAAATTGACCGAAATCCACATACGAATGATTTTGCATGCTATAATCAAATTTCAATCAAAAATGGGATCCACCAACATGTTTAACATATTTTTAGCATTTATTGTAACATAAACACTCTTTCTCCTCATTTATTCATATATCACACATTCATTGTAAAAATATCACCATTATTATATTATTATATTATCGCATTATACATTATAATGTAATATAATAATATATTTGAATGAATTATTTTATCAGAAAAGAGAAAATATCAATTTTTAACAATTGTCACTTTTTTTAAAATTTCTCAATTTATATCCACATAAAATAAATATTTTCCTTATCATATAAATAAATAATTAAATATTTACAAATAATATTACAGAATCACAATAATGACAATCAGGTCATTCTCAGAAAAGAAGGGGTCTTCTGGTAAAGATTTCTCCTTACTGGCGCGCAATTAAATAACCTCTCCTAGACAGAACTTCCTTAGACATTGCCAATAATGCTTTCTAATAATATTATTCAAACAATATAAATTATTGATCTGATAATTTGAAATATTGTGCAATGACAATTATTGAAACAATAATAATATTAAAGAATGTGCAATACCGTGTGCTACTGTGCAACAATGCGTATTACTTTACTTTAACCACCGGGTATTTCAATAGTGTTAACGGTAACAACTACACCATTATTTTTTAAAAAACTCATTATTGTCGTTTTCTTCATTCGATAATTTTCTGTTACGGGACCCACAAATGGTTGTGTCATCGTAAGAATATTTCATGACCAAACGAATATTCTCCGACAACAATGAGTATGTTTATAACCACTTGCTTATTTTAAAAAATTTACATATATCACCCTTAACTTTAAACCTTTATCAATTTAACTATTTACTAAATAGAAAAATTGAATACTTTTATTTCATAAAATTTGGGGTCTTACAATCTCCCCTCCTTATGAAATTTCGTCCCCAAAATTTACGTACCTGGTATTTCGAAGAGGTGAGAATACCTTGTTTGTATTTCAGATTCCATCTTCCTTGTACTCATGATTTCTCTATTGCTCATCTCTTGTATTTCAGATATCATTTTAGAATATAGCTTCAAAATAAAGGTTAATTGACATAACACAATTTGTCAACTTAAGTAAGAAAATTCAGCTTAGGTAGGACACACACTAGCGAAGGATATTACTCGTCTCTCCCCTCCTAGTTCTAATCCCGGATCTCCGCCAAAGATCATATCCCTAAGCTCTGATACCAACTGTGACGCCCCCAAAATAGGTTCATTCCACCCAACTCATTCTGAGTTGCCAAATACATGGTACAGAAAATAACTACAACTTTATTATTACAATTGTCGTGCAAAATACGACAACACATATATTGTGAGTTTAAATAACGGTGTCCCCTACGCAGAGTCTGGCTTCGGTGCATCCCCCATCAACAGGAAGTCACCAGATAGAGGCTCGTGGCTCTTTACTTATGGCTCTGATGTCAACTGTGACTCTTATCCCAACCTTGGATAGCACGTCACAATGGCACCAGTCAATAACTATTTTAGAAATTAAAATCTTTAGAAAATGCTCAAGAAAACCTTCGTACATGGGAGGCCATTCATTTAAGTTATAATAGATATCATATGACTAGAGAATTATCCTTAGTTGACCCAATAGACCTCAAAAAAAATGAGAAGATTACTATCATGTTCTTTCCAATGGTGAGTCTTCTCTTGACATATAATTATCTTCATTGTCTCCAATTGAGAATTATATTTCAACCAAACTCCAAGATTATATATGTAGTGCTCGTAGATATACTCAGCAAATGGATGTGCACAATCCTGTCTTATAATAACACGAAGTTGTATGTCATTAGACATCTTGTATGATAGTGGCAAAACACCCTTCCAAAGTTGAGTTCACCTTACCCTATTTGATTCACCAAATATAACTATTAAATGACGTATAAAATACAACACACTTATCTAAATTTCTGAATAAAATTATTTTCATACTGTTTTAGGGGAAACCTCAACAGCTATCGACCACCATTTTATTCTCTTGTTACTCCCGCTAGACCCAGCTATACTCTTATCACCTTAAAGGAATTGTGAAATAAAAGGGTGCACACAACTAGCTCAGTAAAGAAAATCATGACTAAAAATAATTAAATTATCAATAGCCTTCATCAGTAATGAATCATAGATTTATAACATATGGTAGATGAATAAACTTTTCAATCGTAGTTGCAGCGGAACGAGCAATCCATTAGAAGAGTCAAATAGACCATAAAGTCTATTATCTTCTCCATGTTAAAAGTCCACCAATAATGTTTTATCCCTGTAACATCAATCAACAGTTCCTGTCCACAATCATGTGAATAACTCATAATCATAATTGTGGTTCTAAATTCTTCTTCGCACCTAGGACGAAGATAATTTTCTTCACCTGTCTTTACCTAAAATATCAAAGATCATGGTTATACCAAATCACAGTTCCTGGTCATAATCATACTAATAAATTCATCTTTGCACTACGGGCCAAAGATATTCACCAACAGTTCACCTTTACACTATATGCCAAAGATATTCAACAACAAGTCATCTTTGCACTACAGGCCAAAGATATTAATATCTCGAAGAAATATATAATCATTTCAGAATTTATATAAACAATAATTATAATCATGTTGATCAATTCACCTTTGCACTTAAGCTAAAGATATTCAATTGTAAATTCAATGGTCATGGTCATACCAGTCAACAATTCATCTTTGCACTACTGGCCAAAGAGAACTTATAGTCACCATCATACCAATAATCTACCCATCTTTACACTCAAGTGAAAGAGAAATTTCATCACTATGATTATAAAAATGTTAAAAAAATAATATAATCAAAACATGAGTTTAATTTCAAGAGTAAAATTCATAAATCAACGATAATTTGGTTAGAAAAAAAAATCAATTTTGTTGTGAATAGTATCCCGTGAATAGTAACATGTGAATAGTAACTCATGAATAGTAACTTATAAATAGTAATTCGTGAATAGTAACCCGTATTCGTACATAGTACTGTATACATAAATAGTACCGTATACGTAAATAGTGACATATACATGAATAGTGCCGTATACGTGAATAGTGTCGTATACGTGAATAGTAACCCCGACATGAAAAGGTAAAAATTTCATAATAAAATTTATACCAATATTTCAGTATAATTATATTAAAAGAAATAATATCATTTACGAAAAAAATAGCATCCCTTACTATCCCTTACAATCCCTTACCTCAAAAAAATAATACTTCTGACTGGAATATCAGATATAACGCTGAAGGAAACTTGCACCGTATAGTAACACTCAAGATATCTAAATACTCATAAAAATACGCTCGATAATATAAAGAGCGAAAACTTCAATTTTTGGTGTGATTTTCAATTCTAATCTAAGCACCCTATTTATAGAAAAATGCTTAAAACGCCAAAGCAGAAAATTTAATAAAATATTATTATATTAAAAATAATTTCACGCCCACCTCTTGAAAATCTGATTTCAGCACATTTACAACACATGTGGGGCCCACCAATCATAACAAAAATATTTTTCTTTAAAAAAAC
Organism: Panax notoginseng; assembly: GCA_016801055.1. Lineage (NCBI taxonomy): Eukaryota > Viridiplantae > Streptophyta > Magnoliopsida > Apiales > Araliaceae > Panax > Panax notoginseng. The sequence continues at coordinate 230,762,126 of CM029014.1, forward strand.
ATTTATAACTCCAAAAATTAATTATTTCAGAATTTTAATAATTTATAATAAATAGCCCTTTTTATCAGAAAAATTCAAATCTTGTGTTCATTCCATAGGAAATTCAATTCTCTACAACTTTGTAGATTTAAGTTTTTTAAAATTCCAAATAGAAATTGACCAAAATCCACATACGGATGATTTTACAGGCTATAATCAAATTTTAGTCAAAACTGGGATCCACCAACATGTTTAACATGTTTTTAACGTTTATTGTGACAAAAATACTTTTTCTCCTCATTTATTCATATAGGACACATTCATTGTAAAAATATCACCATTATTATATTATTATATTATCGCATTATACATTATAATATAATATAATAATATATTTGAATGAATTATTTTATCAGAAAAGATAAAATATTAATTTTTAACAATTGTCACTTTTCTAAAAATTTCTCAATTTATATCCACATAAAATAAATATTTTTCTTATCATATAAATAAATAATTAACTATTCACAAATAATATTATAGAATCACAATAATGACAATCAGGTCATTCCCAAAAAAGAGGGGGTCTTCCGGTAAAGATTTCTCCTTACGGGCGCGCAATTAAATAACCTCTCCTAGACAGAACTTCCTTAGACATTGCGAATAATGCTATCTAATAATATTATTCAAATAATATAAACTATTGATCTGATAATTTAAAATATTGTGTAATGAAAATTATTAAAACAAAAATAATATTAAATAATGTGCAGTACCGTGTGCTACTGTACAATAACGCGTATTACTTTACTTTAACCACCGGGTATTTCAACAGTGTTAACAGTAACAACTACGCCGTTATTTTTTTAAAAAACTCATTATTGTCGTTTTCTTCATTCGACAATTTTCCGTTACGGGGCCCACAAATAGTTGTGCCGTCGTAAGAATATTCCACGACCAAACGAATATTCCCCGACAACAATGAGTATTTTATAACCACTTGCTTATTTTAAAAAATTTATATATATCACCCTTAACTTTAAACTTTTATCAATTTAACTATTTACTAAATAGAAAAATTGAATACTTTTATTTCATAAAATTCGGGATCTTACAGTAACAATTGTACATTAAGATTACATTATGGGAATTAAAAGAACCAAATCAAGCCTTAGATGATCAAATGCTGAGATATTTGCTCTTGTCCCAAATTGAGTGTCTCAAAGGTACATGAACAATAACTTGAAGCTAAAATACGTAACTTCTAAATGGCTAAGTGTAGGTGATGATGGCTAGGAAAATGGTGGTTGGCCAACTCTTGAATAACCATTATTTCCTTCCAAATCATCATGGATACTAACTTTCATGTAAACCCTAAATTCAGTCCAAGTTTCCTTTATAAATATAAGCTTCAATTTCAATTTTTGGTTGCTTGTAATTGTCTTATAATTCTAAGTTTGAGTAGTTCTAAGTTGCTGAGCATATTATAGAAGCATACTCAGAGTGTAGGAAGTACAATTCAAGCTTAAGAAGGTATAAATTCTAACTATGTTCTTGAAATGAGTCTTGTTTAGTTCTTGAAATTTCTTGAAATTCTATGTCAATTGATGTAAATTAACATGTTATAATGTGTTTAAGAAGTTTACTTACATGTATGAACACTTTAATGATGGTTTAGAACTAGCTTAAATCGTTGGAAATCAAGTTGGGTGATACTCTGCAAAACAGAGTCTGTTTACTGCTTCTGATTTCGACGTGGCGCAGCTGCGCCCTGTTTATACTAGGGTGCAGCGCAGCTGCGTCGTACCTCAGAATCAGTTTCTGATTTTTATTATGCTACATGTTGTGAACTTGGTATTATGACTTAAATATATACCTGAAAAGAAGTATAGCATGAGATTTAAAGTCTTCTTATATGGTAAGAAGAGATCAACATGATTTAGTGAGAAGTTTATGACAACACTTAAAATGTTGACCACAAACTTTGATGGAATTTATGTGTTACAAGTTCTGAACTTAGTATCTTATACACATGATGGATTTCAGATGTACATAAACATAATATGGTGTTTATAGAGTCTTTGTCATGATGAAATTTATTAGACCTTGTGTTAGAGAAGTTTCAAGAAAAGCTTGAGATGTTAGAAGTTAATATACATGAATGCTACATGATGTAGGTTCTGATCTTGGAAATATGTTAACATGATTTGGTTATATATGATAAGAGTTTAAAGTTGCCTTGTATGTGTTATAGTCCATCATTCATGTTAAAATGGTTTCAAAAGCAAACTTGAACATATTTTTAAAATCTAGTTGCATCACATGGATATCAAGATTCTAAAGGGTTAATATGTCATGTATGTCTATAAAATCCCTAGATATGATTTATATGTATTAAACATGATGATAACTAAACCAAACATGAGTTTAAAGCATGATTCAAAGTGTTAAACAGTGATAATTGTGAATAAACAATATGAATACTATAAGCATGAGTATTAACAGATTTTGTAATATCTCTATATGGACATATAGCCAAGTTATAAGATATGGTAACCACTTGATCTTGTTATGCTTTAATACCATGTAAGTTGTAAGCTAAAACTTGTACAAATAAACTCAAGAATGGTCATATGCTTATGTGAGCACCTCTAACATGTATATATGATAGAGTATTAGTGCATAGGTGTGTAAGAATTGGACAGAAACAGGAAGTGCATAGCTCAACCTTGGTCTGGCCAGGGGACAGCGCAGCTGCGCCGTCCCTAGGCCTAGACAGGGCGCAACTGCGTCATCCTGCAGTCATGAATAGTTTCTATTTTTGACCTGATGTTTGAAGTATGCTTATATGATTACTTTAACTTATAATATATGACCAATATGCTATGTAATGTGTTAAGAAGCATGCAATGAGATAGAGATGAATGTTAATTATGACTTTCAAATGTTAAGTCCAAAAGAATGTTTACAAGATATAAAGCAATGATACGTTGTTTAAATTTGTGATGTCTTACAATCTGATTTATGCTATGAAAATATAGAATAGGTGATGTTGTATGAAGTTACAACTAAGTTAGACATTTATTTGTACGTTTGAACTTACCTATGTGAGTTTTTATAACTAATGAATATCATATACGTGTAAATATATTATGTTAGGATCCGAAAGAGGGTATTAAGCTTTACTTTGATAAACTACGTTTGAGGCAAGTATCCTAAACTCTTGCATTACTTTATTCAACGAATATCGTAAGCAAGTATCTAAACCTTATCTCTTAAAATGAAAGTTATCTTACTTACTCGTTCAATTGAGCTAGTTTGTTTAAACTCTTGTGAAAAACTATTATTCATGATGAACTTGGTATTGTTCCTGAATATTATGAAAGTGTCTATGCCATTTGATTCGGCTAGACTATATGCATGTTTATAAAACTGTCCAAACCAATTGACTGGTGCGAAAATCTTGAAAATTGAATTGAACAACCCTTATGGTAAGGGGAGTGTTTATTGTTGAAAGTCCCAACACACGCGTGAATATTACTGTGGTGTTATGCATAACATAGAGTATTGCAAACTGATCATCTATCGTACTTATTTCTTTTGGGTTATCAGTTTAATATTGACGATTCTAGTAGATGTTCAATAGTCCTTAGTGACTGCTCAGTATAAATTGATTTATTCAGTTGGATACGTTGATAGCCTTTGAATTCATATATATTTGTTGATCTATATTGAATTATCGTTTCATATTCCAAGGATTGGATTCAAGAATTATTGATATTCGTTATTCATGATATTATTCTGAAACTCTGAACTATCTTAGAAATGATACTTCGATATTTCAAACTTGTGTTATAAGACTCTTTACCCTTGTTGTATATTACTTGCTGGGCAATTTGTGCTCATTTTTGCTTATTTAAAACCTTTCAGTCAAGGCGAAATAGGGAAGTGTCTCTGAAAAAGACAAGGGCAAGGACAAGGCTACCAACTAGCTTGTTCCTTTATGTTTAAAAGTGTTATGTTGTATTAAGACTATTTTCAGACTATGTTTAAGCTTAAGTAGGATTATGTAATAAGTCTTTATTCGATATTATTATGTAATCTATTAAGTACTGTAGGTTGCGAGACTTGGGGGAATAATTATAATAAATCATTGTACATTATTCTAGATTAGATCTTTCGCTGTGAACGTGTAATTTTAGTTACTATGAGCACGTGATGAACCAAATTCGAGTGACCAAGTGGTGGTCCGAATTTGGGGGCGTCACAGGTTGGGTAAACTGGTCCAACCGGTACCGGTATCGGTATTCAATTTTGACTGGTTTCGATAATCGGTTCGGTCCGATTCGGGACGATTAATTATTGGTGCCCATCCCTACTAATTAGGGCTACCCAAAGGTGTTTGCGTTGGGCAATAGGGTTCGCATAACCTAAGTTTAGAGGGGTAAACGAGTCAAAATAAATAGAACAAATAGATATTCATATTTAATTCGAAATAAATTCTTATTTGAATACAACTTAGATTCAAATTATATTTGAAAAATTCTAGCCAAATTCGACTCTATTTGAATATTCATTACTTGAATTATATCCGATTTGAATTAAATTAAATTCAAACTACTCGCGAACTACAAATTCAAACTCGAATTTAAGTCTCCACATTGTAATTACTCCCCCTATCCCCAAAAGGATGACTAAAGATATTATTATTTTTTATCCCTATATTGATATAAAGTACATAAAGTGAAGTGAAGGATAAAATGTCATTTAGTGGGGTCCATTATTATAAAAAACTAAAAGTGCTCATCACTTTATATAATTTTGTGGAACCACCAAAGATAAATTTAGAATTTTTTTACTCTTTTTCATATACTTTTATTTTTCTTTGTAATTTACACATCCTTTTGGGACAAAGGGAGTAGTTTTATAATATAGACAATTATCAATTGACCTTATTATTTTACTTAAAATTAAGAAAATGTATTTACAATTATAGTTTATAAATATAAAATTTTAATTAATATTAAAAACAAAATAAAAGTAGTAATAATTAATTATTCAAAATTTATTTAATTGTGTATATATTATAAGAGAGTATAAATATCTATTCGAATATATATCAATCGAGTATGTATCAAATTATAATCGAGAATTCGAATAATTTGAAACCTAAACAAGTCAAGTATAGTCTTGTTCAAATTTTACTCATCTTTTTATTCAAACTATTTTTTATGCTTGAATTTGAATAACATATTAACAAATCTAAATCTCACTCTCATTTTTTCTACTCGAATTCAAACAGTTTGGTTTGATTTATAACTTTACCTAAATTGGATATAAGAGAATAGAATGGAAAACTCTTTTATAATAAAGAAAACATGATGCAAATCAAAGGGTATAAACGAGTCAAATCGAAACGAATTAGAGAACTGCTCAAATTCGATTTGAAACGTTAAATTCATACTCTAATTTTACTCGAATTCGAATTGTATTTGAAAATTTCTACTCAGATTCGACTCAACTCAAATATTTATTACTCGAACTCGAATTGACTCGGATCAAATTATATCCAAACTACTCGCAAACTTCAAATTCAAGCTTGAATTCAAGTTTTCACATAATAACTATCTTTATAATAAATATAATTATAAATTTAATTTTTTATTTTACTTAGAAATGAGAAAATATATTTACTATTATACTTTACAAATATAATATTACAATTAAAATTAGAAATAAAATAATAATTAATTATCTTAATTTGATTTAATTTTGCATATATTATAAGAGAATGTATCGAATATCTAATCGAATTTGTATTTATCAAATCACAGTCGATAATTCGAGTAATTTGAATATTAGACGAGTCGGGTATAACCTTACCTAGATTCTACTCATTTTTATTTGAACTATTTTTTATGTTCAGATTTGGATCATATTATTAACGAATCCGAGTCTCGCTCGTATTATTTTGAGTTGAGTATGAATCAAGCTCGAACTGTTTGGTTTGTTTACAAACTTATGCGAACTCAATTAAATAAAAAAAATATTATAAGCAAGCCGGAAAAGACAATCAAAAATCATTTGACATTAACTTTTAATAAAGTAAAAACTCCATGCGGATATGAGTGTTTTATAATTTTAATTATTTTTATTTTTGATTTTTAATAAAATATAAAAATATAAATTAATAAAATTATAAAATATTCATGTCCAATTTTGTTATTAACAAGGTGGTGGAGGCTAAGAGGCAGGCACGCAATTGAAGGGAGATGGTGGGCCCGGTCAACGAACTTTAAATCCACGTCCGATTACTTCGGGTGTCCCACACCTAATCACCACTTGAAAAACCACGGGAACTTTTAAAGCCGGCGGGAACCATCAACCGGTATAAACCGCAGCCGATGTTACGTGGCGTGGGACCACTAAATCCAAAGCCAAATTCTAGGAAAATTTTAAAAAGAAAAAAAATGATGGAACATCCAATAAGAAAACAAAAACAGAGGAAAAACAGAAGAGAGTTTGTTGGGGTGGTGACATTTTGGTGAGGACTAGGAGAGAGAAAGCAAATACAATTTCTAGAGAGAGAAAGAGAAAGCTTGTTCCTCCCCTTTCAGAAAAGATGGTCGAAGAGAGGTTCCTCCTCTGAGATCATCCTGAAAAGGGCAGTCAAGAAATTAATACATTTTTATTTTAAATTTATATTAATTTATTAAATTTTTTTCTTAGCTGCCTTTTCAAGTCTCAATAATCTTTCCAATCATCATCATTTTTTCATCATCTCCACCCAAAATCTTTCATTTTTCTTCAAAACCCTTAATTATTTCCAAGAAGTATATCATTTTTACCCTTAGGGAATTTACATTTATTTACAGCAACAGCAACAGGATTATTGTTTCTTTGACTGCCCTTTTTGCCCCTCCTTTCTGGTAAGTTATCTCTTCGTCTATCCATTTCATACCCTTTTTGTTTTTTTCTACATTGCTTGCTTTGGCGCGTATTCCTTATCATTTTGATTCTTTTGTATTGTTGCTTTTGTGAAATATACTTGCACCAATTGACCACATTAGTATTGTTGATTGTGTGATATATATTTTTCGGAATTTCTGCACCAGGTTATGCAATAGTTGATGGTGAAAACAGAGGACTTGTGACCTAAAATTGTGAAATAGAAATGAGGGACCCCAATTTGGTCATTATGTTCAAGAGGGCTATTGAATTTTCGTTCTTTTGTAATGTAGTTTGTGCCTCGTAGTGTATTTTTTCCGTGCACATTCGTTGGTGTTCTGTAATTTGTACAAATTGTTGTTGTTGTTGGTGTATAATTATCATCACGGTCCCGAGCAATCTGTAACTCGGAGGGGTGGTTAGTATAAGAAAGCTGGCGATTTTCTACAGAAGCTTGTATAGAATCCTGGCTGTTGGCAGATATTATCACTGCCTCCACCACTGTAACATTGTTTTGTGAGCAATGGGGGATAGATGGAACGCTTGTGGAATCCAATTATCGTGTTTTGCACTTTTGAGTCTTGTATTGGGAATTCAAGGGCATTGCTCGCTGAATTCTGAAGGTAATCTTTGGTGAACAACAATGCTAATTTCCCAAATATGAATTTGTTTGCTGATCTTTATTGATATGGTTTGAAATGAAAATGCAGGATTGGCGTTATTGGAGTTTCGTGCTGCTGTGGAATTGGATCCATATGGTGTTTTCTCGGATTGGAAGCCTAATGACTGCAACCCATGCATGTGGTCAGGTGTTCATTGTGTCGACAGTAAAGTGCAAATGCTGTAAGTCCCAGATATATTTCTTACAAAACATTACAGTCAGATATACATAAAAAAAAGAATGCGAAATTAATGTCTACTTCCTTCAGTTGACAGAGTATATGTGTTGAACTAATAGTACCCCAATATGTTTGTTACTTTTCTTTTCCTTAGGTGATAATCCATACTGTACTAATATCAAATGGTTTAGTCTTGAAAATTTAGTATGCAGAATTAGAGCGGCTTTATGTTTCTTAGTTTTGATAGAAGAATGTCTATATGCTTTGCACTTTGGAGTATTCATATTCTTTTTCCTTTTATGCGAAGGGATCTTAATGGGCTTTCTTTGGAAGGAGTATTGGCACCAGATCTTGGAAAACTCACTCACCTAAAAACTCTGTAAGTATTAACTTTATGTTTTTGAGTTTTATTGTTAAAATCTTTTTTTGTTAAATATTAACTCACATTCAACTTTCTAACCTAGCAAACGGGCCCAAAGCCCGCGCGCCGGTCCGCCCGCCAAAAAATGGCTTTGGGCCGTATTTTTTTGGCCCACAAAAACCCGGGCCTTTTTGGCCCGGCCCGCCCGCGGGCTTTGCGGGCTCAAAAAGTGCCAAAAATAGGCATAAACCACCTTCGGTCCGCGGCCCGCCCCGCCCCGCCCACGGGCTATGGGCTTACTTTTTTGGCCCGTGAAAATCCGGGCCTTTTTGGCCCAGCCCGGCCCGCGCCCGCCCGCCCATTTGCCACCTCTACATGTGGTGGTTTAGTCTCAAACACCATTGTGGGTATTTTGCATATACCTGGTGCTGTTGCAATCAACCTGATTGCTTAGCATTGCCTCTAAAAAAAATCATAAACTACATTATATTATGTTGGTTTAAATAGGAATATATATAATTGTTGTAAAATGGAACCAGTTATTGAAACAAATGACATGTAATTGAGACAAAAAATAATTTATGAGTGTCAATTGTGTGTTTATTTAGATCATCATTATGTTGTAAAAACCTTTTTATGTGGTTGAGGGCATATTCAATTTAGCCTCTTGGTATTAACTAGTTAATCTTTATATTCAATGAATCATCAGTTCTATCGTAAATATCAATCATCAATTCATTATTCATCCTACTGGAGCTAATAGATTGTCATAATGAAGTTCTTTGCAGATTCAGTTACTCTTATATCCGCCTATTGTTACTTTCCCTTCTGAACCAGTTCTACTTGTACTAGTATAATACTTGATTTGTAAAAACTCATAAGTTTTCTGAATATGTTTTATGAACTAATGCATCGTTATCTGATTGTTTATCATTTTAATATGAATCCTCCATAAGTGATAGATGTGATTATGATGCACTGCTGGAGGATATAAGCATAGAATCCCTTGCTTTTTCCAATTTTGAATCCTGTAGAATTTTCTTGATCTCTTGTCCTCCATTTGTATTTTCATTTGTCAGTATACTCTCTCAGAACCAGTTTTCTGGTGCTATCCCTAAAGAGTTTGGTGGGCTTGCAATGCTGGAGGTATTGGACTTGAGGAATAATAGTTTGAACGGACCTATTCCGCCAGAAATAGGAGGGATGCATTCGCTAAAGCGCTTGTAAGTCCATTATCTGATGCAATCATTTGTTCAAAGCTAGGGGACTATAAGTTCCATATACCTGAACTAAATTCATAATTTACACCAGGTTGCTTTACAATAATAACTTTGAAGAAACCACTTCTTTGCAACATGGGAAGGTTGTTTTGCTCTCTGAAACACAATTTGATGGAAACCTTGTCTCGAATGCTGACACTGGATTTGGTTGTGTAAATAGAAAGATTGGACACTGGTAAGAGATTTTATTTTGGAACTTATTCTGAATGTCCTGCTGATTTCCTATACTTTTAACCCGCATTGCATGAACACCATCCTCACAAAAAAGATAGCTGCTCTGTATGTTGATTTGTCTAAATTACCAGACATGGCACATAATAATATATGTGTGTATATTTGTCTTTATATACATATTTATTTATATATACATTACATGTATATATAAATATATGTGATACTAAATTAACTAAATCAAACAATATGCTTGGTTTTACTATATTCAGTGAAGGAATGTTTTATTCTTCTGGTTGCTACTCACATCCTGCTTGGCTGGTTTCTCCCTATTAAATCCAATTTCTTAGTATAGCTTGATTTATTTCCTAGCGTGCAACAGATTTGCACATCTGTATCTATTTTACTACAAATCATATTTTGTTACTATATATGAAAATATGTTACAATATGATATTTTCTTAGTTCCTTCAGTGTGCATGACTACACAGTGCAAATTAATTTGTGGTTAACTGCAAATACAATGTGCATATATTTAATATATGTATCAACTCTTCTTCTGAGCAACTCAATTTATCGGAATTGTCTCCTTTTCTCATCATTTATGCATGTTATGGGCAGCATCTCCCATGGTGGTTTAAAATCATTGAAGAAAGTAGAATCGTTCGTCATACCGATCAGAGGGACACTGATTCGTTATCTCAATATGTTGCAGTTGTAAGGATCCAAAATGGTTTTTTTTTGGATGGAGGGTGATTTTTTAATTTTACTTTTTTACTTCAAGGGTGATTCATACTTGTCTTCCATTTAGATCCCTTTGTTTTTAAATAATTGTTCTCTTTTTCTTTCCTAATAATTCTGATACAAAGGGAATAAGTAAGAGTAATTTAATTTTCACTACTAATACTTTTCATCAACATGGGAATTTTTAATATATATTAGTGCAAAAAACAAAGAAGACTATTATGAAAACAAAGGGAGTACTTATCCGTAAAGTAATTCACCCTCTCTCCAATTCCGTGCACCTAATTTTACCCTGGTCATTTTCCATAATGTTCACTCAATGTATTTTCTTTGTGTAAACTCCATGATTATGTTTCAAGGTTCAAATCTGAAGAAGGCTCCTCTTACGATAATGCAGATGATTGCTGTGACAATCTACCAAGTAAGTAGGAACAATTTATTCAGAATGAGTCAAAAGTTTATGATTCTGAGTTTACTGACATTAGTTTACACATTCAGCAGGTTCTTTTGAACCTCATATACAGAACCTAGTTAAAGTTGTACGTCGCAGATTAGTTGAACAATCCAGTAATCTTGCTGCTGCCCCAGCCATTGCGTTTTCTGCTGACAACATCATTGCTCTTCCTAGTAGCAGAAGTAGTGGGTCATTCCCTGCTGTACGAAGGGAAAAGATAAAACAATCTCCTCCTGTGCTCTCACCTCCATCTCAGAAGACTCATCATAACACATCAAATCATGTTGGGCAATCTGAGAAAGCTGGTGGACATTCTGGAAATACGTGGAAATATATAGTTGGAATCTCAAGTGCTATTTTTGTAGCATTTGTTGCTGCAGCATTATTCTTTGTTTGCCGTACCCGAGCAGTAACCACCATAGGTCCTTGGAGGACAGGATTGAGTGGACAGTTGCAGAAAGCATTTATAACAGGTAATGTTTTCACACCTAACCTGTACAAATATTCTACCTGTCATAGTTAGACCATGTAGTGATATGATGGTATCCCTAGTTGAAATGTCAATTGTCATTTCTTAAATATTTATGCAGCCCTTAAGCTGTAGCAAAACGATTCCCAAACATTAAGTTTTAAGATGCTAAAGGTTATGGTTCCAATTCATCGAGCATTGTTTGAAGGATAACTACGATTTGCTTGCATACGTCAGCAAACATGCATAGAGATGTATCATGCATGAGATTTGAAACTAGTCTTTTAGATTTTAAAATAAGTGAAAGATTCACCACTCTTCAAGTCCTGCTTTGTTTTTTCTTTATCCAAGTTAATTTTATTGTCCTTGACCTAGAACAGGGAAAAATAATCCTCTGAAAGAAAGACTTGATTAGTTGATTAGTGGTGACATGCCACCTCAAAGCATAACCGGTGTTAATATAAAAATCCCTTTCCCAATTGCCCATTCTGATGCCATAAAGACATGAATATTTATTGAGACATCAATGATTGCCAATAGATTTGGATTTGTAGAGAAGAGAACAAACATTACTATGGAAAAGAGAGAAAACTACCACGTATAGAAACAATCTGAACAGGAAATCTTGAATAAAAAAAAATAAAAAAATCTATCCAAATTCCAAAAAAAAATTCTCTTCACTGTTTTAGCTTGATATTTTTCCATATTTTCCTGGTACAATGCTCAATTAGGTAGATTTTCTTGCTTAATCTCCTCCTTGATTTTTCTTCAAAATATTTCTCAATGCTATGTTCAAAACTTCAAAAATAGAAAAGGGTACTATCGGTAAGAAACTTGTATAATTTTTTAGATAGGATCGAGTTTGGTAACTTAAGTTGATGTGATACAGTTACTTCTGTATACAGACAAATTTTTTCCTATCTTTCAATGTATCTTTCGATGTGGGACTAGGGTGTTACAAACTCCCCCACTTAAATTTCTGACGTCCTCGTCAGAACCGATCACACACACGGCCCGAAGATCTTTGCCTCTCTAGCCATTGTGGGATAATATCAGCTGGCTTCGTGTCCCCACCTCTGGACCTCCATCTCTCCGGCAACCCGATCGGATAACCCGACCCGAACTTTCGAGAGTCGGCTCTGATACCATATGAAACAACCAACCCGGGAACAAATCTTGAGTCAAATCTCAAGTCCGAATCGAATCAAATCCATCCAAATAAGGTCCTTAAACCACTGGTCCAATAGTATCTTCTTGGGTCATCGTAGCCCACCACAGGCTCCCAAAAGGTCATGACTTGAAGGTAATATTGGTAGTAACTTATTTCCTTATATACAGACAAATTTTTTTCCTATCTTTCGATGTGGGACTAGGGTGTTACATTAACAGTGTCAGCATTTTCTTGGGATGGATTACTACTTTTGGATCCATTTAGATTTAGTTGTGTGTAGGCATTCTCTTAAGAAATCAACCGACTGAGTCATTATTAGTTAAACTTGAATTGACTTTCCTCCTTGTTAGCTGACCAGCCTTTAATTTGCTATTATTATTACTTTTATTGGACTGGCTGTTTATCCATACTATCATGTTGGAAAGGAAAAGTGGAAACTTCAATAAACTTTTGAGAAATGCAGGCGTCCCAAAGCTGAATCGGACTGAGCTGGAAACGGCCTGTGAGGATTTCAGCAACATAATTGAAACTCATGAAAGCTGCACTGTGTACAAGGGAACATTATCTAGTGGAGTTGAAATTGCTGTTGTCTCAACCTCAATTAGTTCTCTTAAACAATGGTCAAAGCGTTCGGAATTGGCCTATCGAAAGAAGGTTAGTTGTTTTGGTTGGCACCTAAAGATTTACCAGAATGAACTTTGGGTTGTAGTGTACCTATAGTGTGTCGGTTATCTGTTCCATTTCCTCGGAAAGAAAAAATTATACGACTCTTGATCCTTTTGGCCTTTCTATAGATTGATGCACTCTCACGAGTGAACCACAAGAATTTTGTTAATCTTATTGGGTACTGTGAGGAGGATGAACCTTTCGTTAGGATGATGGTGTTCGAGTATGCTCCTAACGGGTCCCTCTTTGAGCATCTGCACGGTAAGTCTAGGTTCATATGCACCATATCAGTTGATGGTTCAAGAAATTTATTGAGTAACTAATGCTATTGTTTTATGTTTTCAGTAAAAGAACTTGAACACCTTGACTGGAATGCAAGGATGAGGATTATAATGGGAACAGCTTACTGTCTCCAGTACATGCATGACCTGAATCCACCAGTGCCACATACCAACCTGAAATCAAATGCTATATTTATGACTGATGATTACGCTGCAAAAGTATGCTGCTTTCTCTACATATGGATATGCATATTACATAATATGCATGCACTTAGAACATGAACATGTAGCTGCATGCACTCACAGGTAAAAAAATTTTTATTAGAAATTAAATTTCTTATTGTTTCATTTTGGTTTCTCAGATTGCTGAGATTAGTTTCTGGAAAGAACTTTCACAAAAATCAAGGGTGACAGTGGAAAATGAATCGGAGCATTCTGTACTGCCACCACTTGCTGATGCTGAAACAAATGTTTACAGTTTTGGAATTTTATTACTCGAGGTCATATCCGGGAAGCTCCCATATTCAGAAGTGCAAGGGCATATCGAAAACTGGGTAATTCCAAGCTACTAATACATTTACTCTCAGTACTGTGTTTAGAGCTGTATATAATGAGGTTGGTTTTAAAGAACCTGCATTGAAAATTTTCAGGCATCCAAATACCTAAATGACAAGCAAAGCATCAGTGATATGATTGATCCAACCTTGAAGTCCTTCAAACAAGAAGAGCTTGACATTATATTTGAGGTAATCCAAGAATGCATTCAAGAGGATGCAAGGAAGAGACCAACTGTGAAGGAAATTATTGGCAAGCTGAGACAAGTGATTGATGTATCACCTGATGCAGCTACTCCGAGACTCTCTCCCCTCTGGTGGGCTGAGCTTGAGATTTTGTCGGCGGAGGCAGCTTAATCTGACTCTCTTTCGTTGTTGTAAGTTGTGTATCTCTCTTAACATGTATCATCAAAATACAGAAATGTTACATTCCCCCCCCCCTAGTAAATCCAATCGATTCTCTTTATTAAAATCTGTTTTGTCTGTGTTTCTCTTATATGTCACTGATGATTCATTTTATTCATATATTTTTCTTGTTTCACCTTGGAGAGGCAATACTAGGTCTCATAGATGGGTTCCCTGACCCTGAGTTATACATCATATGTATTTTGTAACTAAAGATTGGTATGTAAAATATATAATTGAACTGGGAATTCTGTCTTGTGTTGCAATGTTTGTACTTTTCTGAAACATTTTTGATATACGAGAGATTTTGAAAATTTGTCTCTTTTTTATTTCCTGTTGTTCTGGTTATGTACATTGTCGTGTAGCAAGATTTTCAATAGCAATGAGCTGCCTAGATTTTCTAGTACTTTTAATTCAATACTATGGGGGAAGAGTGATTTGATCCCTGGACCTTTGCATATCATCCAAGCTAATTCTTGGTGGTAGCTGCCCGGATTTTTATGTCGGGATTGGCCAAACATGCTTTAGAGTGTTGAAATTGAACAATCCCAAAAGAAAAAAAGAAGATAAACCAGGCACTACCCCACTCAATATAACCTCAATCCAACTTTTTATGGTGCCAAACACGTGAAACACAGAAAGACAAACAAGCACATCTAAGAGAATTTGATTTAACGCATCTTGATCTAGCTCCTTCGGCAATTCTTCTACTTTCCTTTCAATCTCCTCTTCTTTATCAGATTTGAAATTGAGCTACATAATTGTCAGAACTCAGAACCGATAAATCACATTTTTCACTCTTAAATTCAATTGTCTCTATTATGATATGCATGACTTTTGGTAGACTTTAATTTCTATGAATAATAGATGTAAAAATTTCATCGATTAAGAATAAATGTGAAGCTCTCATCCTGCCACTAATATCATTTTTTATCGTTCATTACACCCATGTAATAAAATATAATTTCATGAGTACAGCTAATTTATTTATTGTTTGAGAGAAAATAATAAATAAAAATAGGGTGCAAACATAGAGTGACGTGATAGTATTTATTTAATTTACTCGTGAACCTTTGAATCATAAAGTGATTAATCACATAAGAGTCAAGGAAAGCGTGACCCAATTCAATAAAGTATATAACTGTCAAAATATTGTTCATCAGAGGTCGACACCTGGATATATATGCATGCCAAAACAAACATTTATGCAGCTCATACTTAAAGATGTTGGAACTTATGAGAAGCGACTGAAAAAGGCTAATGCGGAGCGAGAGGGCGAAGCCAGATTAAACTATCTGCACCTTTTATCCTCGTTGCATCTAAAGCCAGATTGCCAGATTGCTAGAATGGCAGATTGGTTTTATTGTTAACATTAATTAAATTTTGCTGTGAATAGTGATAAAATTTCTGCACTGCGGCAATAAATTTATAAATGCAGTGTGCCTACATGTGTACATGTTTATTATTCATTGTTGAATAAATTGATTTTTATTTTGGTTTCGAGTTGTACTCCCACTTTGGTTTTGCTATTTAAGTAGTTGGAATTCTTCCAGGTAGGTGTTTTTTCAATCAACAAAATTCTACTTTGTATGGTTATGCAGTGCGATGTTAAAATGGGAATTCCCATTTTTGGTTTTGTTGTATGAATAGTTGCAAGGCACTTGCAATAGACTCCCAGATATTTGAAATCATACTTAGTTAACATCACATGTGCCTTCGCTTCATAGCTTTGAAGCATGGTATTATTCTAGTTAATGGCTCCTTTATATCGTAATCAAATTGTTAAGCTGCTTTTCAGTTGTCTGTTTTACTAACATCATCATCATACTATATTTTAATTTTTCGAGTGAGAATTCCAAATTTAAAAGCATTATACATTTGTTGGATTGCCAAATTTAAAAGCAAATACTATCACAACAGTAGAAATGCTATTATGATTGTAGCTATAACCGGAGCTTTTTCTAGTAGCATTTGACTATTATGATTGTAGCTATAAATTCTATAGCTGGAGCTTTTTCTAGTAGCATTTGAATATTTATTTCAGTTTGGGCAGGCTTCTCTGAGAGAAACTGTGATGGAAACAAGTTTGTTTTGGCGGAAAAATGCTATAGAAGAAATGAGTGAGGAGACGAAGACTGCATTTGAGAATATGAAGTTTTACAAATATCTCCTTAATGTTTTCAGGGCTCTTTTTGTTGAACGGAGGGACTTTAAATATATTTATATGCTGAATTGTGTTACAAGAGGAATGTGTTTTGGATGAATAATTAAGTTGGAGCTGGCTAAACATTGACCACCTTTCTTTTGAGGTGCATATTGTGCCTTGCAGTCTCCATTTATAAATAGGTATTATGGGAAGGCACACAAAGTTATGTGATTCAATGTCAAGGACCAAGGTTCTACGAAACAATATACGTGCTTGAGGAGATGAATAATAAACATAAAAATCAAAGTGGGAGTACAATAGTTAACCAACATACTTGCTCGAAACCAAAATAAAAATCAATTTATTCAACAATGAGTAATAAACATGTAGGCACACTCCATTTAATTTGTTGCCGCACGCCCGCAGTGCAGAAATTTTATCACAATTCACAACAAAATTTAATTAATTTTAACAATAAAATCAATCTGCCTGCCATTCTGGCAATCTGGCTTTAGATTCAACAAGGATAAAAGGTGCCAGAGAGTTTAGAGTTGTTCAAAGAAACAACACATACACAAACGAAGGGCATTGCCAACAACCAGAGCACATGATATATGAAGGTGAAAAATAGAGAGTAGACCGGCTGAATCAGTGTACCAACCAGAGCACATGATATATGAAGGTGAAAAATAGAGAGTAGACCAGCTGAATCAGTGTACCAGGTTTCGCCTACTCAAATTGCCGAAAGGTCAAGGTATCATACACTTTAGCAGCCAAAAGTGACGCTGAACAGTAAGCACAAAGAATTTACCAACGTAAATTCTTATAACATAAATTGGAATCCACCAGAGATTTAAACGATATCAATCGTAAAAGGAAATAATATTATCAATGATGATTTCCTTCAACCCACAAGCCGAGTTATATAGCCTAACAAAACTCTCTCCAAGTCATATCTTTTTGCCCTAGTTGTCCAAGCTGCCCAATTCATAACAGAATTTTTAGAGATATGGAAATAAATCTTCCTAGAGATACGGAAACAAATCCTAACAAATAACAACTTATTTTAAAAGATTGTCCACCTAATAAAATATTAAAGATTTTTCACCTAATAAAATGTTATTACTATAAAAGAATAATAATAATAAAGAACAATTCAGTTTTCCCGAAGTCATGACACCACTTCTGAAGAAGTTCTGATCTCCCGAAGATCTCTCCCGAAACCGATCGAACCGGCCAGCTGTTCGGGAAACGACTCCAATCCTTCGGGAATTATAATCGTTTCCTCGGACCATTTCTCCTTCCCGTTTTCTTATCTAGCTCTTCCTCAAACTTCAAAGCCAGCTGTCCTACATCAGTCTTTCTCGCCTGCAAAGAACTCGAGTGACGATCTGGATAAAGCAAAACATCTTCACAGAACTCATGATAAAGGTCGGATAAATGAAAAGTATGAGAGATGGTCATTTCGGCTGGCAAGTCGATCACATAAGCATTATCATTGATCTTCTTGATTACTTTGTACGGACCATACTTATGTGGCTTCAACTTCTTATAGGAACCAACGGGACACCTTTTCTTACGCAAAAATACCATAACCTGATCACCCTCTTTAACTGAGTGACTTCTCACGTAAGCATCAAATATTGTGTGCTATTATGTAACCACGCGTATTACTGTACTTTTATCACCGGGTATTTCAACAGTTAACGGTAAAACTTTCGCCGTTATTTTATAAAAAGATATTTATGTCGTTTTCTAACTCCGACAGTAATTCCGTAGCGAAGTCCACCAATGATTGTGTCATCGTACGGATATTTTCCCACAAAAAGAATATTCCCTGACCAAACGAATATTTTATGACAACTTGCTTACTTTGTAAAAAATTGTAAATACTACCCACAACTATAACATTATATCAAATCCACACCTTATTAATCAAAATAACATTTAGAGAAAATTGAATCTTTATTCATAAAAATTGGGGTCTCACAAATTTCCTATCATCATTGTGTATCTAAACATGGAAATCAAAGGTAATCCCTTAATCTCAACTTTTAATTTACGTTCTTAAAAGTTCTTTATGAAATCAATTTTTAACTTCCTGTAATTGAATTTTATGGATGATTATTGAATATATGATGTTATATATGTATATAACATGTTTTACATGACTTGTATGGGATTTAGAATAATCAAATCCATAAAATCATGCTTTAGACTTGAGTTTTGAGTTGAAAGTGAAACTATTATGTTAGTTCTCTATAATTGAGTTTTTATGGCCAAATCGTTAAGAAATTGTTTGTAATTGTTACTATGCATGTATAATCTGCTATATGATTTTTATAAACGATTCGAGTAATTAATCTATGAAATTATGCTTATATTGGAGTTTTATAGTTTACAGAAAAATATACATGAATATGACTTAAAAATATTAAAATTTATGTTTAAATTGCATATTAATCGGTAAATTGATGGATGATTACGTTTATACATGTAAAAACGAAAAGAATGAAACTTGTATGGACTGATTTGGTTGAAAAACAAGTTCGTAGTAGTTGATTTCGTTAAGATTGTCAAAAATAGAGTTTTTCACAAAAACATTAAAAAAATGATTTTAAATCTTGTTGTTTATGTGACTTAAGATGTTAAAAGCATGCTAGGAATGTCATTAATTGTTTCTGTTAAGTTCAGAACACATGGGTAATATTGAATTCGTTGTTTGTGCGAAATTTTGGCCTAAATTGGCCCTGTTCTATGTTCTTCGCGAACTGCAGAAATAGAAACTGTGCCTAAGCAGCACTACAGCGCTGCTTAACAGGCTTGTCTGCGCGCCGCAGCACCGGTCTCCAGTATAAATGGCGTGTTGTTGCGCCGAGACAGATGCAGCGCCTGGCCATAGGCTTAACAGCATAGTTGCAGCGCCGGTTCCTGAGCAATGGGGCGTGCTGCAGCGCCGATTAGCAGAATTGCCCAAAAATTTTTATTTAATTGTTTAAGTCCAGAAAATGTGATTTGAACCCAATCTAATGAACATGAAAATGTATTAGACATACACTGTGATGCTAAAACAGATTCTTAACATGTTAATGATGTTCTTACGTGTTTAATTGATATGTCGAATGCATAGTTAACTCGTCATCCGTAAAGTCTAATAATGTGTAAAAACTAATATTGTGATTTGATTAATATAATCATAATCAGAGTGTAGTCAGAAGGTACTTATGATGCCGATTATGTTATAATTAACTGGTATTATGAATGTAAATGATATGTAGGATTAAATTGAGGAACGTGAATAGTAATCGTGTAATCTACGCACGAGACAAGTTTTCTAACCCTAAATTTTATTTGAGCAAGTTTCTGAACCCTACCCTTACGTTGAGCAAGTTCCTTAACTTATTTCGATTACGATTACACAAGTTTCCAAACCCTAATCTTACATTGAGCTAATTTTTAATCTATATTATATTATGATTGAGCAAGTTTTCTATTTCTAAACTTTCATTGAGAAAGTTCTTAAACTTTATTATTGTTGAGCAAGCTTCATATTCTGATTTTGAATTGTTCAGAGTTTAGTCATTCAGGTTCAGAGTATAGAGTTGAGATTCGATCTTTGATTTGAATATTGCACTAAAACCTTGAATAGATAGTGAATCTCTATTGATTTAACTAATCCTTAGTTGATGATTATTGAACTCTAAATTATACTTGAGATCAATCCAAACCAAACTTCCTTTGGTGCGGACTCTTATGTCAAAACTGAGATGAACAACCTTGCTACAGAGGATTATATTACGCGATGGCGTTAAGATGTTGTGCACATACATGGTACTAAGGGCTGACCCCCCTTGGTACGAGAAGTAAGGTCCATATAGTTTTACGATTGTTAAAGGTTTGAAGTAGAAATACTCGAAAACCTGGGACATAGTTCATGATCTAGTGACCCTCAGATGTACTTTTGATTCTTGTTCTAATCTTGATTCAAAAGCCGAGCTTTCTTTTGGTTCAGTATCCATTGTTTATTCGCATGTTATTATTATTATTCTATCGTTAAATTTGTGGACAATTGTTGCTCACTCTTGCATAATAATATTGTAGATAAGATTAAAAGAGTTGATGAGTCATCCGCAAGTAAGGGCAAGATAAAATAAACAAATGATGAAGACTTATTTAGTATTTGAGAATGATTGTTAAGACTTATGATGTTATGTTTAAGACTTATTTGTTTATGATGTTTCCATATTTGATGTATTAAGGTTAAATAAACCCACATTTATTCGTTTAAGTTGCTATAACCCTTTATTGGGAGAAATTTTATTGCTATCATTATTATGAATAGTTAGATATTATTTATTTTAGTGAGTGAACACCAAATCTGTGAGAAATTCGAGTACTTAAATTTGAGGATGTCACATTACATCCCTAACTTTGTTCTGAGGACGGGTCGATCAAAAACGACGTCATTTTTAAGGAGAGTCCTACCTAACGTCCGCAATATTAAATTAAAAATATGAGTTATACTTAATGTCCGCAGTATTAAATTACAAAAACTTATTTTGAAAGTTATCAAATTCACAGTATTAAAATTGTGAGCACCTACCTACATATTAAAATACGAATTAGAGATTCCCCTTAACGTTCGATCTGCAAATAGAATACGAAATAGAGGTTCTCCTTGACGTTCGATTAGTAAATAAACTACTAAAGTTTGCTATACTTACGGAGAGAGAGAGACACACATATTAAAATAAACATTTTATTTTTGTATGCATATACATAACATAGAAAAAAAATTCCACTTAAACATATACATAATTTATAAACTACTAATTCCAACAAAACTCTTAATTACGTCCCTATAAAGCTCTTAATAACGTCCCCATAAAGCTCTTAATTACTCTATACAAAAAAGGAAAAAGGTTGGCCAACAACCTGCTAAACCGCCAAAAAAGTTGCACATTTCTCATAATTATGATTCTCTCTCTTCCATCCCCACTTCCTCAACTGAATCTCCACCATCGTCGCCGCCGCCAAAAACTCCACACACTGTTTCGGATTCAACACCTCCAAAACCCCCTTCAATGTCATGAGCCTCACGCAATCCCCCATTTTCATCACCCTCTCCAGCCCACCCAACAACCCCTTCACCGCCCCCTCCACCAGCCCATCCACCTGAGTCACTGCTGAGTCACAACCGTTCTTGACTCGGCTCGTTAACCGAGCCAACTCAACCATGCCCCAGTCCGCCATCATCACCTGCTGCCGCTCCATCTCCCTCTCCACCTTCTCCTCCTCCATCCTAATCTTCACTCTCAGTCCCTCCACCTTCTTCCACTGCTCTTCGTCCATTTCGGGTATACCTGTCCCGGATAACCGGGTCTGCCGGAGCGAGTCGAGGACTCGGAAAGCGATGGACGGCTTCCAGCCCGTGATCCAAAGATATGCATTCTCTAAAGGGCTTAACCAGACCGGTGAAAAGAAAGCTAGCACATCTTCATGAGCTGCAGCCCATTTGGATGTGTAGAACTCTTTGTGATGGGCTGTGAGTTTTGATACCAAGGCCTCGAAATCTGACTTGTTATTGTCATTGGAATGTTCTTTGGAGAGTTTAAGAAGCAAATGAAGATACTCTTCTAGTTGTGTTACCCATTTCTCATAAAAATCTAAGAACTTTTCTTCTACTAGGGTTTTCATTTAATTTTGTAGAGGAAATACTCAGAAATGCTCACATATTTATGATCTATAAATATATATATATATATATATATATATATAGGTAGAGGTGTGAAAGTAATGACCAGATGGAAGTAGGAGCTGTATGACACGCTGCAAGTAAGTGGATAGTTGGGGAAATGCGTGGCTTCTGCATGGCTAGCGCACAGCTATTGGGTATGCTAAGGGGTTTTTTTCTTATTTGCCGAGCTAGTGAGTGAAACTCAGTCTCTTTCTCTCTCTAAAAAAATATTTTCTCTCTCTACTTTTGACTAGGTTAAAGAGATCTAGTAAGCATGCACAGTACCACCTGGTGTATCATTTTACCAAGTTTTGGTACGTGTCAAGAGGGGAGAGAATCAGTGTTCACACGTGGAAGGTAAATAGATTATTAAGTGCCTTACATAAGCTTTGGTGATATAACCTTTCAAGTCTAGATACTTGCTATAAAGCTAGTAGGGGGAGGAGGTGTTGGGAGTGAATCGCTTGCTATAATCAATTTCGTTTTATGTGAGAAAAATCTTGTATTAATGTCTCAAATTATATGTTGATTTGATTAAATAAATGTATGATGGAACAAATTACTTATCGGAATATGGCATAGTATCGATTACTTTTCCAATCACAATATGTTTACACCAAATATTAGAAACAATCTCTTGCCCTATGTCGTTAGTTACGTATGAAGAATTAAAAAAACATCTCTATTATCTATTAATAAAGCGGGAGGAGAAATAATAGTTTTTTTTTTGTTGTGCTTAACATTATTTTAAAGTCTCCTTATTAATTTTCTCACACAACAGATTTCACAATGATTATTTTTTGTAGTAGTTTCTTAGTTTTTTATTATTTTTCTCTCACTTTTTTATCTCTTTTATTTTAAGTTACACACGTAGTGTGTGAGCATGTAATTAATTAATTTATGATAAAGTGTCATGTGTATTTATTTGTTGAAAATAATGTGCTAATCAAAGTTCAAGACATATAGTATATTGAAAACTAAGTGTTTCTAATTTAATCAAAATAAGATAATCTATATTATAATGTGGGATTAAGAAGTTGACGATTACTTTTGATGTAAACACAAAAGTGAATTTTTTTTATTTTTCTATTTTATCCCAACTTTTATTACACATCTTTTATTCATTTTTCTCATTACTATCTCAACCTCTTATCTTTAGCATCTTATTTTCTTTCTTTTAACACACGTAGTGTGTGCTAGGTAGACTAATACTCCCTTCATTCCTAAATAAGTAAAGTTTTAAAGAGTTAAAATTTTTTTAATATATTTGACGTTATCAAATTTCTAAGAAGTATTAATTACTATAATTTTTCCTCTATTACCCTCAAGTATATTTCTATCTCATTTATCTAGACAACTATATGGAGTACATTTTTTCTTAATTAATACAAAGATAATTGTGTTAATACATATCAATCTTAATGACAAAATTAGAGTAATAAATGACTTCTTTAATAAATGTGAAACCCTTTAAAACGTTACTTATTTAAAAATGGAGGGAGTGATATATAAAGTCGGAGGATTGAGTTTGGTGTAAATAATTTTTGAAACATTTTCGCTCTTTCAAAAATGTTCTTCCACTTTTAAGATAATTTCTATTGTCTTTTTTAATTTTAGACCACATAATTTAGACTATATAATTTACACACGCAATGTATTTATCCCTATATATTTTCTCTTTTAGTAAGGTTTGATTGATTATTGATAATAAACTTGATTATAAAATTATATTGTATTCCCAAAAAATAAGGCTTTCAAAAAAAAATTGATGTGAAAGGGTATTTATTTTTTAAACCTTGGGAATTAATTTTTTCATAAGGACGATTAGATATGTGTTTAACAGAATATATTGAGTTATTGACCATAACAAATAGTTCTTATGGTTACTAGATCTTAAATATTTCATTTCAAAATTTGACGATCATGATTTCAAATATTAATTTTGCTATCGTAGCAGACGATTTTATGTATTTTTAAATTATGATTGGCATATTTAACGAATGACGTAAAATAAGATAATTATACAAGTTCTCATAGCCATCATCATTTATATGAGCCGACTTTTATTGCTACATTTGCATTTAATGTACAGTTTGTTTTTAATTTTAATCTTCGCCTGAAATTTGATTATATCTATTCTATTTCGTACTTTAAGGCGGGCTGGCCCAAACGGTAAAATTATATATGATTATTTTCATATAATTTTTTGATATTTTTACATAAAAAATATCGTTATGGATGTATAGCGACGATAAAAATCGTCGCTATAAGATCTATAACGACGATTTTCATTTGAAAATAATATTAAAAAGTCATGTGGAATCAGTTTTCAATAATACTCCATCCGTCCCTATTTAAATGACGTTTTAGAGATGGACACGAGAATTAAGATAATGATTGAAAAGCATTAAATATAGTACTCAATTGTCTATAATACCTTTAAATCATTAATTTATCATAGCACAAGAGTTTAAAGTACCAAAAAAATAAGTACAATAATGAGGGGTAATTTTAAAAAAATTATTATTAATTCTTCTAAATTTGAACAAACGTTAATTAATTAGAAACAAATAAAAAACTCTAAAATATCATTTAAATAGGGACAGAGAGAGTAAGCTCTAAGAATATTATCAGTAGTTAGAGCCATCTTTGATCATGTATACTCATGCTTGATCCATAGACAAATAGTAACATTTTACATTTTACATTTTACATGTTGAACCGAAAGTGACATGTATATTCATTATCTTCCTTCATAAATAACAATTTGCTTTTAATATATTTACTTTAGACAGGTTAGATTTCCTTCACTAATTACATATTATAAATTTTTTTTAATTTATCAAGAAGAAATTCAACATCAAATAAAATATTATATTATATAAATAACCAATTATATAATTCACAACTAAATATGTATTAATCAAGTAACAAAATGTTTAAAACTTGTAATCAAAACAAATGTAGGTGCCCTAAAGGTCATAGTACCTAAAATATTTAATCATTAATATAAGTAAAGAGGTAAGAAAAACAAGCTATAAAAACTATAGCTTTGTCATGTTAAGTCCTCTCTTCATTGTCATAATTTTCTTCAACACAAGGTTGGTCTTGTAAACTTCAGTCTGCCAAAGAAAAAAAAACACCAAAACTTAATTAACTTAAAATATTTGAATGAAAAGAATATGATAAAAGATTAAACTGGCAAAAAAAATAAGAAGCGATTCCACAGTTAAAAGTTATAGTTCCACAATATCTCTGTTTCACATGAATAGTAAACGTGCCCCACTTATGTGAGAAGAAACTTGTGAAAATATAAAATTTTACATGTGTTTGCAAATATTAATGTCTTAATTAAATGAAAAACATTATTTAAACAATAAAAGATGAGAGTTTGGTACTTATATATATACACACACACATTTATAACCATGTAAACAAATTAATGTGCAACAAAATATTATAAATTATCATTATGCCTTTTAGGAAGCTTGGTACCTATGTATATATATATTTTTTTGCTCCCTCCTAGTCTACCCCCTTAAGTTTATTAATTTACATATATGTCCATGGGAGGAACCAGGGGATGAGAGGGGCATATGACCCCCCCCAACCAAAATTCTGCACATGTTTGTGACGCCCCCAAAATAGGTATACATCACTCATCTTGAATCGCTAAATACATGGTACAAAATTTAATACAATTTAATAATACAACTGTCGTGTAAAATACGACAAAACATAAACTGAGAGTTTTAAAACGAATATTGTCTTCTAGACAGTATTCAACTCAAACAGTGTCCTCAATACAATTATTATCATATTATTTCACAGAATAGTGAGGACTACTAATGCTATCATCTGGACCGTCACTCCGTTCTCCGACTAGTCCCGACTACGTTATCATTTCCTGAAGAGGACAATAAAAGCAAAAGGGTGAGCTCAACTAACCCAGTAAGAAATATTATAACTAAGATAATGCAGAATAATTTATCGTTAGCCTTCAACAGTGTTAAACTGATAAAATATAACAAACATCAAGTTTAACTGCAGCGAAACAAGTAATCCATTAGAAGAGTCAAGTAGAGAATAAAATCTACTATCTTATATGATTTAAAAGGTATTTCATCACTTTTATCGCTGAGACTCAGCTTAATAAATAATCCACATCATCCCTGCACTACGTTCAAGAATATTCATTAGTATCACGACCACAAATTATCCATGCACTACAGGCCAAGGATATTCGTGTATTCATCAATGGTCATGATCATGTCAACAACTGTCCATCAATGCACTACGGGCCAATGAAGACTTTTACCACATCATTTGTAACATTACGGTCATGATTATACCGAATAATCCCTGGTCATAATCATACCAAGTCCATCTATGCACTACAGGCCACAGATGACTTTTAACAGAATATAAACATGAGGATGATGACAATGATATAAGAATTCAATAAAACAAGTTCAAGGATAAATTTTTAAAGATTTATAATTTAATTTATCCAGAAATCAATAACGTCCAAATTGTCAACATGATACTGCTTTGTGGAGTAAAATTCAAGAATAATATTGTACCAAAAATAATTTGGACCTAAATCGAATCAATTTTTTATCATGAATAGTACCTCGGGTGAATAGTACTCGAGTGAATAGTATCCTATGAATAGTACTTCGGGAATAGTAACCCTGTGAATAGTACTCCGGCATGAAAATATTAAAACTTATCAAGAATGTTCAAAATAATATTTTCATGAAAAGATACTGGATGAAGCGCAAATATCAAGGATATTCAACTAATTTCATGAAGTATAGAAGCCAAAATTTTAACAAAACGAGTATAGAATTCAAAATCTGAAACGAAATAATATTACTTACATACTACAAAGTATGGAAGAAAATATTATTTCAAGCGAATATTGAACAAAAATAACATCTCTTACCTTGAGATTGTCTGTCGTGATATGTTATATGGACCTAAAATTTCAAAAATGACGCTTCGAAAAGCGAGCAATTTGAAAGTTTGAAATTAGGCACTCGAGGAGTGATTAGACTGAAGTCCACACAACAAAACTATTTAATTAGTACATTGTGATATTATAACATGAGTTTAGCGACAAAATAAATGAGGTGAGAAAATGAATCCTTATTTTCTCACTGTGTGTTGTCCTTTAAAGGATAAGGTATTCCTTGATCCTTCTTTAATTAAGTACTCTTTGTGATCTTTGACTATGTTAAAAAGAGATGAATTAATGTTGATACTTTAGTTTCATTTCCTAAAGTTTGGTCTATGAGACTATATGGGGTGATTCTGGGAAAGTAATTAATTCACATTTGAGTAACATTAGGGAAAAGGGAAGATAAATTATTTTCACCATGCTCTGCACTTATTGTCGACAACTATAACGTTTTTGGAAATGATATAGTAATAAGTGAGATGCAAAACAGACAAAGGCCTAAAGGGGTTAAGTACGGCTCTGAGGGATCAGAGATACTTAAACATGTGAAAATTAAAGTTAGTATGGAGTACTCTGAGTTTAAGAGGTTGCAAGCCTCAATGAAAACCCTAATAGTTTAGCATGAAGGCTCCCATATTGCCTTTTTTTTTAAAAGGTTGATGTCTCTATTTTGTCCCTAACAGGTTTGATTTAGAGCTCCCACATTGCAGGTAAACTCAGCGGTCGCACAGTTCGTTAACTAAACAAATTTTTCAGCTTATACATTTAGACTTTATTGGCTTATATGATAACAACGTCGTCCTCGCCATGGGCAAATGGAAGATGTTGGTTATTGGATCCAAACCAGTGCGCACATGGAGCATTCGACCCGGTGGATATAACCACACGGTTCATTGTCTAGATACAATGAAAATATGGGTTATAATATCTATTTAAATATAGGAGTTACAATATTTATATATGTAATTAATCTTATATATTTATATATGGGGGTTACACATATATAAATATGAGAGTTACATATATATATAGATTGTAGTCACTACACCAAAAATGACATCTAGTGACGGACAAATCCTTCACAAGATATAATATATCACTCACAAGACATCTATTGCGAAGAAATATTTTACAATTTAAATATTAATTTATATTTTTTTATTATCAATTTAAAATATTTTAAAATTTAAATTATTATAACTTAATATTTTAATTAATACAATTAATATTGTAAATTACTTAAAAATTATTATTAAAGAACAAACTCAAACTTAACTCTTTTTGTAGAACATATGAGTATTTTTTTTGGCATTTGTACTCTATTCCACAAAAGAGCGTCATTGTCTTCTTCTTTTTTCTCTTTTTTTTTGGTCATGATCAATGTATGAAATTTTAAAGTTTAACGTATTGTAAAGTTATTTACTTTATATTTTATTAAAATAAATAGGTGATATTGTACATTACTTAAAAAGTGTTATTAAAAGTAAATTTACTATTGTAAGACCCCAACTTTTATAAATAAAGATGAATTTTCTATAAATATCATTTTTGAATATTATGGAGTTAATTTGATATAATGTTATAGTTGTGGGTAATATTTATAAATTTTACAAAGTACGCAAGTTGTTATATAATATTCGATTGGTCGGGGAATATTCGTTTTAACAGAGAATATTCGTACAACGACACAATCATTGGTGGACCCCACAACAGAATTATTGTCGGATTGAGAAAACGACAAAAATATTTTATTAAAAATAACGGCGGAAGTTTTACCATTGTTACTGTTGAACTACTCGGTAGTAAAAGTACAGTAATACGTGTGGTTGCATAGTAGCACACGGTATTGATTATTAATGCTTATGTGAGAAGTCACTCAGTTTGATTCAATTATTTTCAGTTAATAATATGAATTATTTAGCGATAATGACGTTTTGTTTTATTCGTATTATTAACGTAATAAAACAGAAACATCTTTTTATATAAAACAGAATACTTTATTAAAGTTATTCTATAAATAGAATATATTATATTTTATTTAAAAGATTTTTCTTTAAATATGGACCGTCAGATTAAAGTAATCAATCTGGATCGTTCATGGATTAGTTACTATGCATTCTATTTTTCTATAAATAGTAGCTCATTCCTTCATTATTTCTTACGAATTCACTGAACTCTAGAGAGAGAAACTATAGAGAGAAATTATAGAGAAAGAGAAGAAGAGTATTCTGCTACTTAACTACTTCCTTATTTCAGTTCTTCTTTAAAACGGTAAGGGGTGTTATTCTTTCTTATTCATGAAGAGAACTGTTGTTATTCCATTTCTTATTATTCTGTTGGAATAACCTGTATACGCGGTCTACCCTATACTTGGTGACATTCTTCTATTATTCTGTTGGAACATCCTGTCTGTGTGTTTTACACCGGACCTAGTTCCGTTTTTATTATTATTCTGTTGGAACATCCTGTCTGTGTGTTTTACACCGGACCTGGTTCCGTTTTTATTATTATTCTGTTGGAACATCCTGTTTGTGTATTTTACACCGGACCTGGTTTCGTCTTTGTTATTATTCTGTTGGAACATCCTGTCTGTGTGTTTTACACCGGACCTGGTTCCATTATTTATTATTCTGTCAGAATATCTTGTCTGTGCGTTTACGCCGGACCTGGTTCCATTATTTATTATTCTGTTGGAATAACCTGTCTGTGCAGTCTATCTCATGCATGGTGATTTCTTTTGTTATTTCATTCTTTATTGTACTCAGTTGGTTAAGTTTTGACTTCTATACTCCATAAAATTTGTGGAATATCCTTGATAATTGTGTTTCATCCAGTATCTTTTCATGAAAATATTCTTCTAAGCATTCTTAAATTTTACTCCACAAAGCAGTATCATGTTGACAATTTGGACGTTGTTAATTCTTGGATAAATTAATTCTTGAACTTGTTTTATTGAATTCTTATATCATTGTCATCATCCTCATGTTTATAAAATATTAAAAGTCATCTGTGGCCTGTAGTGCATAGATGGACTTGGTATGATTATGACCAGGGATTATTCGGTATAATCATGACCGTAATGTTACAAATGATGTGGTAAAAGTCCTCATTGGCCCGTAGTGCATTGATGGACAGTTGTTGGCATAATCATGACCATTAATGAATACACGAATATCCTTGGCCGTAGTGCAGGGGTGATTCGATGATGTGGATTATTTTATTAAGCTGAGTCCCAGCGATCACAATGTTGAAAAACCTTTTAAATCATAAAAGATAGTAGAGCTTATTTTCTACTTGACTCTTTTAATGGATTGCTTGTTCCGCTACAATTAAACTTGATGTCTATTATATTTTATCAGTTTAACATTGTTGAAGGCTAATGATAATTTATTCTGCATTATCTTAGTCATAATATTTCTTACTGGGCTAGTTGAGCTCACCCTTTCTTTCACTGTTCTCTTCAGGAAATGAGAACGTAGCTGGGACAAGTCGGGGAACGGAGTGATGGTCCGAATGATAGTATTAGTTAGTAGTCCTCACTATTCTATGTAATAGTGTGTTAATAAATGTAATGAGGACTCCTTTTGAGTATGAATACTCTCTAGAAGATAATATTTGTATTCAAACTCACAGTTTATGTTTTGTCGTATTGTACCCGACAGTTGTATTAGTAAGTTGTATTTGTATTCTATACTATGTATCTGACGACCCAAGATGGGTGATGTATACCTAATTTTGGGGGCGTCACAGTTGGTATCAGAGCTTAGGGATATGATCCCTGGCTAAGATGTGAGAATAGAACTAGGAGGGGAGAGACGGGGAATTCCTTCGCTAGTATGACCTACCTAAGTTTATTTGCATGGTATTTATTTGGTCGGTCATAATATAAGGATAATATATGACATATCAATTAACTTTTATTTTGTGGCAGTATCTGAAAATGGCATCTGAGAATGTTGAGAATAGCAATGGAGCACAGGCGACTGTTGATTCACCACATATCAATAATCAGGATAATGTGCATCAGGAAGGTGACAATCCTCATGCAAACAACAACACTGACCAGATGATGAATGATGGAATGTTCAGAAACTTTATGCAGTTCATGCAACAGCAGGCGAGAGCGGCTCCTGTCCAAAATATAGGTGGAAACACTGAAAACTCTCGGACGGTCACCGCTAAACAGTTCAAGGAGCTGGGACCACCAGAGTTTAAGGGAGAGCCAAAACCACTTATAGCGGAAACATGGATAAAGCATATTACCAAGATATTTGATGTCTTGGGATGCTCCGAGGAGCAAAAGGTTCCCTTTGCCGCCTTTATGTTGCGAGGAGAGGCAGATTACTGGTGGGAATCGATTAAGCGTACTCAACCTGCCGCACTGAAGATGTCTTGGGAGAAGTTCCAAGAGCTGTTCACTGACAAATACTTTCCCGAAAGTGTTCGTCACATGAAAGAGGTGGAATTTATCAAGTTGGAGCAAAGCAACATGACCGTGTCACAGTACGAAGCCAAGTTTGCTGAGTTGTCCCGGTTTGCGTCCCACTTGGTGGATAATGAAGAGCGAATGACGCGAATATTTTTACGAGGTTTGAAACCTGAGATACGTCAACATCTTATTTCTCATAAACTGTGTTTGTATTCGGATGTTGTGAATAGGGCTCAGTTAGTAGAGTGCGATAACGAGTCAACGCAACCAAAAGAGAGCAGTCGACAAAATGATAATACCAGTGAGAGCAGTCATCGAAGCGGTGACAACAAGCGTGGAGGGAATCAACAGGCCAGAAATGGTAACCATTTCGGTGGTAATCAGGGCCAAAACAATAAGAATGGTCATTTCAAGAAGAGGAGATTAAACAATGATGGAAAGACGTCAGCACCAGCACCCGTTGTTAAGGAAGGAGAACGACCACCTATCATATATTTCAAATGCGGAGGGGAGGGGCACATCAGTCCAAACTGCACGATGCCGTCTAAAGCATGTTATAATTGTGGAAGAGAAGGTCATTTAGCTCAATTTTGTCGTTTACCAAAAACAAGTTCAGCCAAGATGGAGACACTAAAGGCCGTCCCAAAAAAGTCAAAACCGGTAGTGCAAGGGAGAGCGTTTGTTGTGACCTTCCAGAAAGCAAGGAACCCGAATGAGGTCATCACGGGTAAGCTTATCATAAACTCTAACGAAGTCTATACTTTATTTGATACCGGTTCTACCCATTCTTTTATTTCTCCTACTTGCGCTCATCGATTAAATTTGATTCCGGAGAAATTAGACTTTGACTTATCTGTTGAAACTCCATTGGGAGAAACCTTCATTACATCTACGGTTTATAAGTCTTGTTTGGTTCAAGTTGGTACCCACACATTACCTGTCGATCTTATTTCATTAAAAATACTTGCATTTGACGTGATTCTAGGGATTGATTGGTTAACTACTCATCATGCAAAAATTGATTGTTTTCGTAAGGTTGTTAGCTTTCATATTCCTAATCAACCTATTATGCGAATTCAAGCAACCAAACCATTAAAATCAATCGCTGTCATCTCAAGCCATAAAGCTATTCGTTTATTGAAAAACGGATGTCAAGCTTTCTTAGCTCATGTCACGAATCTAAACAAAATACGTCAGTTTTGAATGATATTTCTATTGTTAATAAATTCCCTGACGTATTCCCTGAAGAACTTCATGGCCTACCCCCAGAGCGTGAAATTGAATTTTGTATCGACCTTGAACCCGGTACAAAACCCATTTCCAAAGCCCCATATCGAATGGCTCCTATTGAACTTCAGGAGTTAAAGATCCAACTGCAGGAATTGTTAGACATTGGCTTTATTCGTCCTAGTACTTCTCCTTGGGGTGCTCCTGTGCTATTCGTGAAGAAGAAAGATGGAAGTATGCGACTTTGTATTGATTATCGGGAGTTGAATCATGTCACCATCAAAAACAGGTACCCATTGCCACGTATTGATGACCTGTTTGACCAGTTGCAAGGAGCACAATTCTTTTCAAAGATCGATCTTCGTTCTGGATATCATCAGCTGAAGGTTAGAACTGAAGATATTCCAAAGACGGCTTTTAGAACTCGGTACGGGCATTATGAATTCCTAGTCATGTCCTTTGGATTGACTAATGTTCCTGCTGCCTTCATGGATATGATGAACCGGGTATTCAAGGAATATTTGGATCACTTTGTGGTCGTCTTTATTGATGACATCCTTATTTATTCCAAAAGTCGTGAAGATCATGAGCAACACTTGAGGCTGGTACTCCAAAAGCTTCGTGAATACAAGCTTTATGCCAAGTTGAAGAAATGCGAATTCTGGCTGGAGGAGGTAGCATTCCTTGGGCACGTAGTATCAAGTCGTGGAATATCGGTTGACCCGGCAAAGATTGAAGCTATTCAAAGCTGGGAGCAACCTAAATCAGTGACCGAAGTACGTAGCTTTCTTGGTTTAGCTGGTTATTATCAGAGATTCGTGGAAGGATTTTCTCAAATCGCTACTCCATTAACTCAGCTGACTCGGAAAGATACAAAGTTCGGTTGGAACGAAGAATGTGAGCAGAGTTTTCAAGAACTCAAAAGGAGACTTATTTCAGCACCTGTTCTAACAATACCATCTGCCTCGGAGGGATTTGTCATCTACAGTGATGCTTCGAGCAAAGGGTTGGGATGCGTCCTCATGCAACATGGAAAAGTCATAGCTTATGCATCAAGACAACTCAAAGAATATGAGAGGAATTATCTCACTCATGATCTAGAGTTGGCAGCTGTTGTCTTTGCACTAAAAATTTGGAGGCATTACTTGTATGGGGAGAAGGTGGAGATCTTTACGGATCATAAAAGCCTTAAATATTTCTTCACTCAAAAGGAACTCAACATGCGACAACGACGTTGGCTTAAACTGTTGAAAGATTATGATCATACCATTCAATACCATCCTGGAAAAGCGAACGTGGTAGCTGACGCATTGAGTAGAAGATCATATACAAGTACGAGTGCGATATTGTCAACACAAAAGCCCATTTTGTGTGATTTGCAAAGGATGGAGATAGAGTTAAAGACTCCAGGGACCCATGTGATGATGGCGAATATACGAGAAGAACCGACTTTAATCGATAAAGTTAAAGCTGCTCAAGCTACAGACCTGGAGCTGATGCGTATGAGGAAGAAAGTTCAAGAAGGTGCTATGCCGGAAGCAAAAATCGATGAAGAAAGAATACTTCGAGTCAACTCCAGACTTTGTGTTCCTAACAACTCTGATTTAAAGTATGAAATCATGATGGAGGCGCACAACACACCGTTTGCAATCCATCCTGGAAGTACCAAAATGTATCATGATCTTCGTCATACATTTTGGTGGAGCAATATGAAGAGAGAGATAGCGTTGTTTATCTCAAGGTGTCTAACTTGTCAACGAGTCAAAGCGGAGCATCAAGTACCAAAAGGTCCATTGCAACCACTTGAAATTCCAGAATGGAAGTGGGAGCACATTACCATGGATTTCGTTACCGGTCTTCCTAGGGTTTCTCAAGGTATTGATGCGATTTGGGTCATTGTTGATAGATTGACCAAGTCTGCTCATTTCTTGCCGATACGAGAAACTTATACACTTGAACGTATTGCTCGTATGTACATAAACGAGATTGTAAGACTGCATGGTATGCCAGTATCCATTGTTTCTGACCGAGACCCAAGATTCACTTCACGATTTTGGGTTAGTTTACAAAAAGCTATGGGGACGGATTTACGATTTAGTTCAGCATATCATCCTCAGACGGACGGACAATCAGAGAGGACTATTCAAACTCTTGAAGATCTATTAAGACTCTGTGTCTTTGACTTCAAGGGAAGTTGAGACAAGTTCTTACCATTGGTGGAGTTTTCTTACAACAACAGTTATCAAGCAAGTATTGGCATGGCTCTATTTGAAGCATTGTATGGAAGAAAATGTCGTTCTCCAGTATGCTGGGATGAGGTGGGTGAAGCAACGTTGTTGGGACCGGAGTTGGTACGTATGACTACAGAAAAGATTCAAACGATCCGACAACGTATAAAAACCTCACAAGATCGACAAAAGAGTTATTGCTGATCTTCATCGAAAGGACGTGAAATTTGATGTAGGAGATCATGTGTTCTTACGTGTTGCTCCATGGAAAGGAGTTACGAGATTTGAAAAGAGAGGAAAGCTCAATTCTCGATTCATCGGTCCATTTTTAATCCTCGATCGAGTAGGAACTGTGGCTTATAGACTCGCTTTACCGCCAAGTATGTCTCGTGTTCATAACGTTTTTCACATATCCATGTTACGCAAATATGTGGAAGACCCGAACCACATTATTGAGTTAGAACCGGACGAAATAGCGGAGGATTTGACGTATGAAGAAGCTCCTGTTCAAATCTTGGATAAAAAAGAACATATTCTACGCTCCAAGGTTATACCTCAAGTCAAAGTTTTGTGGAGAAACCACGATGTTGAGGAAATGACTTGGGAGTTAGAATCTGAAATGAAATCAATGTATCCTTATCTCTTCGACATACCAGGTACGTACCCTAATTTCGAGGGCGAAATTTCAAAAGAAGGGGAGGTTGTAAGACCCCAACTTTTATAAATAAAGATAAATTTTCTATAAATATCATTTTTGAATATTATGGAGTTAATTTGATATAATGTTATAGTTGTGGGTAATATTTATAAATTTTGCAAAGTACGCAAGTTGTTATATAATATTCGATTGGTCGGGAAATATTCATTTTAACAGGAAATATTCGTACAACGACACAATCATTGGTGGACCCCACAACGGAATTATTGTCGGATTGAGAAAACGACAAAAATATTTTATTAAAAATAACGGCGGAAGTTTTACCATTGTTACTGTTGAACTACTCGGTAGTAAAAGTACAGTAATACGTGTGGTTGCATAGTAGCACACGGTATTAATTATTAATGCTTATGTGAGAAGTCACTCAGTTTGATTCAATTATTGTCAGTTAATAATATGAATTATTTAGCGATAATGACGTTTTGTTTTATTCGTATTATTAACGTAATAAAACAGAAACATCTTTTTATATAAAACAGAATACTTTATTAAAGTTATTCTATAAATAGAATATATTATATTTTATTTAAAAGATTTTTCTTTAAATATGGACCGTCAGATTAAAGTAATCAATCCGGACCGTTCATGGATTAGTTACTATGCATTCTATTTTTCTATAAATAGTAGCTCATTCCTTCATTATTTCTTACGAATTCATTGAACTCTAGAGAGAGAAACTATAGAGAGAAACTATAAAGAGAGAGAAGAAGAGTATTCTGCTACTTAACTACTTCCTTATTTCAGCTCTTCTTTGAAACGGTAAAGGATGTTATTCTTTTTATTCATGAAGAGAACTGTTGTTATTCTATTTCTTATTATTCTGTTGGAATAACCTGTATACGCGGTCTACCCTATACTTGGTGACATTCTTCTATTATTCTGTTGGAACATTCTGTCTGTGTGTTTTACACCGGACCTGGTTCCGTTTTTATTATTATTCTGTTGGAACATCCTGTCTGTGTGTTTTACACCGGACCTGGTTCCGTCTTTGTTATTATTCTGTTGGAACATCCTGTCTGTGTGTTTTACACCGGACCTGGTTCCATTATTTATTATTCTGTCGGAATATCTTGTCTGTGCGTTTACGCCGGATCTGGTTCCATTATTTATTATTCTGTTGGAATAACCTGTCTGTGCGGTCTATCGCATGCATGGTGATTTCTTTTGTTATTCCATTCTTTATTGTACTCAGTTGGTTAAGTTTTGACTTCTATACTCCATAAAATTTGTGGAATATCCTTGATAATTGTGTTTTATCCAGTATCTTTTCATGAAAATATTCTTCTAAGCATTCTTGAATTTTACTCCACAAAGCAGTATCATGTTGATAATTTGGACGTTGTTAATTCTTGGATAAATTAATTCTTGAACTTGTTTTATTGAATTCTTATATCATTGTCATCATCCTCATGTTTATAAAATGTTAAAAGTCATCTGTGGCCTGTAGTGCATAGATGGACTTGGTATGATTATGACCAGGGATTATTCGGTATAATCATGACCGTAATGTTACAAATGATGTGGTAAAAGTCTTCATTGGCCCGTAGTGCATTGATGGACAGTTGTTGGCATGATCATGACCATTAATGAATACACGAATATCCTTGGCCGTAGTGCAGGGGTGATTCGATGATGTGAATTATTTTATTAAGCTGAGTCCCAGCGATCACAATGTTGAAAAACCTTTTAAATCATAAAAGATAGTAGAGCTTATTTTCTACTTGACTCTTTTAATGGATTGCTTGTTCCGCTACAGTTAAACTTGATGTCTATTATATTTTATCAGTTTAACATTGTTGAAGGCTAATGATAATTTATTCTGCATTATCTTAGTCATAATATTTCTTACTGGGCTAGTTGAGCTCACCCTTTATTTCACTGTTCTCTTCAGAAAATGAGAACGTAGCTGGGACAAGTCGGGGAACGGAGTGATGGTCCGAATGATAGTATTAGTTAGTAGTCCTCACTATTCTATGTAATAGTGTGTTAATAAATGTAATGAGGACTCCTTTTGAGTATGAATACTCTCTAGAAGATAATATTTGTATTCAAACTCACAGTTTATGTTTTGTCGTATTGTACCCGACAGTTGTATTAGTAAGTTGTATTTGTATTCTATACTATGTATCTGACGACCCAAGATGGGTGATGTATACCTAATTTTGGGGGCGTCACAACTATTATAAAAAATTTAATGTATTTATATTACAACTTATATTCACCATAATTAATTATAAAAAAATTTATTTAGAACAAAACAGCGACCAATTTTATCTCTCGCAAAAAACTTCTAAACAATAATATATAGTGAGTAATAATTCATTCACTAATAGATTTTTTCCTCGCAATTTTTCATCATAAATTGGCGCCAAAAATACTTCTATCACCTCAATTTTGGAAGAAAAAAAAATATAAATTGTGAAGGATGTTTCTTTCGCTAATAACTATATTTTCACTATATTTTTTTCCTTCACTGTTCCTTCGCTAGAAAACTCCTCATGTGAAGGAATAAATTCCTTCACAAAATTTCCTTCACTATATCTCTAATTTCTTGTAGTCAATGCTGATTTTGGTACAACAAGATATACACACAAAACATAATTAGCATATATTCGCAAAGCTATTAAAAGTCGTCTTGTTAAGTTAGAAAGTTTAAAATTACACGAACGAACCGTGGAAAACATATTTGGTGCTCATGATAACGTAGCCCAAATTATCGTTGAAAGTATTGTTCATTGAGCTTGTGATTCTAGTCGTTCGTTGTTGTGGGCATACGCTTCAAGAAATAATCACAAAATAAAAAATAATATTTTTTCAATTTATATTTGTTGCATGTATGTTATATATTATTACACATCAAAGTATTCACATGTTTTAGTGGTTTAGAAAAAATTAAATACATATTAAAGTATTCACATGTTTTGATATGGGATGTGACTGGTTATAAACTCCACACCTAATATGAGTGGCCTCATCGAATCGAAGACTAAAAATCAAATGGTAACGATGTTAATAATATTTTTTAAAATTATCTTAATCTATCGCATATTCAAAATATCATAATTAAAAATACTATATTAATTGAATCATGTATACATACTTTGATATCCTACTCTAGGGTGTTATACTAAACATTGCTTAATTAAGTTCCTACGCGAGAAATTGGAATTGATATAAAGCAGATTGGGAAACCTGGAAAGCAGTTTGTTCTAATCTACATGACGACATGTTAATACTATTTTCAATGTGTGTAGCTGGAGAAAACACTCTTAGCTTGTTTGGCAAACCTGGAAATTAAGATCTGAATAATTATGATGTCTTAATAAATTAGATTATCTGAATAGTTATAAAGTCTAAATCTAAAAAATTATTTGATAACTAAAAAGTAAATTGTCTCTTAATGACACTATTTTACCATTTTAAAAGGTAAAATTTTATTTAATAATTTTAAATATTCAATTTAATAAAAATGAGTGCATAATATTGTTGAATATATTTATATATAAAAACAATTATCAAAAAAATTTCATTAAGAGGTACCTCTTAGTTATTAAGATTTCATTTTCTGTCTTACCGATTAAGAGGCATTCAGAGGTAACAAAAAACAAACAAACAGCATCATACCTCTTAACGAATAAGAGACAATCCATTAAGAGATGATCATACTTAAACAAACCGCAAATTGCATTCCTGGACAGGAGAACTCAATCCAAAGTAGAAACTTAGTATATGAGATTGAAGAGTTTAACGTTATCTGCTACAAATAGTCCATACAACAGTCCAAAAAAGCACCCTCCTTATATATCGATCCACTATTTGTTTTTCTTAGTACTTGCGTAATTATATATACGTACTAGTACATATGGCAAGTATTGACGATTGTAGCCATCAAAAATTATTTTTCGAGTGGATAAGTATTCAACAACTGGACCTTTCGCACCACCAAGAAGCCCAGACCCTAAGCCCAGACACGGAAAACCAGGATGCCCGGCTGAGTCAA
Organism: Panax notoginseng; assembly: GCA_016801055.1. NCBI lineage: Eukaryota > Viridiplantae > Streptophyta > Magnoliopsida > Apiales > Araliaceae > Panax > Panax notoginseng. Next base: position 230,801,896 of record CM029014.1, read on the forward strand.
CTCATTGAGGAGAACATCAAACACTTCGAAGACTATAATGACAAGCGAAAAGTCCTGGCTCGCCGCGATGTATCCGTGTTTTTTGCACCCAATTGGTGCACATCACAAGAAAACTCATTGTTATGGATTGCCGGGTGTAGACCATCTACACTTATTCGACTCGTTTACTCTCTCTGCGGGTTGGAGATCGAGTCACGACTCACTCAGTTCCTCGAAGGCGAACGAACTGGTGACCTCGGCGAGCTCACGGCAAACCAGCTCACAAGGGTTAACAACTTACAAAGCAAGACAAATCGAGAGGAAGAAAAGATGTCGAATCAAATGGCGATTTTGCATGACGACATAGCGGATCAGCCGATCGTGACGATAGTGAAGCAATGGAATCAAACCACTGAATCAAATGGGGAGGAGGATCAAGTGCTTGATGAACACGCTCGGGCCATGCTGAGTATGATGCAGGAGGCTGATCAGCTGAGGCTAAGTACACTTAAGGAGTTATTGGGTATATTGTCGCCGGTTCAGGGAGTTGAATTTCTATCAGTTAGCAAGAGGCTTCACCTTTGCATGCATGCATGCATGGGGGCTGAAGAGAGACCACATGCATGGAAGAAACTAAATCAATATCATAATAGTTATAATAGGAAAATTTAGTAACTGAATTACTCGAAAATACTTTTAAGTGTTGTATCGTAATAGTATAGTACAACACCTAAAAAAAATTCGAGTAATTTGGATACAATTTTCCGACACGTACGGTAGTATAGCTAGTAGTATTAGTTATGTGTAGAAACAAATATGTGGCGTGAGACCTTAATTTATTATAGGGAAGTATATTAGAAAAAATATGATATATACACATATATCTACATATGTGCATATATCTATATATATTTACTATTTTGGTTTGGTTTGTTATAAATTAATGCAGGTAAGAAGTGACTTTGTTCTTCTCTTCGTCCAAACAACCCCTTCCCCAGCCAATTAAACTCCTTTTCCCCAAGTTTTACACTTACTAAATAATATAATAAGTTTTTTCAATAGTAAACCTTTTACTAGTAGGCCAAATAACTAACGGAAGTATTACTTGAAGCATGGTTTGTTGAATATATGAATACCCGGAACGTTAAATAATTATAATTAAAACATGGTAGGTTAGGGTATTTTTATATAATTTATATAATTAGGAATTTTTTTTAAAATCTAAATGTAATCAACTTACGTTTTACAAAAAATTTTAATTGAATTAATAAGTTGATTGTTTTATTAATAATTTAGAACTAATTAATGTACTTCCTCCGTTATTTTTTAAATGTAGTTTTGGAGAAATGTTTTTATTTTTTAATATTTGTCGTTTGAGAATTTTAATTAAATATTAATTGATTAGTTTTCAGTATTATCTCAAGTATTAAATACTCCCTCCGTCCCATAATATATGACGTTTTAGATTATTTTATTTTTTTTAAATTATTTGACGTTTTATATAATCTAGGAGAATTAATCAGAATCTTTCCAAAATTGTCCCGTATTACTCCTAATTTTTTGAGATATACATAAGAGAGAGTATGAGATAAATATAATAAATAGTATTATAGACAATTAATATTATATTTAATATTATATAATTAGATACTATATTTAATATTATATAATTATTTTTTTAATTTTTATACACAACTGTAAAATATGATACTAATGGAATATGACAAGCATTTAATTGCTGTCCACATGCATGTAAAAGTAGTGTCATAAATGATAAAGATGGCTATATATATAACAATAAGTCTATAACGATGGTTTCATTGCAGTAAATCAAATGAATGGTTGCAGGTTCTCTAGCCAAGTGACCATTAATTAGAGTCTCTGTCTCCTTATCTCTTTGTCTCTTAGTCTCGGCCTTTGTTTTCTGAACCATTAAAGTTGGTCCTATTTGTATTCATTGAATTGGATTGAGTTTCGAACATTACTGTCATACTGTCCATGAAGTGTTGAAGAAGTCTTCGGATAACTTATTTGTTTGAATTTGGTACGTACTTGTCACTTACTTTTGTTTGGTGGGGTTCAAGTTATAACTAAGGACCACCTCTAGGTTGGGGGCGGTCCGGTGTACCTATTGGCCGGTACCTTCTGGTGAACTTTTTTTTTATTATTATAATTATGAGAATAATAAATAAAAAATAATAGAGTAAGTTTGAATAAAAAATTATAAAAAAAAATATATTTTTTATTAAAAAAATACTGTAAAAATTTTACAATATTTTTTCAATAAAAAATATACTTTCTTTTACAACTTTTTATGAAAATTTGTTCTATTATTTTTTATTTATTATTCTCATAATTGTGATAAAAAAAAAAAGGTGAAGCGGACGGTACCGGTCAATAGGTGCACCGGATGCCCCCCCCCCCACGCCACCCCACCCAACCCAATCTCCTCTTTAACGTATCCACAAGTTCTCTCTCTCTGTGATGAAATAAATATGCCCAAAGTCCACAAAATGAAAGGAGTATATAATTTAAATCTCTGATTATGACTTTACATGTTTAAATGTATTCTTAATATTAATTAAAAATTTAATAGTTATCATATGATATTAGAAATGATAGTAGAAAATTAATGATAAATAAAAAATATTATGTCAATTTTTACTCTATAATCTTAAAATAAAAATAAATCTCTAATTTCGAAATTATAAAAATAAATCTCTCTTTCTGCCAATAAATAAATAAATGTCTCTAATTTTTGAAAGGAGTATATAATTTAATATTTGAAAATTATGTATTTAATTATATTACTCATTTCATGCGCGTGCACACGAACACGAAAATTATCTCATTTCATGCACATTTGGGATAAATTTTGTTTATTTTGGTAATTATCACTAGAAGTTTACAATATTTCCGTATTAATACGAATAATAATAGGATTTATTATATTTTCTTAATTCATGTGTATGAATTTAAAACGATTATTATTATATTTTCTTAATTCGTGTGCATGGTATCATACTTATCTCATACTCTCTCCTAGTTGTAATATTTTTTCATAATTTACTCCTAAAAAACTCATTGGTCTTACGAGAATTATTAGGATTGAGTTTTGTTTTGATAAGGAGAGAGAAAGAGTTAAAAGAATCTGAAAATTGTGAATATATATCTCAAAAAATTAGGAGTAATGATGGACAATTTTAAAAAAATTGTGATTAATTCTCTTATATTTTCTAAAACGTTAATTAATTTAAAAAAAATAAAATTATTTAAACCGTCATATATTATTAAACGAAAGTCCGGAGTATTAATAAAAAGGTGGTATATAGAGATACACAATTTCATGGTGTATATGTATGCCACTTGACATATATATGTACAACTCAAAATATGGTCCTTAATTTCGTCGTATCTAAGTGACACGATTACCTCCCATCTCGTCGTATTTGGGGATGGAATTAATGTTTTCGTCCAACTCTTTGGAAGTTGGCATTCAAGAAATTAAGGACCATATTTTGTTCGAAAATTTTTAAGCTAGCGCGCTGGAATGCCCATGATCGCATAATCATAAAAGCAAGGCTTTCAAATTTGGTAAATAAAGGTAATGCATGCATGTGGTTAAGTACACAATCATAACTCACTCTCTTTCTTTATAAAAAGAGTTTCATTTGATATTGTTTTTTGTTCCTTTTTTTATGAATATTAATATAGTGATATAATATCCTCAAATTTATTAATTATCATTATACCAATTTACAAATACGCTCTTAATTTTGAAAAATATCGATCACTACTAAACTAACAAAAATGAAAATTTTTAAAAATGGGACATGGAACGGATATGGAGCATGATTTATTGGACTGAAATTAATTAAGATGTGGAGTATGGACCATCTAGTCCCAAAGATAGGGCACAGTTAATTGTTCACGCGTGTGCATGTGAACGAAATGAGGAGTAGTATTACCTTCTTCCTTCTAATATTAGCTCAAGTACCCCTAATCTCTCTCTACCACTTATTTCTCATCTTCAATTCTTCCCAATCTAAATATATTAACTCAAGACTAGTGTATGTTTCGTAGAGCTTCCTAGCTACATATTAAGATACATCCACACACACTCACACACACAAAAAAAAAACACACACAAAAATATTTAAATATATGTTGTTCATTTTGTAGGTAGAGCTCAACCAATCTTTACTATATTTATCCAAAACTTATTGGGTGAGACTTTGTTGTCTAGATGTTGGCTGAGAATTAAACCATGGAAGTTTTTTTTGTTACATAAAATTACTCTATACCACTTGACCATTTTCTAACCAGGGGAATTCTGTATCCTGTGTCAGGGCAAGGTTCTCAGTAACCTTGTCCCTTCTTCCTCTCCATTTTAATTTCCAAACAGTTCCACCTAGTTGTGTGGCCAATTATACATTTTTTTTTTATCAAAATGCATTGAAATTATCTTTTCATTTCTCCATTATTTTTTCCAAGAAAATGGAGAAGAAAGGCGCCATATTGATGCATAAGTATGAGCTCGGTAGATTGCTAGGCCAAGGGACATTTGCCAAGGTCTACCATGCGCGCCACCTCAACACCGGCCAGAGCTTCGCCGTTAAAATCATTGATAAAGAGAAAGTTCTTAAGGTAGGGTTAATAGATCAAATCAAACGAGAAATATCCGTCATGAGGCTTGTCAAACACCCGAATGTCGTTCAGCTCTATGAGGTCATGGCAAGCAAAACCAAAATTTATTTCGCCATGGAGTTTGTTAGAGGTGGAGAACTTTTCAACAAGGTAGCCAAAGGTAGGCTAAAAGAAGACGCGGCGCGAAAATATTTCCAGCAATTAATTGCAGCCGTTGATTTTTGTCATAGCCGAGGTGTGTACCACCGTGACCTTAAGCCGGAAAACCTACTTCTTGATGAATCCGGTAACCTTAAAGTCTCCGATTTCGGTTTGAGTGCTTTGTTCGAGTCAAAACGACAAGACGGGCTCCTCCACACGACGTGTGGCACACCGGCTTATGTTGCACCGGAGGTGATTAACAAGAGAGGGTACGACGGAGAAAAGGCGGATATATGGTCATGTGGTGTCATTCTTTTTGTTCTACTCGCGGGTTATCTTCCTTTCCATGATTCAAATCTCATGGAAATGTACAGGAAAATAAGCAAAAGTGAATTCAAATGTCCTCAATGGTTTCCTTCGGAGGTTAGAAAGCTTCTTTCAAGAATTCTTGATCCGGATCCGCATACCCGAATTGCCTTAGACAAGCTCATGCAAAACCCTTGGTGTAAAAAGGGATTTAAACAGATTCATATCCCTAAGGATAATAATTTAGATGGGGATATCGATGATCATAACACACCATGCATAATTGATTTGGATTCGGAGCGCAATTCTTCTTGTTCAAAAGACGAAGCAACAAGTTCATCCATGAGACCAACAACCTTAAATGCTTTTGATCTTATTTCTCTGTCACCAGGGTTTGATTTATCAGGATTATTTGAGAAAGATATGAATCAAAAATTGAATGCTCGATTCACAACACGACAACCTGCATCAACAATCGTGTCGAAGCTGGAACAAGTAGCAAGAACCGAGAGTTTTAAGGTTAAGAAAGAAGACGGGACGGTGAAATTACAAGGCAGCAAAGAAGGGAGAAAAGGGCAACTAGCAATTGATGCAGAAATATTCGAAGTAACGCCGTCATTTCATGTAGTGGAGGTGAAGAAAACGGCGGGGGATACGATGGAATATAGGAAATTCTGTAACCAAGAATTGAAGCCTTGTTTAAAGGACATATTATGGACTTGGGAAGGGTGTGATCACGAGCAGCTGCAGCAACACCGAAAATGAGGTGGAGGCTCATATATGTTATGTTGATAGATATTGTTATGCCTTTTTTTTAATTTCATGCTGTTTTACTTTTTGTTCTTTTTTTTGGAGTTATTTAATAATTCTTCAGAGGCTTGAAGCTTGATCTAACGTTTATATTAAATCAGATTGAGAGACACACGCGATACTTATGCAAATTAAAAATGTTACAAAGGGTGGTAGCAAGTTGCAAGTGAGAAATTTGATTTACCACAAATTGTTTAAATATTAACCTATAGATTTGAATTTCAAAATGTAAGTTTCTTCAATACATAAGCTAGTGGCATAATCAAATTACTGATCACATGTTATTTCTCTTAATTATGTACATGAGTCTAATGTAACTAATAGTCGGACCTGATCATGATAAGTACATTAGGTATTTACAAACTTATCACCAATAACAAAATTCACTCCCTTTGTCAAAATTACTTTAGGGCTTTTTATGGTGTATTAAAAAAATTTATTTAAAATATTTTAGTATGTTAATAATAAACATCAAAATCTGTGTCCTCAGTTCAAAAAAATCTGGTTCTTTTAAAAATAAATTGAAGCTGTAATTTTGGGAAACTTGAGGGAGTAAAGCTTAGTTTGCTCCCAAGTGATGCCAGATGATAATTAATGGTGAAAGACTGATAGAGATGGACAAAACCAACCAAACGCCAGTGAACACAACAAAAAGTATGACAGATTTTGAAATCTAATGCTCACAAGTTTCATTAAATCGAAGCGCATAATCTAAATTAAATATATAGATACTACTACATGCATGCAGTTCTTCAACATTGTTAGCTACTCTCTCTGTTCCTATTTAAATGACTATTTAGAGATGGTCACAAGAATTAAAATAATGATTAGAAAATATTAAATACTCAATTGTCTATAATATCCTTAAATTATTAATTTATCATAGCACAAGAGTTTAAAGTACCAAAAAATAAGTATAGTAATGAAGGGTAATTTTAAAAAAATTATCATTAATTCTTTTAAATTTGAACAAACGTCAATTAATTAATAACAAATAAAAAATTTTAAAATATTATTTAAATAAAGACGGAGGGATTAATATTTTATTTGTGACTACCAGAGCGGCAGGCATATCTTCACATTTATATAAGTTATCACTTGGCATCCACTTTTTCTAATGGGATATTAATGCTTCATATCACATGACAACCATTCAATAAACTAAAGCATTAGCAAAAGATTCCGACATTTGAGAGGCTCGATACAAAAATTCACATCAAGTATGGTCCATCTAAAAGTTATATAGAATAAAATCTAATGTTTAAATATAATTATCAAAAATATTTTTGAAATTATATTTTTACTTGTGAAATCAAGTGAAAGCAAAAATATTTGAAAAGAAAATAAAAACATGGAAGTACAAACAGTTATCAAACGAACGTTAATTTTTAAATCTCTTGCAACGTAATGTGTGTTAAATTCTTATTAAGAGATAAATTTGAATATGTGATCATATCTCTTAGTTATTTGCCTTTGGTCTTTCACAAATAGTTAAACAATTTATGAAAATAGTTCTAAATATTTTAAATTACAAAATTATGAAATATTAAATTTATCACTAGTAAAATTAATGATGTGACAAAACTAAATGAAATGTCTAACACTACATGTTTGGAATTAATTGTCCAACTAATTAACTGCCATAATTATAAAAAAAAATTCCTATATAATGCTACTGTTCATTTAAATATTCGAAAGATAACCCCGTGACAGTTGTAGTACTAACTGTCAATGAACAAGTTCACATGACAGCTTGTTTTTTGTAGGGTAGAGCCGTAGAGAACTAGAAATGGACACGAGACACCTCCATTAAAGAACTCCCAAAGGTTCGGCGAATTCAGGGCTGCTGATTTGATTTGCCGATCTTTGTTAATTTCATTAAATATGGTCAATTTTAGAGGAAATTAAGATTCTTGTAGGACCCACATATTGATCCCTTGAGAATTTATGAAATTTAAATATTTATGATCTTTGTTTGGTTTTTTTTTTTTTTTTTTGTTAATTTCTTACGTGATATTTTAGTTTTTAAAAAGATGAGATAGAATATGTCACATCATCAATTTATAAAATATTTATAGAATAGATGTATATGTAACATTACTCAAAAATTTATATTTTCTTTTGAATTTTTGCTAAAGAATATTAAATTACGCACATTATTAGATTTATAACCATGAAACATGTAGAGGGTTACAAAAATCACAACTGAAAATCTATTGCTTTTTTAGCCAAAAAAATAAAAATACTTTGATGTTTGTAATAAATTACAGCATTATGTTTGTTATATTCTTATTCCACAAAAATGAAAAATGAAAAAAATGGCCTCCCTTAAAAACACACTTTTTCCTTTATAAATAAAAGAAGGTGCATCCAAAAATAAAAGAAAAACACTAGTGCTGTTAAATTACAGCATTATGTTTGTGATATTCTTATTCCACAAAAATAAAAAATAAAAAAAGTGGTTTGATTGAGGAACAACTGCACAAGGCTCAATAAGCTGCACAATATATACTTTGCTCTTTAAATGATTGAAGTGTACACAAATATTCCAAGGCATATGTCTTCCTCGTTCTGCCATCAAAGAATACTCGATCCATGCTTCTTGGATATTTTCTCCTCTTCCCTTTCCTTCCTCCCTTCTCATGGCAAGAATGATTTTCGGTTTGATAATTAATTATAATTAAAGGGAAATAATATAATGATATACATGTCGAACAAATATTGTGACAAAATTAGATTAAGGTAGAAGAACATGGATGGCTTACCTCAAAAAGTTGGAAGTAAAGCTTCCGACCTAAACTACAATTAAGGTAGGAGTATGTGAACTCAAAACTGGATGGCATTTTCAGTTGAGCAAGATGAGAGGAAAACATAAAACACAACCAGGGAGATTTAAGGACAAGAATTTCATCTTCCATGTGCAACTATAAAAAGGATCATGGACTGAATGGAAAATTTTGCAGATATATTTAGTAAAATGTATTATGATAGATACAACAACTGTCTCACAAAGTTTAAGTTGAAAGCTACCAGGGTTAAAGCCAGGTATCAACCTATCTATAGATAAACTTTCACCAAACTTGATCACAAATACAACTCTCTTCTCTAATTCTCCAATCAGTTTTTACATCCTCAACCAAATATCCACACCACCGTCTCTAGAAGAAGAAAAGAAGTCCTCTGTTCCAGTTAATGCTTATTCAACATGCTCACATGCATGTATATATCAAGTGGTTTGCGTCCTTCAGCCACAGGTATCTTTTGTGTACAAGCAATTAGGTATAAACAATCAAATGCGGATGCTGAGCAGCTGCATACTCCAGTCTGATAATTCAAAGGAGTTAAAAGAAGTTAGGAAGAACATTTGCAATTCTATTTTTAGAGCAACATCAAACTAAAATTGGTCGACATTGATACACAAGTAGGCAAATAGGATAATGAGCCGCATGTTACCCAAGCAATTGGATCCATTCATGCACATAGTATTAACCCGGCAGACTGCGCATCTTTCTAGATTTTTCTTAACTCTACTTCACCTATCCAGCCTTTTCCAAATTTAGCCGAGAGGACTTCTCTTTTTCACTTTAGACGTCAAAAAATGTCATCTAATAGTCCAGAATGTGCTTAAATTAGACAAACACAACAGATAAACCAAGCAGGAATACTTTTTCCTATATAGAGCATAAGGCAGAGAAACACAATAAGTTTTGGAGACAAACATAATCCTTCTGAAATCCACTAGCAAAAATTTCTCAACCTGAAGTTCAAATCAAATCAAATCTCAATTCTTCCTAATTGACATCAGGAGATGTTAATTTCACTAGTTTATCTTATACAGCAATCAACTTCAATATCTTAGGCCCTAATGGTTTCTGGATCACCACTTCTATGTATTTGGGCATTGATGTTTAGAAGAATTCAAGTTTTCCAATTGAATTTCCATTGATCTGTAGAAAGCATTTTGTGTTAAGCAGAGACATAACTCTACTTGATCTACAACTAGCATTTGCAAGATTACCTTTTGTCCATTAATATAGACAGATTCATGGATAATATGCATTATGCAGTAAACCAGAAGAGCTAAGAGATAAATGTTTAAATTTATTTCCTCATTATCAGCATATAACCACAAAAGAAGAAAATATTAGTCATCCACCTAGAAGCCAACATAGGTAAACACGTGCTCCATTATTCCAGTAATTTCATGTAGCATTTGAAAAAGGAGAATAAAATACAGATACAGGTACAAGTGAATCTCCAACAAAGTAGCAATTAACAGAACCAACATAAAAAATTATCAAACCAAAAGCCACAAATAAAGAACAAAAGACAGAAAAAACCATACCCTTCTCTCTCTCTTCCCCTATTCAGTATCCGAAGGCAAATGTGAAGATGCTGCAGACTCCAACAGCATAAGATTCTGCAATCCCGGCCTCAGTTCACGGTTATAAAATTCCTCATACTCTCCTTTGTCTCCTCCCTTCTTTTTCACCTCTACCACCCTCAACGACGGCGTCAATTCAAATATCTCCGCAGCAATTGTTAATGGCCCCTTTTCTCCCTCCTTGGACCCTTCCAAACTCACCTTGCAATCCTTCTTTCGCACCGTAAAACTAACCACATTTGCAATTTCCTCCAATTTGGATATAATATTCGACACAGGTGCCCCTGACACAAACCTAGAGTGCTCCCCTCTCTCCTCAAATAACCCCGACAAATCAAACCCAGACGACATTGAAATTATATCAAACGCATTCAGGCTAGCCGGTCTTGGCAAACTCATTAGCCTCCTCCTAGTGTCCATTTCGGACTCCGATTCAGACATAGACGTATCTGATGAATAGTCAATACCATCATCAACATCATCCTGAACATTACACAGCTTATCATCCTCAATATAAAACTTAATATGTTTAAACCCCTTTTTAAACCATCTATTATTCATAATTTCCGGAATTGTGATCCGGGTTTCAGGATTAGTATCAAGCAGGCGAGTCAATAACCTAGTTAATTCAGGGGAAAACCATCTGGGGCATCTGAATTCCCCTTTATAAATCTTCTTATACATAACCATTATATTCTGATCATGAAAAGGTAAATAACCAGCCATCAAAACAAACAAGATAATCCCACAAGACCATAAATCTACCTTAGCCGCATCATACCCTTTTCGCCCCAAAACCTCCGGCGCAACATAAGCCGGCGTCCCACAAAAAGTATGAAACAATCCATCCCCACGAATTTGCTCCGATATAGCGCTGAGCCCGAAATCCGAAACCTTAAGGTCCCCATCTTCATCAAGCAAGATGTTTTCAGGCTTAAGATCCCTATGAAACACACCTCGTGCGTGACAAAATCCGACAGCTGAAATTAGCTGCTGGAAGTATTTTCTGGCGACTTCTTCCTTCAATCTGCCTTTGGCGACTTTATTGAAGAGCTCGCCGCCTTTAACATATTCCATTACGAAGAATATCTTCGATTTAGTGGCCATAACCTCGAAAAGCTGTACAATGTTGGGGTGTCGAACGCGTCGGAGGATTGAGATCTCGCGCTTGATGTGGGCAATTAAGCCGCCTTTGAGGATCTTCTCTTTGTCGATGACTTTGATTGCAACGTTTTCGTTGGTTTTGATGTTTCGGGCGTGGTAGACTTTGGCGAAGCTGCCATGGCCGAGGAGTTTTCCGATTTCATATCGGCCTAATAAAAGCCCTTGGCCTTCCTTTCTGGTCGAGTTTTTGCCGGCTGCGGGCATGGTGGGTGTGGTGTCGACGGCTGCGGTAGTGGCAGCCATTGACACGAATTTTTTCGGAAAATTTGAAGTTTAGGGCAAATTGTTTATTGGCATTAAAGGGTTTGGTTTTGAGTTTTTTTCGATGTTATTTGTGTTTGATCTTTTTGTTGTCGTTGGGAAGTCTGTTAAGTACGACAAATGATTGCCAGCGAAATATTTATAGGGGAGATGTTAACGGCGAGGGTGCAAGTGTGAAAAAGATTAAAGGAGTATTAACGTCTGCCGTTCGGAAGCTGTATTTGATTATTTTGTGAGGGAAAGGGCCAAGGGGCTAATCTTGTTTATGGGTAGGGGTTTAAATAATGGATTTTCTTGTTTTAGGTAGGCCGATAATGTTTGGGGTGTTTTTGTAAGTAAGATAATTTTAGAAATTAGCTCAATTTGGATATATACTCCCTCCTTTTTGAAGCTAGTCAACTTTCTAAATTCAGAGTTTAGCCACACAAAAAAATAAATAAATTTGTTATTCTGTTTTTTCATTTATAAATCGTGATACTTCTTATGAATAAAATTTTCAGTTCATTTTTGGACTGTTCTCGTCAAAAAAAATGTATACAAATATAAAATTAAAAGTTAATTACCCAGTTGAAATGAGATTTTTTACATTAATTAGCTTTAAAAATTGATGTTAAGTAATCCCTCGAATCCTATTCAGAAAAAAAATTGCTATTATAGAAAGAAAGGTATCCTATTTTCAATAGCATAATTATTATATGTTGGAGTCCTATAATGATAAGAAATCTTATTTTTGGTAGAAATATTATTTTGTAAGTAGTCATATTTGTAATAGGTATATCTATTACTATGTGAGTGTGTCCTAATTAAATTAGGAAAAGGAACACAACCAAGAGGTAGTAACATCCCAGAGAGTTGAGAGATTGTGTAATTCAGTGTTGGGTTGTTGTGTGAGGAAAGGTTTGTTAGTTTTTATTCCGTGCAAAAAGTTGTACCGTTGAGATTAATATATTGAAATTGGTTTTATGAATTAGGTTATTGAGGACTGTTAGGTCATAATACTTTTCATACTGGGCCAGGCCGAATGGGCTTGTCCTTTGGAGTAATCATTTTAATTATTTTTAAAAAAAGAATTAAATCAGTAGTTCTCTTAATTTTTAAAAAATCAATCTGACTGATCATCGGTTCATAAATTTAGTTGGACCAATTTTTTGATTTATATCTAATTGCTAAAGTTTGACTTGAACAATAAAATAAAATAAAAAAGTGTTTGTTTTTGTAGGACTTGGCTATTGTTATATGAATAAGTCTTGGCAGACATGAAAGTTGGACCGGAAAATTGGATCGGTCTAATTTTTTATTTTTTATTTTTTTGCTAGTGACTGTATAACCCTGTATTTATATATGTATCCAAATTACACCTAAAACACTATATTTTATAAAAATTTCTGTTGAAATAAATACTATACATTTTTTAAGGGTCACTAACAAAAAACAAAAATAAAAAATTTGGACCGGTCCAACTTTCCTATCCGCGTAGCATTACTCATTGTTATATGAGCCAGCCACTCAGAGGATTGTTGTAGGAGTATTATATTACGTGGCTGGTACTTACCGTGCTGAGGTGTATAGTATTCGACCCCCACACTCACTGATTAGATGGACTGCAATCTCACCTTATCTTATCTTATTCCCTCCATCCCATAATAACTATCAGTTTAGCTTGATACACATGGATTAAAAAAGTCATTTAGTGCTATCATTTATTAATTAAAATTAGTGTGAAATTTCATCACTACCCCTTTATGGGAAGTTGAAAACTATTAATACAAGAGAAAAATTTCTTGGGACAATAAGAGAAGGTAGGGGTGATATAGGAAAGTAAATAATTTATTCTCCTAGAAAGTTGTAAACGACAAATAAATTGAGAAAAAAAATTCCTTCTAAAACGACAGTTATTATGGGATGGAGGTAGTATTAAATTGCTTCTTCCTTGCAACATAATGGCCTGAGCCTGACTTCATGGGGTTGTTTGGAAGTGTGGAAGATTTAAACATGCCAACAGTTCATGTTGCCAAACCGAATTTGGAGTATTTTTTTTTGGTTTTCTAAACACTAAAGACAAGACAAAAACAAAGCAATGTGATACTTAATTTTTTCCCATTGAAATTGTCCAGCTAGTAAAATTTTGTTAGGTTGAGTTTGGAATCTGGATCCATCTCAGCATGATGTTGTATCCATTTTGGTTAGTAATATGGAAAAATGGGGTATATGTTTTAGACACGTATAAATTTATGTGTGTCCTGCATTTAATATAACGTAATTTTAATTTATTAATTTCTAAAATATCAAAACAACTATTAATAAAAATAGTGACATAAAAAACACCATTAACCAAATCTCTTGGAATAATATATAAGACACACATAAGATTGTGCATCTCTAATCACATACAAATTTGTGTATGTCATGAGCCTAATACACCCTAGTTTTGATTGACAAATTGATGAAAAATTAATAAAAATGATAAAATATCAAAAACATCATTAATAAAATCTCTTAAAATAATATAGCACATAAGGTTGTGTGTGTCTAAGACACACGTTCTATTTTCCCTATATATATAAAACAAGTTATTTTTCAATAAGTCAATCAGCTCAAATCATTCAGCTTACGATCAAATTAAGCTTAATGAAAATGATAAAATATCAAAAACATCATTAATAAAATCTCTTAAAATAATAGAACGCACATAAGGTTGTGCGTGTGTAAGACACACGTTCTATTTTTCCTATATATATATATAGGAAACAAGTTATTTTTCAATAAGTCATTCAGCTTATATACGGTCAAATTTAACTTAATTAAAAGAGTCATCTTATCATGTATTGCGAAAGTTTTTTGACAAATTACAATTGCAAAAGATATTAAATACATGAGATTCGATAAAATTATAACTTTATAAGGATGACCCATCATATAATATATGTTTTTAAAAGAATTACTCATAAAAAAAGGTCAATACATAAAATGAGAAGATATATATTGACAAAAAGGAAGGTGAAAGACACCCCATATAATTAGGTGAGCTATTACATAAAAAATGTTATCGTTTTGTGTAATTGAATATATAAAATATACACTTACAAGTTGATATTTCAAACAATATAAGATTATATTGTACCTCCTAAAGTGGAGCTTAAAAACAAAGATATTTGAAATTACTTGATATGGGATTCGACTTGCACCTCTTTATTATTAACCCAAACAGGCCCTAGAATGCCCAAATAAAAAAAAGGCTGTTTCCCATATTAGTGATCCAATGCTCCCACCTGTTGGGGACGGTGTCAACATAATGGTCGGTGCTCGTATATATATATATATATGACAAAATTAGTTAAAGATTACAAATATTACTAGCTTAGAAAATGATTGTACGAGAATAAGATACTCCCTCTGTCCCAAATTAATTGTTTAGTTTTGATTTTTTAAAGTCAAATTGACCATTTTTAAAACTAATTTTTTTATTATTTTTACTAAAATATAGGTGAAGAGATTATAACCAAAAGAAAGTATATACAATTTATTACTAATCCTAATTTTTATAATTTTAGAAATATATTTATATATGCTTAATTATTAATTCTAAAAATAGTCAATTTGACTTTAAAAAGTCAAAACTGAGCAATTAATTTGGGACGGAGGGAGTAACACTTTATAGGTGGAAATGGGTGTAGTATAACATTTTAATAACATACTTTGAGTAATACTTAAGCCTTCAAATAATCAGTTGAATGAAATAATTTTATACTTCATTTATTAACATCATTGTTCTTTAATAATTAGCTGAATGAAATGATTTATATTTTTTTAGCATTATTGTTGTAATACTCTCTCTGTTCGAAATTTAATATATTTTTAAATTTAAAATTGAGATAATAAATTAAAGATTATATTTTATAATATTCATGTTAATTTTAAATTTAAAAATATTTTAAGTTAATTTTAAAAATTTAATAATTATCTTATATTTTAGAATCAAGATGGTATATTTGTTTGGTATAATGGTTATGATCTTGATTGCGTAAATGAAAAGAGATTCAAGAATAGAAGTTTGAGTGAAGTTTTATTAGTCATAAGGCTCATAAACCTTAAAAATTAAAGTAAAAGGAAAATAATAAGAAGTAGTGAACTCTTCAAACAATAAAACATCTTTGCAGTTTCACTTATCATCATTTTCCTTAATTAATAATCCTACTAGGTTGGTCATGTTGGGTCACTTGTCTCTCTCGTGTAGTACTAGTAATTTTTGTAAGCTCTTAAAAGTCAAATATACTTAAGTGGTTGACTTTTCTTAAGGAAAACTTCAGTGAGGCCACCGCCCATATTTAATTATATACATTTCAATAACACAAATACGTGTACAAATTTCTATAAGGGGTGGTGCCAGTGCCACCTCAATAAATTAGTTGAGTAAAATTATTTTTTAATTTTGTCAAGGTCATAGGCTTTATTTAATTATTCTTATTTTTATGTCATCAAGAAAAAAGGAGTCAACTAGAGGATATATATATATATATATATATATATATATATATATATATATATATATATATATATATATATATACTCTCTCTCCTTTCAAATTTGTGTCCCAATTTTATTTTATTTTGTCCAAATCTATTTACCCTCTTACTTTTTAATATTATTTATGACATTAGTTTTTTAATAATACCCTCATTTAATTTTATTGAAATTAATATGACATATATTAAAAAAAAACAGCACTATTAACTTTGACATTAGAATCACAACACCTCTTTTTGATTTCTCCTCTATTTTATTGTTACAAAAAAGAATTGAGAGATTAAATAAAACAAAAAAATAATAATAAAATAAAATAATTAAGATATGTTGTTTAGAGATTAAATTTTTTTCTTTATAAATGTATACTTTTAAATGAAAACAAGTGTATAATTAAACGGAGTGAGTAATACATATGAATACTTTTATATTGCGTAAACTGAAAATATATATACAAAGCCACTTGGTAATTATACATATGAATACTTTTGTTCAATGCTTATTCATTGTAAGGCCCAACAGAAAGCCTTTTTTTTAAGAATATATATACAAAGCCACTTGGTAATTGAGTTGAATGAAACACTTTTTTCTTTCTTTTTTTGATAATTGAATGAAACACATTTGCATGATTAAGAATGGGCTCATGTATATATTTATATATAATGTGGATATATGGGCTTGCAGTGCATAATAGTGTTTGGTTCACTAGTCTACCATACCATTTGCAACAAACTCTTTATACAACTCTTTCATGTATATTCAAAATAATAAAATGAATTAAGTTATTCTCATTTATAAAAAATTGATATATACCAAGGTATGATTAAGTCAGTAAGACAAATGAGTGCAATATTAATTAATTAATCATCAAACTTATTTAACATTATTTTATCTTATAGTAATATTGTTAATTTATTATAGGCGGAAGGACACGAGGAAGCTCCCTATCTGTCTGAAAAGGGAAAGGAAAAGTTGGCAAGTAGTTCATTGACAAAATATTAATTGTTACTCTTTTTTTTTTTTCAATTCTTATTGTTAAACGATTGTTTAAGTACGTAAATATTTAAACAATCATTTCTTTATTATTCTCAAGTATAAAGGGAGTTCAAAACAGGAGGGAAAAAATACCCAATGGTATCAACTATCAAGGGAGATACAATCCCATGATATATGCCTTCCATATATTCTAACAATATTCAACAATCCTAAGGGGACAACTTATTACATAATTGATAAAATTATACTCAGCTGATGAGCTGGTAATAAATTATTCACAGGATGGACACAACTTTAAGGTGGAGATGGTATTTGGTATTATTTGAAACCTAAATCTTACTTGTCATCATTCCATTTGCAGTTATTGTATTGGTTTGATTCAAGTTGGATTAGGTGAAGTCATTGGCCTTCCATTAACTTAATTTACCCTTCAAAACAGTTGAAACCACACACACACACACACACACATATATACATATATATAAACATGCAAAAAAGGATAAAACATTAACCTTCAAAAGAGTTGGAACCACACACACACACATACATATATATATATATATATATATATATATATATATATATAAACATGAAAAAAAGGATAAAACATTAAAATAAAACCGATAATAATAATCCCGTGTGGGGCAGGTAAGATCACCCAATAATTGATGAATCGAATGGAATATTAAGTCCAAGTCTTTGTATATAAGATGAGTTGTATCTTTATGATTTACTTTTAAATGTGAATATATGGGTTCTCATATTATTGTTCCCACTTTTCTAAAAGCTACAAAAAGAAACATGATTTTTTCTAGATTTATATGTATTATATCTTGTGAATGTGAGTGTCGAAATATGTTAGTTAAATGTGGGATGGCTTCTGGAGGACTGAATATGCCTCACTCTCGGTGATAATTTATTAATCATGCGGCGGAGATTAATTTATTAATTAAACCTAATTTTAGCTTTTGATGCAGAAAATATACTTATATAGATTATGGTTAAATATTAGTCCTCCATTCCCAAAATATTCCGTGAGCAACACCAAGCAGAGCCCAAGGTGTTTATTACCATGGAAACTAGTGTTTTTTTTTAATCAGGAAAAATAAAATTTTATTAAGACACAGTAATACAAATGTGACAAATTCAAATTTATAAATTCACAACAGAAAATAATATTTTCACACGAAAAATCCGTCGCTATACATCTATAACGACACTTTTCGTGTGAAAATATAAAAAAATATTGTGAAAATATCAATTTTCAAAAAGAGTATTAGTAAATGATAAATGTATTCCATGTGGGTTGCACTTTACTCAAAATTTATTTAGTTTTAAATCAATAATAATGTGTAATTGATAAAGTAGTGCATTTAAAACTTTTATATATTTTTTTATATTTCTGTAATTATGGTTAAATACTCCAATAATGAAGTTCTTTTTAATGTACAAACGTTCTTTCTTTTCACTATTACTACGATATCATGTGTTGCACTGTTTGGTGTGTTTAGAACGTTTATAAATCCAAACGCATTTTAAAATTTTGTTCGTCTAATAACGCAACTTATTTTAACTCATAAACGTAGCGTTTGAGCTTCAAACTAGTGTACCAAAATTATTGTTGTGCGTTTAGAGATTCAAACGTTACAAACTAAATATTCACTATACAGTTTTACTACTATTATGCATCATTATTAAACTAAATATTTACTATATTTAAAGGATAAAATAGGAAAAATATATGTATCTTTAAAGTTTTTAATTTTGTAAATGATATCGTTTTGTAAAGTAATAAAATTTATTAGAGTATTATGTCAAAATTTAATTATCTATTTTTATGAAATAAATTAAAATGAACTTACTTAAATTTGACAGAAAATTAATTTCATTACCCCATGAAATCTTGGTCATACCACCCTGACAAACTACCAGTCTACCACTCACATTAATCGTATAGGAATAATAAATTTTCATTTAAAATAATCTCCAACAACTACTAGCATCAGCATGTTCAAAAGTAATAACTCCATTACCAGTAATTTATATTTAATTTTTTCATGCACGTGAATCGCATGTGGCACGGTTACAAGTGTAGATAATTCTGTTCAATCTTATCAAATAATTTCAAATGAAGCAGGTAGTGATTGCGTTTTATCATTTAAACAAATCTATTTACAAAAGTTGTAAATATTAAATATATTTTTCTTTGTGTACCTTTACTATTTTGTAGCGAAATTGGCGCACACATGTGTAGACGGGCCCAATAAATATGTTGGACCATCTCTTTACCTTAAAGGTTAACCTATCTAATACTAGACCACGCCAGTCAAATACTTCACCTTTGAGTCCTTCAAGAGCTTTGCTTAACTCCCGATTCAAATACTTCACCTTTGAGTCCTTCAAGAACTTTGCTTAACTCTAATATTACTCCACCACGTCACAGACTCAAATCATCCTGATTCAACTCTATCTCCACCCATCATCCTGATTCAACTCTATCTCCACTCACGAGGCCTGCGAATTTTACCCTCGCATTCTTCTCGTACCTTGGAGTTTTGTTCTTGGGCCCATCGTGCGAATTTTACCCTCGCACTCCTGTGTAGACGGGCCCAATAAATATGTTGGACCATCCTTACCTAAAAGGTTAACCTATTAGGTTGAGGCTCTAACATACTTATTAACCCATCTACACTCTTGAATATTTATGTGAAATATCCCAACACCTTTACTCTTTCTTTTCTTTTTTTTCTAAAATCAATTTTATG
This sequence comes from Panax notoginseng, assembly GCA_016801055.1. Lineage (NCBI taxonomy): Eukaryota > Viridiplantae > Streptophyta > Magnoliopsida > Apiales > Araliaceae > Panax > Panax notoginseng. Next base: position 230,821,870 of record CM029014.1, read on the forward strand.
CATACCTCAAAAAAATGAAATGTTAACATATTACTCACTTTATATTATTATTATTATATAAAATAAAATTTTCTCAAATTATTTTTTTCCCCATAAAATACGGTTCAATTTTATTATATATCTTGTACATATCCAGACGCATGTGACATTTTTCACTCAATAATTTCGATTAAGGTGAAATTGACATTAATTTTACCTTAACAAGTTCATATAACATTTTATTGCGTTGGGTATAGAAAATAATATTGCAGTAATCATTTTAATAAAATGCTATAAAATGTATTAATACAATTTTTTAATACGGAATATAATAATAAATTATAAAACTTATTATTACCAACTTTACCCTAATCCGATCCTATAACCTACCTCCATACCGATTAACCTATTTCATCTATTTTGGAGCTAAAGTGAAGTCCACATTTGAGCCTTGACTGTCAGTCAAGTGGATTTTTTTTGTGAAGTTGAGGATTTTGAAAGGGTAATTACGTCATACCGATTGGGAGTAAAAACCAGTCAGTCCAACTCCCGTAAAAGTTGTGAAATTACAAATTGATATGTAAAATTTTAAAATTATAAATTGGTATGAATTCGTTTAAAAATAGCATATATGATAATTGACAATGCTTTATAGTTAATTTATATTGTTTGTAATATTAATTTATATTGTTTGTAATAATTAAAAATTTAATCTATCTAATAAAATATAAATAATTTTGAATTTTCCGCTCACTTAATAAATCATCTGGGCCGTCCAAAGTTTGGGATAAATCTCACCGTCCATACAGTGCCGGAGGCACGGGACACAACTAGTCTATCTAACAAAATACAACTGATTTTGAATTTTCCGCCTACCTTAATAAATCATCTGAATCGTTTAAAGTTTGAAATAAATATCATCGTTCATGTAATGCCGGAAGTACGGTATATTGATATGGGATGTTAATTTTACAAATTGATTAAAATAAATAAATCAAAATGCAATTCTAATTCTAAATCAGATGGTATGTATATGTATATTTCTCTCTTGTTCATTTGTTCCACTTTAAACATATCATTGTGTACCCAAAAGTGCCTTGATCTTAAAAACTCTCTCTCTCTTATAAGATCCATGGGAGGCAAAACAAGTTGCAGCCGGAGTTGAAGCTTTTGAGGTACAAGATGGAGATGTTCTTGAAACTCATGTTCATAATCCCATTTCTCATATTAGTGGAATCCTCATGCAACACTAGAGACCAAGAACTGGTCACCAAGGCCTTGGCCTCAGTCTCTGGCTTCAACTCCTCTTGGTTCAAATCCCCTCATTACAACTGCACAAACCCACCAATCACACAAATGAATCTCTCCTCAAGAAATCTCACCGGTATTATTTCATGGATATTTCTCAAGAACTTGTCTCACCTTCACACAATTGATCTCTCCAACAATTCCCTCCAAGGCTCTGTTCCAGGCTGGTTTTGGTCCATCCCAACCTTGGTTGAACTCAATCTCTCCAAGAACAGGCTAGGAGGCACCATTGGGTTCAAAAACAGTTCAATTTTGGGTCCATCTTCATCAATCAAAGTCCTCAATTTGTCCCAAAATAGGTTCACAAACTTGGGTAATCTCTCTCTTTTCCCAAACCTCACAAGTCTTGATCTTTCACATAATGATCTCAAAATCTTACCTTTTGGATTCACCAACTTGACCAAACTCCAACATCTTGATATTTCAAGGTGCAACATTTCAGGAAATTTAAAACCCATTTCAAATCTCCACTCATTGAAATACTTGGATGTTTCAAGAAACCACATGAATGGCAAATTTCCTACTGATTTTCCTCCACTTTCCGGGCTAATATTCTTGAATATCTCATTCAATAATTTCACTGGCCATTTATCCTCAGATAAAGTCCATATATTTGGCCACTCTGCTTTTATTCACGCCGGAAATTTCACCACAACTCCCAAAAATATACAAAACCTTCCTATCAAACCTCATTCAAATCCAATCCCACCTCAAAAAACAGCCCCAAATCAAAAGCCCGTGAAGAAAAATATACCCAAATCAAAAAATAAGCATATGGTTTTACCCTTATCACTTGCATCAACAACTCTGTTCTTGGCCATGTTTGTAGTGATATTATGTATGTATAGAAAGAGAAAATTAGCCAAGAGGAACAAATGGGCAATTTCAAAACCAATTCAAATCCCATTCAAGATAGAGAAATCCGGACCATTTTCATTTGAAACGGAGTCGGGTACCTCATGGGTGGCTGATATCAAGGAGCCATGCTCAGCACCAGTGGTGATGTTTGAGAAGCCATTGATGGATTATCTCACATTCAAGAACCTGATTGCTGCCACGTCACACTTTGGAAAAGAGTCCCTGCTTGCAGAAGGGAAGTGTGGGCCCGTGTACAGAGCTGTGCTGCCAGGTGAGCTCCACGTGGCAATCAAGGTCTTGGAGAGCGCCAGAGAGGTTGAGTATGGTGAAGCTAAGGCCATGTTTGAAAACATGTCGAGGCTTAAGCACCCAAATCTGCTGCCTATTTCTGGTTATTGCATTGCAGGTAAAATTATCATTTAAGTACATATTAATTTTTTTCCATGATCATTTAACTAAATATTATCATCATTTAGTTTTTCCTTGAAATTGTTGCTTTCCATAATAACTAAATTAATCTATGACAAGTTGACAACATTTAGTTTAATGTAGGTAAGGAGAAGCTTGTGTTGTATGAGTTTATGGCCAATGGTGACCTTCATCAATGGCTTCATGAGCTCCCAACTTTAAAACCCAACGTGGAGGATTGGAGCACTGACACGTGGCAGCATAGTGGTGAAATTGAAAATAAACCCCACTTATCAACCCCCGAGAAGATGGAGTGGCGCACGCGCCACCGCATTGCGGTGGGAATTGCTCGTGGACTCGCTTACCTCCACCACGGCCGGTCTAGACCGGTGGTGCATGGCCATTTAGTCCCATCCAACATCTTACTCTCAGACGACTTGGAGCCTCGAATTGCTGATTTTGGACTGAGTCAAGACCGAGTTAGTGGGTCCACCGAAGCAGACGTTTATAATTTTGGCACCGTGTTGATCGAGTTGTTGACGGGTCAACCCAGTTCGGAGGAGATGGTTGAGTGGGTGAGGGGGCTGGTTAGGGAGGGACGCGGAGTAAATGCATTGGACTCGAGGCTGAGACTGGGTAGTGACTCAGTGAGTGAGATGGTGGACAGTCTACGAGTTGGATACTTGTGTACGGCTGAGGCAACTCGGAAAAGACCCACTATGCAACAGGTGGTCGGTCTGCTAAAGGACATACATCCTGTCATGGTGGAGTTGAACTAAAAGTGAGTTTAGGTTAAGTCTTTCAAATGTTATCAACTTTTTCACTTGCAAGGCATGAGCTATTTAATTTTCAAGTACATAATGTGGGTAACGTTGATTATAATTTGGAGTCGACATTTAATACAATTGTGACAATCCAGTAACTGTCTATACCCCTCCCAATTAATGGCATTGTACTCTCTTCTTTTATGTATTTCGAAATTGAGTGAAAATTGTATTGAATCGAATACAAGTTTTATAAATTTTTATTTTTATTTATTTTGATACTTTTGTTTAAGCCTGCAAACAAATTGAACTGTTCGCGAATAGGGTCAGATTTTGTTCGAGTTCGATTGAATTGTCTTGTCAAGTCGAGTTCTTACCTGATATTACGTTCGGCTGCTCGATCGAACATGTTCGCGAACCATGTGGTTCGGTTCGACTTGTTTGCGAACAGTTCGGTTCGAGTTCGATTCTAGTGATTCGCAAGTAGCTCGTGAGATGCTCGAGCATTTACAATATTTAACCTAATTTTGTTTCAGTTCGTTGATGATGTTCACGAACATGATGATATTCGACTATGTTCGTGAATCGTTCACGAACTCGAATATATTTGACAACTTTTTTGCGAACAACTAACGATCTGAACTCGCACATGTGTGCTGATTCGATCGTGTTACTCGTACATGTTCGAGTTCGGTTCAAATCCGACAAAATTCTTAACAAATCGAATCGTTTACTACCCTAATTTTGAATTGATTTCAGGATCTCATGCATAACAAAAGATTCGCATACCAACTATTGGTAACTATTTTCTTTCACTATCATTATAAATGAGTTTCGCTTTCCAAATTTTTCCCGCTTTTGATGATGAGCAATTATATTTGTTTATTTACTTTTTAAAATAAAATATTCTCAGTTCTTGATTTGAAATATTTTTTTTATTGTAATGTATAGAAAAAAATTAAAGCAAAAAGGAGAAAAGGGTGGACAAAAGGGAATGGGTAAGGTTATGGGTTGTTGGGTTGGTGTGGGTAAGAGGAAGAGGGGAAGGGGGAACGGGAGGGGAGGGGGAGGGAGAGGGGGAAGGGGAGTGCGGTATTTACCCATGTCAAAAGGAAAAAGGTCAAAGGAAGAAGGTGAACAGAGAAGGACAGAGAATCCCACTAATTGCTTGTCTCTTCTAAGAGGATTTACCATCAACAACTCCTTCTGTTTTCCTTATTCAGTTATTTGTATGTTTTTTCTTTTGTTTAATTTGCTTGCTTTATTCCTTTCTTTTCTAAATATTCCTTCTTTTTTCCTTATTTATATTTTTTTTCTTTAGTTTAATTTGTTCGCTTTATTCCTGTCTTTTCTAAAACAACCTTCTTTTTATTGGATGGAATATTCTTTTTCTTTTTAATTTTTAAGAGGGAAATTCATCTCTAATAAAGCCTTAAATACTGTATTCTTCTAATTAAAGAATTTAGCGGGACCACCACCCTAGTTTTCCTTAGATGTTTCACTTTTTTCTTTACCTTTAAATTTATTTTTTTTGGGTTTAGGTTCTTTAACACTTTGTTTCTCAGTAATTTAATTTAATTATTTAATTATAGTTAATTGTAATAATTAACTATGATTAACTTATAAAGAGACATAATGGTAATGCTTTATTAGTGCTTAATATTTTAATTTTTTTTAAAGAAGGTAAAACACAAATTTATTTTATAACTAACATTATTTTTAATATTTTATTTTTTTATATATGATATTTATAAAAAAAATTCACAAATTAACTTACTATTGGTATTAGAATGATTACAACATTCGTTTAAAAAATAAAAATAAATGCAAACCACACAACTATCTATTATAGATAATATTATATTATTTTATGAACAATTTTATTCTTTATAAAATTCATTTAGCTCATTAATCATATATTTTCAAGCAAAGTTTGTAAATATTGTCATAGCAATAGTAAGTTAATTTGTAAAATTTTAAAAAACATTTCATAATCAGTATATATAAAATGAATAAGAAATTAAAAATTATGCTATTTGAAAAATAACTTGTGCTACTCTTGATTTTTTGGCCTTTGGTATGGGTTTGGAATTTAACTACAACTGAAACACTTTTTAAAAGTCTCCATAAATTTATTTAAAATAATCTAAATAACTTCTAATAAACCCTAAACTTAATAGGATTGTCTTTTAAATATGTTACATGAAAAAATTGGTTTATTCTTATAATTATCTTCCAACCCTAACATAATATGATCATGACATAACATCATAAGATTCTAATAATAAATAATAAAATAATAAAATAAAACTAAATTATATGCAATTAGTAAGTTAAGTTGTGAAAGTATTGTTGGTTTTTATATTTTGTAATTTTAATGATGACAATATGCTAAAGTATATGAGTTATTAAATGAGTTGAAATTAACTTTGTATAATGGTGTGTTGAAAATAATTAATAACCAGTTTAATATATGTTGATGCAATTTGTCTATGCTTGTTGGTTATTTAATGGATTGCATGAATTATATTTTGGGCGGCTTAAATATATTTCACTACTCTAAACTATCCGACATATTCCATTTTGATTATCCACATTTTATTTTTTCAATTAAATGATTAAATTATTAATTTTTTCCACTTCCATTCAATTGAGCCTGTCACGTCACAAATTGATGACGTAGCTCTCTGGGTGGGGCATAACTCAGCTGATGTGTAACTAAAAAATAATATTTTAAATTTTAATTACACATTTATTATACACGTTCGTCAAACTATGTTTTCATGTCTACCTTCTTCATCTTCCTCCTCTATCTTTCTCTCTCCTCACTCATCGTCTTCACCATCACATCCTCCCTTACTTTCCCCTCCGACATAGCAGCCCTCCAAGCCACAGTGGCCTGTAACAACAATATCAGAAATTATTAATGATATTTAAATATATTCCACCATTTGGTGTTGTATAGTTTGAGCAAAAACCAGAGACTACAAGGTAGATCGATTATTGTATTACATTAGCATAATAGCTTCCCACTGTAATGAATACGCATAATATGTTCATTGTCAATGACTTGTGACCTACTTGTATTTCCGGAAGCATTCCTGTATTGAAAGTAAAATCGAGGCTTGCCATTTCTCCAATCCGTCTTTCTCTCTCCTCCCTCTCTAACCTCCAAATTTTGACTTACTATTCAACTCGTTCTCCGGCTCAGTCCCTGCCTTTATTTCCGTCCTCAAGTCGCTGCAGTCCGGAACATGGAGAGTTGGAGCGACACTAGCTTCCCATTGGAGAAGAGTTCGTCGGCGGGGAACATTATCACCGGATCTTCAAGTCTGAACTTAATATCGCCGAACTCCTTTCCAGAAACTTCCGGATCTGATTCCTCCGGAGTATCAGCTAGGTTTATGCTTGATGCAGCTAGATCACCGAACTCCTTTTCGGAAACAATTCTGAACCTAGATCTATGCTTGATGCAGCTGATTGGGTCGGAAAGGATGAAAACAATGGTTTGACGAATTTACCCTTCAATATATAATAAATGTTTAATCAAAAATTAAAATACTTTTTTTAATTACACATCAGCAGAGTTATGCCCCACCAGATAATCACGTCATCAATTTATGACGTGGCAGTCTCAATTGAATGGAAGTGAAAAAAATTAATAGTTCAATCATCTAATTGAAAAAATTAAAAGGTGGATCACCAAAGTGGAATATGTCAATAGTTTAGGATATTAAAACATATTTAAGCCTATTTTGGGCTGATGGGTTGATTAAATAATATATTCTATTACTTTGTATGGTGGCCTATTAAGTGTCACAGTCTTCTATGGAAACTGATATAGCTAGAGAATATCTTTTAATATTTACTTGGTTATTAAAGCAATTCAAATTAAAATTGGAGTATTTTAAGGAGATTGGAATTGGTGTTTAATTCAAAGTAAAAGGTAATCAAGTGGTTTATAAACCTTATCATTGATATTCTATTTCCTTAATATTAGCCTGTTATTGAATGATTCATCTATGGTTGAATAAGTAAAAAGTAGTATCGAATGATATTTTTATTTTCATACTTTCATAGACAATTTGTAAGACCCCGAACTTTATGAAATAAAAGTATTCAATTTTTCTTATAATTACTATTCAGTAAATGGTTAAATTGATAAAAGTTTAAAGTTATGGGTGAAATATGAATTTTTTTCAAAATAAGCAAGTGGTTATAAAATAATCATTGTTGTCGGGGAATATTCGTTTGGTCGTGAAATATTCTTTCTGTCGAGGAATATTCGTACGACGGCACAGCTATTTGTGGGCCCCATAACGAATAACTGTCGGATGAAGAAAACGACAAGTATAAGTTATTTACAAATAACGGCGTAGTTGTTACCGTTAACACTGTTGGAATACTCGGTGGTTAAAATACAGTAATACGCGTTATTGTACAGTAGCACACGGTATTGCACCAATTATTGATTCTTACGTAAGAAGACACTACTCAATAATGGTTACAGTAGTTATTATTCAATATTTTATTTTATTGATTCAATAATTGCTGCGTTGATATTTTATATTATTGTTGTTTCAATAATTGTTGCTGCACAGTATTTTCCTTTATCAGATCAATAATTCATATTATTTGAATAATATTATTAGATAACATTATTGGCAATGTCTAGAAAGTTCTGTCTAAGGAGAGGTTTGGTCATCTAATTGCGCGCTAGTAAGGAGAAATCCTTATTGGAAAGCCCCCTCTTTCCTGGGAACGGCCTGGTTGTCATAAATGTGATTCTGTAATATTATTTGTGAATAATTAATTATTGATTCATATGATAAGGAAATATTTATTTTATGTGGATATAAATTAGGAATATATTTTTGTGGTTAAAAATGAAGGAGTTAATGTTGAGGTTTTTATCAGTATTTTTGTCGGAATGGAGATATTAAAAATCAGGGTTTTTGAGATATTTTGCAGGGGTTATAATTTTTAATCCGACCGTTGGATCGTGGTAATATTTGGATATGTTATACATATATAAGTTGAGTATATGTCCACAAATTTTGAACCGTTAAAAATGAACGTATGATTTGTTATGAATTTTAAGAGGTGGCTGATTCAGAAATCAGGTTATAAATTATTTTTAGTGGAAAATTCTAGAATTGGTGGGCCCCACTCGTGGTTGGTGAAAAAATGTGCTGAATTATATTTCAAATGTGGTGGGTGGGAATAGTAGCAGGTAAAGCCATCAGGTTGCAGGTCAAACCTACCAAAATTTTCCTATAAATAGAGGGCTAAGTTAGAATTGAAAATCACACCAGAAACATAAGCTTTCTCTCTCTATATTATGAAGTATATTTTGTGAGTTTTTAGATACTTGGTGAGTTGCTATTCATTAGTGCAAGTTTCCTTCAGCATCATATCCGATATCCAGTCAGAAGTACTGCTCTTTTGAGGTAAGGGATAGTAAGAGATTTTAAGGGTTGTTATGATTTTCAGTTTCGTAATTTTTCTGATTTTCAAAAATTCTGGAAAAATTTGAAATGATATTTTGATGAGTTTTCTTGATTGTGTCCAAAAATGGTGATTTTTGGATGTATAGATTGAGAGTTATGAATTTTATGAGAAAAAACTATTTTAAAAGTAACAGCTTATAATTCCTTGTGGTTAACTCCAAAATTGATGAAATTTTTATTGGGAGTACATGTATATGATAGAAGTATAATCTGTAAATTTCAGAATTTTTAGACAAAAGTACAATTTTTGATAAATGTTTAAATATTCGGCTATTTTGGCCATATGAAAAATAGTAAATGACTTTTAAAAATTCTGAGAAAAATATATGTTCACTATGGGACTATATTATGCTAAATCCCAGAAAAGAAATATTTTTGGAACTGATTTGGTATTTTTTATGAAAATGGTCTAGTTATGAGTAAATGAATTAAATATGTTTTGTGAGGAAAGAAAATTGGAAAATAGGATTTTATGGCTTGAGAATCCTATATGAGGTATATGCAGATTTTTGATGAGGGTTTTGGCTATTGATGATGAAATCTTAAGAGTTGACATTTTATGATGATTAAATGCATTAATTAGTAAAGTGTAAACAATTTAAATAAATTGTTTATAAGCTTAAGAAATGTTATTCTTTCAATATCATTATACCAAAATATTGGTATGGATTTTATTGTGGAATTTCTATCTTTTGTGTCGGGGTTACTATTCATGAGTTACGAATATTACTCTTGAGATTAAAACTATATGTTGATCATATTATTTTTATCATCATATATAACATTTTTATAACCCTGATGTTGAAATTCTCTTTCACTGGAGTGTAAAGATGGGTAGATTATTGGTATGATCATGACTAGGGTTCTCTTTGGCCAGTAGTGCAAAGTTGAATTGTTGACTGGTATGATCATGACCATTGAATTTATAATTGAATATCTTTAGCTTAAGTGCAAAGGTGAAATGATCAACATGGTTATAATTATTGTTTATATAAATTCTGAAATGATTATATATTTCTTTGAGATATTAATATATTTGGCCTGTAGTGCAAATATGAACTGTTGATGAATATATTTGACCTGTAGTGCAAAGATGAATTATTGATGAATATCTTTGGCCTGTAGTGCAAAGATGAACTGTTGTTGAATATCTTTGGCCCGTAGTGCAAAGATGGTCTGTTGATGAATATCTTTGGCCTGTAGTGCAAAGATGAACTGTTGTTGAATATCTTTGGTCGTAGTGCAAAGATGGATTTATTAGTATGATTATGAACATGAACTGTGATTTGGTATAACCATGATCTTTGATGTTTCAGGTAAAGACATGTGATGAAAATATTCTTCGTCCTGGGTGCGAAGAAAAATTTAGAATCACAATTATGATTATGAGTTATTCATATGATTGTGGAAAGGAACTGTTGATTGATGTTACAGGGATAAAACATTGTTGGTGGATTTTTAACATGGAGAAGATAATAGACTTTATAGTCTATTTGACTCTTCTAATGGATTGCTCGTTCCGCTGCAACTATGGTTGAAATTTTTATCATTTACCATATGTTTTAAATCTCTGATTTATTATTGATGAAGGCTATTGATAATTTAATTATCTTTAGTCATGATATTCTTTACTGAGCTAGTTGTGCTCACCTTTTTGCTTCACAATTCCTTTCAGGTAATAAGAGTGTAGCTGGGTCGAGCGGGGGTAACGGGGAAATAGAACGGTGGTCTCTAGCTGTGGATGTTCTCCCGAAGCAGTATAGAAAAGTTCATTTAGTAGTTTTATTTGGTGAATCCAATAGGATAAGATGTACCCAACGTTGGAAGGGTGGTTTGCCACTATCATACAAGATGTCTAACGACATACAACCTCGTGTCATCATAAGACAGGGATGTGCTCATCCACTTACTGAGTATATATACGAGCACTACCTATATAATCTTGGTGTTTGTTTGAAGCATAATTCTCAATTAGAGACAGTAGAGATAATGATATGTCAAGAAAAGACTCACTATTGGGAAGAATATGATAGTAATCTTCTCGTTTTTCTTTGGGGTCTATTGGGTCAACCAAGGATAATTCTGTGGCCATATGATATCTATCATAACCTAGACGCGTGGCCTCCCATGTACGAAGGTTTCCTTGAGCACTTCCCAAAGATTCTAATTTCTAAAACAGTTTTTGACTATACCTTTATGTAAGGTGTTATTGTGAGGTGATGTCCACAGTTAGAACATGAGTCACATTTGGTATATATTTGTATCCAAACTCACAACATATGTGTTGTTGTATTTTGCACGACAATTGTTATAATAAAGTTGTAGTTATTTTTTGTACCATGTATTTGACGACTCAGAATGGGTTGGGTGAAATGGACCTATTTTGGGGTCGTCACACAATTAAAATTTATATTTAATATCCTTGTTTACTATTATTGTAAATAATTTTTGTTATGTATAAATTATTTTTGATTTGTGTTTAATAAATTTGATAACCAATTTAATGAATGTTGTTGTAATGAAAATTTAAAATGAATGTTGTTATAATGAAATTTTAAATTTATATTTAAATTGTTTGTAATGTAAATATAAATTTATATTTAAATTGTTTGTAAATTGGTTATCAAATTTATTAAACACAAATCAAAAATAATTTATACATAACAAAAATTATTTACAATAATAGTAAACAATGATATTAAATATAAATTTTAATTGTCTATGAAGGTATGAAAATAAAAATATCATTCGATACTACTTTTTACTTATTCAACCATAGATGAATCATTCAATATAAATATCATCCTTTGTTTGTTTTATTTGGAATCCCAAACAAAAATAGTTAAGTTCTCCCGTTAAGCTCATGTTGAACTCCTTATGCATACACTTAGAAAATCATTCACAAAGAAAATCATTAGTAACATCAAATATTATATCATCTACGTATATTTGCACAATGATAATATCTTTATTTTCATGCTTAATAAAATAATGTAGAATCAATTTTAGTTCGAGTGAATCCTTTTGAAAGAAGATATTTACTTAGCTTCTTTTACCAAACCTTTAGAGCTTGCTTGAGTCCACAGAGAGCCTTGATCATGCTTTGTTGCGAGTAGTTGTACCATGCTTATTAAGCTTGTTCATGAATACGTATTTTGTTCCAATAATTGAGGATTCTTTTGGAGGTGGAACTTATTTTCATACTTGACATGTTTCAAATTATTGGAGTTTCTCTTGCATTGCTAGTATAAAATTTTCATCAAGGATGACTTCCTTTGCATTATTTGGTTCAACTTGTGACAAGAACGCTGAAAATGCACACAAATTTTGTGCCCCTCTCCTTGTTGTTATTCCTTTATTTATATCTCGAATGATATTTTCGGGGGATGGTTTTTGAGATATCTTGATGTTTTTGGCATTTCAATGTTGTGTATGATATCTTCTTGTTGGTTAGAATCAGAATGAGTAGATTTTGCATTACTTGGAGAAGTTTTTGTTTTCGGTTCTTTCTGTTTGTTGAATACAGTCTGATGTTTCTACTTATCCAGTTTGGTCTACTGGAATTGCAGCAGTTTCTAGAATTCCTGCATCCTCATCCTTATCTTTTGGAATATCATTGTTAATTAGCCTCATTAAAAGTTATATGAATAGATTCTTCAACACAAGATTTATTTGGATTAAATACACGATAAGCTTTACTGTTTTGAGAATAACCAATAAAAATTTCTTCATAAGATATAACATCAAATTTTCTTAAGTTATCACTTTTATTCAAGATAAAGCATTTTGCGCAAAATACTTTGAAATAATTTATATTAGGAATTTTATTATTTAACAGTTTATATGGTGCTTTTAGAAGAAATTGGACGAATAAGTACTCTATTAAGAACATAATAAGAAGTGTTTACAGTTCGGCCCAAAATTTCTTTGGAAGCTTACTCTCTTGTAGTAATGTTCGAGCCGTTTCTTGTAACGTTCAATTCTTTCGTTCCACCACCCCATTTTTGAGAAGAAAAATTTTGCTATAACAATTCATCCTTTTGTTGCCCATATCTTTTTGGGTTCTTTTGGGTTATATAGTCATATGCAAATTACTTTTCTTAATCAACACTTTTAGCTTGCAAATTCCTTTTATTTGATGAACAATTTAAATCTAAATGATCTTTTAAGCCACATTTTTTACAAGTAGTGAAGAGTAATAGTTTAATTTAAAATGTGATCTAGATTTCAACATTTTTATATCACTCTTTTATGTGTTGGACTATAATAAATTCTTTGTCTTTCAAAATTAGGTTAGATTTTCTTCTCCCTTAACAAACCTAGTTAATGATGATTTTAATGATTTAATTTCTTCTTGTAATTCATCATCAGTTGAAGACTTGAAGTGTTTTTAATATGTGTATTATCATTAAAAGTATTAATACAAATATCTCTCATTGTTATTTATTTGGTTAATTTTTCAACATCTTACCCGCAACAAAAACTACCTTTTTATTTGCACAAATCATTCCTATTGGTGGACAAACTAGGAGATATAAAATCACTACGAGAAACAAAAATTACCTTATCATGAATTAATTTTTCGCGCAAATCGGATGAGCTTGGGTCTTATATTTTTTGCCAACAAATTTTCATTATCTTCAACCTCAAGGATAACTCGATCATCATCTCGTTTAGGACTTTTGTCAAACACTTGTTGTGCATCCTTTGTTTCAGACCTCTGGTTAGAATCAATGAATGATTGAACTTTTTTTGTATCAACGGTAGTGTTTCCTTCATCATCAAATGTGAAAACAACATCCTCACAGACACTATTATCTTGGTATTCTGACTATCTGTCATTTGTTGCTACACATAGGGAATCTTCATCCTGGGTGTAGCCACAAATGAAAGTATCAATGTAGCAGTTTCTATAGTCATGCTAGACTCTACAAAAATTAGAGAGGAGAGAATTTAAAGAGATCGGAAAATTTGGGCTTGATATTCAATGCCTTCCCCTGTTACAAACCAGTCGTTTAAATACAAAAAACTTGCTTGCTAAATTCATATTTGATCTACACCGTTGATCTAGCTAATTCTATTTCTAATTTTAGCCATAGGACAGTTCATATTAACTGGGCCAGACTATGGTATGTAACACTCTGGGAGTTTATCTGTTCCAAAAAAAAAGAGTTTGATATCATTTTTTTTAAATAATTCTTTTAGAAGTAATATTATATGCGAAATTATTATTTCAAAAACTTAAAGATAAATTTAAATTTTAGGATATCATAAATTAATTATAACAAATTGAAATATAACTCTTTTGTAGAACAAAAAAAATAATATTTAAAATTTGTTATTTGTTCTATAAAAATAGTAATAATTATTATAATTTTGTTTATTTTCAATTTATAATATTTTAAAATTTAAACTATTGTAACTTAATATTTTAATTAATACAATTAATATTGTAAATTAATTCAAAATTATTGTTAAGAATAAAATTTCTATTAAAATATTAATTACATTACAATTTGAATTGTAATATATTATAAATTAAAGAATAAATTCAAACTTAACTCTTTCCGTAGAATATATGAGTATTTTTTAGCATTTCTGCTCTACTCCACGAAAGAGCTCCACTATCTTTATTTTTTTCAATTTTGTGTCATGATCAATGTATAAATTTTAAAATTTTAACGTATTGTAAAGTTATTTACTTTATAGTTTATTAAAAGAAATAGTCGATATTGTAAGTTACTTAAAAAGTGTTATTAAAAATAAATTTACTACTTAAAAATTTAATGTATTTATATTACAATTTATATTCATCATAATTAATTCTAAAAAATTTATTTAGAACAAAACAGTGACCAATTTTATCTCTCGCAAAAAACTTCTGAACAATAATATATAGTGAGGAATAATTCCTTCATTAATAATTTTTTTAAAAATTCTCTCAAATTTTTATCATAAATTAGCGCCAAATATCCTTCAACCATCTCAATTTTGTGAAAGAAAAAAATATAAATTGTGAATGATGTTTCTTTCGTTAATATATATATTCTCAATACATTTTTTCCTTCATTAGAAAACTCTTATGTGAAAGAATGAAAATCCTTCACAAAATTTCCTTCACTACATCCCTAATTTCATTTAGTGTTAGCGATGGCAATGGTGACGGAATGCGCGTCGCCAATGAATCATTTAATAATAAAATTAAAAAGTGATCATAGGCAACAACCAGTTCATCGACATTAAGTTGGTCCATCGGCAATGAGTAATTTGATTTTTTTTAATTAGAATGGTCATTCCTGTCGGCATGTCCGTCAGCTATATATGAGTTTATCCGTCATGAATAACATTTTTAAAAATAATATTTTTTTAAAAAAATTGTAAAACCCCCTATTTATTTAAATATCCATAATTGTACCTATTATAAATTAAAAGCAACAAATAATTTTTTATTTTTTTTAAATATCCATAATTGTACCTATTATAAATTAAAAGCAACAAATAACTTTTCACTAACGCATACCAATAACCATCAAATAAATATAATCAACCATTAATACGTACACAACGTAATCGCATAAATCATAAAAAGTAACTACATACAAAATGTAAAAGTTGTACAACCCAAATACTAGTTAGATACATAAAAGTAAATATATAAACATAAACTATATCCCTCAGTCATCATCGTCATCGACAGGCAAATGAATATCGTTTATTGTGCCACTGCCTCTGCCATCATCAGTCTCACCCTCTGTACCGTCATCAACATTGCATTTGCGGTTCTCACCATCTCCTCTACGGTCCTCGCCGTCGGCACCCCCTCCACCATTCTCACCATCGCCACTAGCTCCATCCCTGCCATTAGACTCATCAACAAGACTCTACAAAATTAAAATATTGATTAGATATAAACAAATGCAACCATAATTAAATAATTTTCCAAGTGTTTTTTAATATAAGTTAGGCAAATAAGCTTCTAACTCGGCTACCATAACTCCGAATCGAGTTCCGTAAGTTGTCACGTATTTAAAATATATAAGAGCTATTTCGTTTACGATTTCGAGTCGTTTTGACGTCTGAGACCCGTTTTGGTCTACTTTTCCTAAATTTATTAGTCTTTTTAATATAAGTTAGACAAACAAGCTTCTAACTCAGCCATCGAAACTCCAAATCGAGTCTCGTAAGTTATCACGTGTTTGAAACATATAAGAGGTGTTTTGTCTCGTAAGTTGTCCCGGGGCTTGTTTTGGTCTAGTTTTTCTAAATAATTTTAGTTTTTTTAATATAAGTTAGGCAAACAAGATTCTAACTCAACCACCGGAACTCCGAATTGAGTCCCATAAATTTTCATGTGTGTGAATATATAAGAGGTGTTTTGCCTAAGGTTTCGCGTCGTTTCGACCACCGGGGCCCGTTTTGGTCTAGTTTTCCTAAATTTTTTAAGTCTTTTTTAATATAAGTTAATTAGGCTAATGAGTTTCTAACTCGGCCACTGGAACACCGAATCAAGTCCCGTAAATTGTCACGTGTATGAAATATGTAAGAGGTGTTTCGTTTCGCCTACAGTTTCACATTGTTTCAACGCTTCGGGCCAATTTTGGTCTAGTTTTCTTACATTTTTTAGTCTTTTTAATATAGGTTAATTAGGCAAACGAGCTTCTAACTCGGCCAATAGAACTCCGGATCGTGTCCTTTAAGTTGTCACGTGTTTGAAATATATAAGAGGTGTTTCGCCTATGATTTCACGTTGTTTTGACTCCCAGGGCCCGTTTTGGTCTAGTTTTCCTAACTTTTTTTGGCTTTTTAATATATGTTAGGCAAACGAGCTTCTAACTTGGCCACTAGCTAGAACTCCAAACCTAGTCCCATAAGTTGTCACGTGTTTGAAATATATAAGAGATGTTTCACCTACGGCTTCATGTTGTTTTGACGCTCGGGGTTTACTTTGGTCTAGTCTTCCTATTTTTTTAGTATTTTTAATATAAGTTAAGCAAAAGAGCTTTTTAACTCGACCAGCAGAACTCCGAATCTAGTCCCTTAAGTTGTCACATGTGTGAAATATATGAGAGGTGTTTCGTCTACGGTTTCACATCGTTTCAATGCCCGGGGCCCTTTTTGGTCAATGGTTCCTAAATTTGTTCAAGTCTTTTTAATATAAGTTAGGCAAACGAGCTTCTTAGTCGGTGACCGGAATTTTGAATCGAGTCCCGTAAGTTGTCACATGTTTGAATATATTTTATGTATTTTATAATACAAGTTAGGCAAGTGATTTATTATAACTTTTTAACAGTTTATATAATCAATATAATATATAATTACAAAATATATAATTAAAGACATACATTAATATTTTCATTTATTTGTCGAATATGTGGGGGAAAGAGGTTTGCAAATACAATCGCGCATACTTGAACGGGCTCTTACGATACCAAACCCGAGTTCGTAAGAGCCCGTCTCGTAAACCTGGATCTATGGAATCGTGAACGATCTCCTGAGCTAGCCAATAGATACGCTGACATGATGATGCGCCTAATTAGATTATAGTGCTCTCTATGCAAGCCTCAAGATCCTCTGAAAGAATTCGTCGGATAATGATGGGCCCTAACTCTCGCAACAGGCACTATAGTATAAGCTGGGACCCGTGACATACCTAGAATCCTATTTTTCTTTGGTCCTCCTGTAGCATGTAGTCATTCATCCATCTCCTCATCTTCACGCACAGAGGGATCTTGGTCGGTATCATACTGGCCACTAGCAGTTCTCTGAGTAGACCGATCCCTAGTAAGTCGAGAAAATTTATCCTGAAATAAAAACATAAAGAATATATGAAAGAACATATAATTAAAGAATATGAATACTAATTTCATGAATTAAAATACAAACAAAATAAAATTTAAAATTACTTAAAACTATTGTCTCTGCCTCAAGTGAGATATAACCACCCTCACCTTTCTTCTAGTGCCAAAACTCTAAGCGGGAATATGAGTGCTTAAGGCTATCCTAAAGTCTTTCCCTGAATAGGTCGTAATATTGAAACTCCGTGCAGTCCATCGCTTAGGTAGTTTCCTCCCCCCACGAATTTATGGCGCCAAACTTAAGTCATTATCGACGACAGGAACGTTTTTTCTGACGAACTGTCGTCAGTCACCATGATAGGGATCGAGGGAATAGACCCATTGACAACGAAGGTTATTATTGACGGCAAATGCCATCGTTTATGTAGTCATTCTCGACGACTTATCTACTGTCGTCAAAAAGCCCGTCGTCTATGACCAATTTTTTTGTAGCGAATTTCATGTTTTGCTGATGTTAATTAAGACAATGGCTCTTGGACCCTCAGATTTCAAATTCAATTTTTATTTTTGTGAGTTTATTTTATTGTGTATATAAAGTTTGTTTTTTTATTTATGTAAAACGAACGTGATTGGTTATCGAATTTTTTTAACTTTGTTACGAGTTTATTAAATATTTATATTCTTATTTTTAAATTTTTATAAATTTTATTTTAGGGAGAAGGCAAGAGAAAGTAATTCAAATATTTAAAAATTCCATATTTGGAACCTTTTTTTAAGGGGAGAACGGAAGGGAAACTAGGAAAGTAATTCAAGTCTCTGCAAGTTCCATATTTCTGATTAAAATGGTTGCAAGGAAGAGTGGTATAGCGATTCGTATGTTTTTGGTCATGAGTTAATGATAGTTTGGCCTTCTCTGTTATTGTTTTTATTCATTCAAATATTACTTATTTTACTCGGGTTATTCGGGTTTAATTCAATGGAACAAATTTATAACTTTTTTGTTCACACTCGTAATATAATATCGGAAAACTTTCCTTCCATTTGGTGTCATTTTGCAAGGGGGCACTTCCATATAGTGATGATGCAAGTTGAAGAAAGGTAGTTGATGAAAATGAGGAAATCCGATATTCGTCAAATTAAAAGAAAATGATAGTAGCCTTAGAGCAATTACAACAGTTTCTTCAATAGACTCTCTATCCCCATATTTTAAGAATATATCAATAAATCAGTATCCAACAGTTTTCTTATCTTTATATAATTCTCTATTTTAATCCCTATATATGATTTGACTCCTCAGGGTGAGGGAATCAAAAGAGCGTTCCCTATTTATATAAAATGACATTTTACACCCTATTTATTACGATTTTATGTTGGTTAAAGGATCTTATCTCACTTAATTGCTGATTTGGGTATACCTATCAAATTCACTCATTTTTATTTTTTAAACAGAGGATTTAGAGAAGAAATAGAACTATAAAAAAAAATTAAAAAATAATCAAATTTTAATTTTGATCATTTTTTTAAAAAATATTACTACTAATTATAACTTTTATTATTTTATAATTAAAATAATGTTGTTTTAGTTCACATAAACACATAATGAACGTTGCACATTTTGATTTCTAGCAATATCTATTTTTAAATTAAAATAATTGTAATTTTTAAATTCAAACAACAATTACTTTAAAATAAAAAAATAGTTACAACGTTCAAAACATGATTTGATTGCTGGAACTTTCAAATTTTAACTTTTAAATTTTAAATTTCAAAATTTAATATTTAAGAAATCAATATAAATAACCTATTGGGTACATAGTAAAAAAATTGAAACCCTATCCTACAGAATGTGTGACGCCCCCAAAATAGGTCCAATCCATCCAACCCATTCTGAGTAGCCAAATACATGGTACAGAAAATAACTACAACTTTATTATTAGAATTGTCGTGCAAAATACGACAACACATATACTGTGAGTTTAAATACAAATATTGTCATCTAGACAGTATTCATACTCAATTAAGTCCTCATTATACTTATTGATACACTATTTTATAAAATAGTGAGGACTACTAAAACAACTGTCTTGAACCATCATTCCACACCCCGACTAGTACTCGCTACATTCTCGCCTCCTGAGAAGAAAAATAGAACAACAAGAAAAAGGGTGAGCTCAACTAGCCCAGTAAAGAATATTATGACTAAGATAATATACAATAAATTATCCTTAGTCTTCAACACGGAAAAATCTAATAGAATACAATAGACAACAACTTTTAAATCAATATTCACAGCGAAAAATAATAATTCATAGAAGAGTTACGTAGAGAATGAAATCTACGATTATCTATGAATTTAAAAGCTCATCATCAACATTTTATCTCTGTAACAGCAATCAATAAATATCTTGAATCAAATAGTCATCTTTGCACTACAGGCCAAAGATATTCATCAGTTGGTCATATTCACCTCAACACCTGTTCATCTTTGCACTACGGGCCAAAGATATTCATCAGAAATCATTAATCTTTGCACTACAGGCCAAAGATATTCAGTTATATCATCATTTAAGACTGAGGATGATGAAAAATATTTTAAAGGAAACGAATCCAGTGAAACAAAATAATAAATATTAAGGATTCGTATTTCAGCTATTCCGTGTCCAAAAATACCTCATAAATAATCATAGTGAAGTAAAATTCAAGAATGATCAAAACATGGATACAATCAAAGCTAGTATCCAAAATAGATATTTGGACAAAAAGAAGAAAATTTCATTTTTCGGTGAATAGTAACTCGTGAATAGTAACTCGTGAATAGTAACCCCGACATAAAAAGTTCCAAATTTGATAAAAAGTTCAGATCAATACTTCGGCATAATGATATTGAAGAAAATAATATCATTTAAGAAGAAATAACATCCCTTACCTCGGAAAGACGGTACCTCTGACTGGAATACTAGATATAGTGCTGAAGGAAACTTGCACCGTATAGCAACACTCAAAGTATCAAATACTCACAAGAATACGCTCGATATAGAGAGATAAATAGAGAGAAACTTGTGTTTCTGGTGTGATTTTCAATTATAACCTAAGCACCCTATTTATAGGAAAATGTTTAGAACACCAAAGCAGAAAATTTAATATAATAATAATATATTTATCAAATTTTCTTTAGCCCACCTCTAGACATCTGATCTCAGCCCATTTATATCACATGTTAGCCCACTTAAATGCCAAAAAATATTTTTCTTCAAAATAATAAATAAAACTTCCAAAAATTAATTATTTCGGAACTTCAGAACTTCAATAATTCATAATAAATAGCCCTTTTATCAGAAAATTCGAATCTCGCGAGTTTTTATAGGAAATTCAATTCTCTACAACTTTACAGAAGAAAGTTTTTCCAAATTCCAAATAAAAATTGACCGAAATTCATAAACGGGCGATTTTACAGTCAATAATAAATTTTCGGTCAAGAATTGTGTCCACCAACACACAAAATATGTGTTAATCATTTAATGCCACAAAATACTCTTCCTCCTCATATACTCATATATCCCATATTCATTGTAAAAATATCACCATCAATATATTATTAAAATAATATATTTAAATGAATTATTTTATCAGAAAAAAATAAAATATTAATTTTCAACAATTGTCACATTAAAAATTTTCTCCATCTATATCCACATAAAATTAATATTTTCCTCATCATATAAATCAATAATTAATTATACACAAATAATATTACAGAGTCACAGTACTGGCAACCAGGCCATTCCCAAGAAAGAGGGGGCTTTCCAATAAGGATCTCTCCTTACTGGCACGCAATTAGATGACCAAACCTCTCCTTAGACAGAACTTTCTAGACATTGCCAATAATGTTATCAAATAATATTATTCAGATAATATGAATTATTGTTCTGATAATAGAAAATACTGTGTAGTGACAATTATTAAAATAATAGTAATATAAAATATCAACGCAGCAATTATTGAATTAATAAAATACAATATTAAACAGTAATTACTGTAACAATTATTGAGTAGTGCCTTCTTACGTAAGAATCAATAATTGGTGCAATACCGTGTGCTACTGTGCAACAACGCGTATTACTGTGTTTTAACCACCGTGTATTCCAACAGTATTAACGGTAACAACTACGCCGTTATTTATAAACAACTTGTTTTTGTCGTTTTCTTCATCCAATCGCTTTTCGTTACGGGGCTCACAAAAGACTGCGCCGTCGTACGAATATTCTCCGACAGTAAGAATATTCCACGACCAAGCGAATATTTCCCGACAACAATGAATATTTTATAACCACTTGCTTATTTAGAATATTTGTGCATTTTACCCATAACTAACCACATTAATCAAATCAACCCTTACTATTTCAGAATAATAAATAGAGGAAATTAAATTTCATTTATTAATAATTTGGGGTCTTACAACCTCCCCTCCTTATGAAATTTCGTCCTCGAAATTGACATACGTACCTGGTGTTTCGAAAAGATGAGGATACCTCGCTTTCATTTCCGTTTCCAACTCCCAGGTCATTTCCTCAATAGCATGGTTTCTCCACAAAACTTTAACTTGTGGTATGACCTTCGTGCGTAGGACATGCTCCTTCCTATCCAAGATCTTGACAGGTACCTCTTCGTACGTTAAGTCTTCGGCTATCTCGTCTGGTTCTAACTCAATAACGTGGTTTGGGTCTTTCATATATTTACGAAGCATAGATATGTGAAAAACGTTATGAACACGAGACATGCTTGGAGGTAACGCGAGTCTATAGGCCACATTTCCTACTCGGTCAAGAATCTGAAATGGACCAATAAATCGTGGATTGAGCTTTCCTCTCTTCCCAAATCTTGTAACTCCCTTCCATGGAGTAACTCGCAATAATACATGATCCCCAATACCAAATTCCACGTCTTTTCGATGAAGATCCGCATAACTCTTTTGTCGATCCTGTGCCATTTGTATACGTTGTCAAATCGTTTGGATCTTCTCTGTAGTCATTCGTACCAACTCTGGTCCCAACAACGTTGCTTCTCCCACCTCATCCCAACATACTGGAGAGCGACACTTTCGTCCATACAATGCTTCAAATGGAGCCACACCTATACTTGCCTGATAACTGTTATTGTAGGAGAATTCCACCAATGGTAGGTACTTATCCCAACTCTCTTTGAAATCTAGGACACAAAGTCTTAATAGATCTTCAAGAGTCTGAATAGTCCTCTCTGATTGTCCGTCCATTTGAGGATGGTAAGCTGAACTAAATCGTAAATCCGTGCCTATAGCTTTTTGCAAGCTTACCCAAAATATTGAAGTGAATCTTGGGTCATGATCCGAAACTATGGATACTGGCATGCCATGCAACCTCACAATCTCATTCACGTACATACTAGCAAGACGTTCAAGGGAATAAGTCTCCCGTATCGGAAAGAAATGAGCAGACTTGGTTAATCTATCAACAATCACCCAAATAGCATTTACGCCTTGAGAAACCGTAGGAATACCCGTAACGAAATCCATGGTAATGTGTTCCCACTTCCATTTCGGAATCTCAAGTGGTTGCAATGGACCCTTTGGTACTTGATGCTCCGCCTTTACACGTTGACAAGTTAAACACCTCGAGATAAACTTTGCAATCTCTCTCTTCATATTGTTCCACCAAAATGTATGTCGAAGATCACGATACATTTTAGTACTTTCAGGATGGATTGCAAATTTTGTATTGTGTGCCTCCATCATGATCTTGTACTTTAAATCAGAATCGTTAGGAACACAAAGTCTGGAGTGGACTCGAAGTATTCCTTCTTCATCGATTCTCGCTTCCGGAATAGCACCGTCTTGTACTTTCTTCTTCATACGCATCAGCTCCCGGTCTGTGGCTTAAGCAACTTTAACTTTATCGATTAAAGTTGATTCTACGCGTATACTTGACATCATCGCACTCGTTCCTGCATATGATCTTCTACTCAATGCGTCAGCTACCGCGTTCACATTTTCAGGATGGTATTGGATGGTATGATCGAAATCTTTCAACAGCTCGAGCCAACGTCGGTGTCGCATGTTGAATTCTTGGAAGCTCTTCTCGCATTCCTCGGTCCATTCGAAGTTTGTATCTTTTCGAGTCAGTTGAGTTAACGGAGTAGCGATTCGAGAAATCCTTCCACGAATCTCCGATAGTAACCAGCTAAGCCTAGAAAGCTACGTATTTTGATTACTGACTTAGGTTTGCTCTCAACTGTGACTCATATCCCAATCTTGGATAGCACGTCACAATGACACCTATCAGTTTACTACCGCACGAATATGGCGTCCCCTACAAAGAGTTTGGCTTCAGTGCATTCCACAAAGGAAGTCACCAGATAGAGGCTCGGGTACAAACTTCTACAGTTAGGTTTTTAACTCCTGAAGTTCAATAGGAGCCATTCGATATGAGATTTTAGAAGTGAGTTTTGTACCAGATTCAAAGATGATACAAAATTCAATATCACGCGTAGGCCAAGAAATTCTTCAGGAAATACGTCAGGGATTTTACTAACAATAGAAATATCATTCAATTCTGACGTATTTTTGTTCAAGTCCATGACATGGCTAAGAAAGCTTGACATCTGTTTTTCAATAAACGAATGACTTTACGGCTTGATATGAAAGAGTTTGACTTCAATGGTTTGGTTGCTTGAATTCGAATAACAGGTTGCTTAGGAATATGAAAACTAACAACCTTACGAAAGCAATCAATTTTGGCATGATGAGTAGTTAACCAATTAATCCCTAAAATTACGTCAAATGCAAGTATCTTTAAAGAAATAAGGTCAACAGGTAATGTGATGGTGCCAACTTGGATCAAACAAAATTTATAAACAGTGGATGTAACGAAAGTTTCTCCTAACGGAGTTTCAACAGATAAGTCAAAGTCTAATTTTCTCCGGAGTCAAGTTTAAACGTTGAGTATAAGCAGGAGAGATAAATGAATGGGTAGAACCGGTATCTAATAAGGTATAGACTTCGCAAAAATTTATAATTAACTAACCCGTGCTAACTTCGTTCGGGTTCCTCGCATTCTGACCAGTCACGAAAAATGCTCTTCCAGGAACCGTTGACTTTGACTTTTCTGGGACAACTTTTTGAGTCACCACCCCCGTTGGACTTGGTTTCGCTACAGTGCAATTTCGAGCGATATGTCCTTCCTTTCCACAGTTATAACATACCTTAAACTGTTGTGGGCAGTTTGGGCTGATATGTCCTTCTTTTCCGCACTTATAGCATATAACCGGTGGTCGTTCTCCTCCCTTGGAACCAGTTGCTGCTGGTGCTGACGTCTTCGTATTGTCATTGTTGAATCTCCTCTTTTTAAAATCTCCTCCCGACTCGCTTCTTCTATTTTCATGGCCATGATTACCACCAGAGTGGTTGTCGTTCTTGTCCGTATTCTTCTTTCTCCGCTGGTTATCATTGTTCTGATGACTGCTGTCACCGGTATGATCCTGGTTGTGGTCCCTCGATTGACCGTACTCGTTATCTCGCTCTAATAATTGAGCCCTGTTGACAACATCTGAATAGAGAGAAAATTTATGAGAAATGAGATATTGACGTATGCCGGGTTTCAAACCTCTCAGAAACATCCGCGTCATACGTTCCTCATTCTCCACCAAATGAGGTGCAAACCTGGACAACTCTACAAATTTTGCCTCGTACTGGGACACCGTCATGTTATTCTGCTCCAGTCTAATAAACTTTACCTCCTTCATATGGCGAATACTTTCAGGAAAGTATTTTTCGTTGAAGAGTTTCTGAAATGTCTCCCAAGACATGCTGAGTGCGGCTGGATGGGTACGTTTCACAGACTCCCACCAGTAGTCTGCCTCGCCACGGAACATAAAGGTAGCGAATGGAACCTTCTGTTCCTCCGTGCATCCCAAGACATCGAATATCTTGGTAATTTGCTTGACCCACGTTTTCGCCATGATCGGATCCGGCTTTCCTTTAAATTCTGGTGGTCCCAACTCTTTAAACTGCTTGGCTGTGACCAGCTGTGCGTTGCCATTGTTTCTTCCTATATTTTGAACAGGAATCTCCTTCGTCTGGTTTTGCATGAACCGCAAAAAAAACTTCTAAACATCTCATCGTTCATCGTCTGCTCAGTGGTGTTGTTCACAGGAGGAACATTGCCAGCTTGTTGCACGTTCTCCTCGTTGGTGAGTACATGTGTCTCCACGGTTTCATTTACTCCACTGTTAACATTCTCAGTCGACATTCTCAAATACTGCCATAAACAAGGGTTAATTTAATAAATTAACAAATCACATAATATCCCTATATTATGACCGACCAACAAATAAGCTTAGGTAGGACACACTAGCGAAAAATTTACTCGTCTCTCCTCTCCTAGTTCTATTCCCCGATCTCCGTCAGAGATCATATCCCTAAGCTCTGTTACCAACTGTGACGCCCCCAAAATAGGTCCAATCCATCCAACCCATTCTGAGTAGCCAAATACATGGTACAGAAAATAACTACAACTTTATTATTAGAATTGTCGTGCAAAATACGACAACACATATACTGTGAGTTTAAATACAAATATTGTCATCTAGACAGTATTCATACTCAATTAAGTCCTCATTATACTTATTGATACACTATTTTACAAAATAGTGAGGACTACTAAAATAACTGTCTTGAACCATCATTCCCCACCCCGACTAGTACTCGCTACATTCTCGCCTCCTGAGAAGAAAAATGGAACAACAAGAAAAAGGGTGAGCTCAACTAGCCCAGTAAAGAATATTATGACTAAGATAATATACAACAAATTATCCTTAGTCTTCAACAGGGAAAAATCTAATAGAATACAATAGACAACAACTTTTAAATCAATATTCACAGCGAAAAATAATAATTCATAGAAGAGTTACGTAGAGAATGAAATCTACGATTATCTATGAATTTAAAAGCCCATCATCAACATTTTATCTCTGTAACAGCAATCAATAAATATCTTGAATCAAATAGTCATCTTTGCACTACAGGCCAAAGATATTTATCAGTTGGTCATATTCACCTCAACACCTGTTCATCTTTGCACTACGGGCCAAAGATATTTATCAGAAATCATTAATCTTTGCACTACAGGCCAAAGATATTCAGTTATATCATCATTTAAGACTGAGGATGATGAAAAATATTTTAAAGGAAACGAATCCAGTGAAACAAAATAATAAATATTAAGGATTCGTATTTCAGCTATTCCGTGTCCAAAAATACCTCATAAATAATCATAGTGAAGTAAAATTCAAGAATGATCAAAACATGGATACAATCAAAGCTAGTATCCAAAATAGATATTTGGACAAAAAGAAGAAAATTTCATTTTTCGGTGAATAGTAACTCGTGAATAGTAACTCGTGAATAGTAACTCATGAATAGTAACTCGTGAATAGTAACCCCGACATGAAAAGTTCTAAATTTGATAAAAAGTTCAGATCAATACTTCGGCATAATGTTATTGAAGAAAATAATATCATTTAAGAAGAAATAACATCCCTTACCTCGGAAAGACGGTACTTCTGACTGGAATACTAGATATAGTGCTGAAGGAAACTTGCACCGTATAGCAACACTCAAAGTATCAAATACTCACAAGAATACGCTCGATATAGAGAGATAAATAGAGAGAAACTTGTGTTTCTGGTGTGATTTTCAATTATAACCTAAGCACCCTATTTATAGGAAAATGCTTAGAACACCAAAGCAGAAAATTTAATATAATAATAATATATTTATCAAATTTTCTTTAGCCCACCTCTAGACATCTGATCTCAGCCCATTTATATCACATGTTAGCCCACTTAAATGCCAAAAAACATTTTTCTTCAAAATAATAAATAAAATTTCCAAAAATCAATTATTTCGGAACTTCAGAACTTCAATAATTCATAATAAATAGCCCTTTTATCAGAAAATTTGAATCTCGCGAGTTTTTATAGGAAATTCAATTCTCTACAACTTTACAGAAGAAAGTTTTTCCAAATTCCAAATAAAAATTGACCGAAATTCATAAACGGGCGATTTTACAGTCAATAATAAATTTTCGGTCAAGAATTGTGTCCACCAACACACAAAATATGTGTTAATCATTTAATGCCACAAAATACTCTTCCTCCTCATATACTCATATATCCCATATTCATTATAAAAATATCACCATCAATATATTATTAAAATAATATATTTAAATGAATTATTTTATCAGAAAAAAATAAAATATTAATTTTCAACAATTGTCACATTAAAAATTTTCTCCATCTATATCCACATAAAATTAATATTTTTCTCATCATATAAATCAATAATTAATTATACACAAATAATATTACAGAGTCACAGTACTGGCAACCAGGCCATTCCCAAGAAAGAGGGGGCTTTCCAATAAGGATCTCTCCTTACTGGCACGCAATTAGATGACCAAACCTCTCCTTAGACAGAACTTTCTAGACATTGCCAATAATGTTATCTAATAATATTATTCAGATAATATGAATTATTGTTCTGATAATAGAAAATACTGTGTAGTGACAATTATTAAAACAATAGTAATATAAAATATCAACGCAGCAATTATTGAATCAATAAAATACAATATTGAACAGTAATTACTGTAACAATTATTGAGTAGTGCCTTCTTACGTAAGAATCAATAATTGGTGCAATACCATGTGCTACTGTGCAACAACGCGTATTACTGTGTTTTAACCACCGTGTATTCCAACAGTATTAACGGTAACAACTACGCCGTTATTTATAAACAACTTGTTTTTGTCGTTTTCTTCATCCAATCGCTTTTCGTTATGGGGCTCACAAAAGACTGCGCCGTCGTACGAATATTCTCCGACAGTAAGAATATTTCACGACCAAGCGAATATTCCCCGACAACAATGAATATTTTATAACCACTTGCTTATTTAAAATATATGCGCATTTTACCCATAACTAACCACATTAATCAAATCAACCCTTACTATTTCAGAATAATAAATAGAGGAAATTAAATTTCATTTATTAATAATTTGGGGTCTTACAGAATGACCCAATAGCACTGCAAAGTAGGGATAAAGATAAGAAAACTGTTGCGAATGCTCTTAGTAGACAAAGTTAAATTTTTATTTAAAAATAAAATCATATCCCCATAAAGGGATATATATATATATATATATATATATATATATATATATATATATAGTAAGAATCAAGTGCATACCCCTTATCTTACTCACCCGTGCTCCCCCCATTTAGGCGACGGTTTCGGTCATACAACCGTCGTCTATACTTTTAGCGACGCTATATGTTGTCCGTCGCTAAAAGTATAGACGACGGTTATATGACCAATGTAAGACCCCAACTTTTATAAATAAAGATGAATTTTCTATAAATATCATTTTTGAATATTATGGAGTTAATTTGATATAATGTTATAGTTGTGGATAATATTTATAAATTTTACAAAGTAAGCAAGTTGTTTTAAAATATTCGTTTGGTCGGGGAATATTCTTTTTGTCGGGAAATATTCGTACGACGACACAATCATTGGTGGACCCCACAACGAAATTATTGTCGGATTGAGAAAACGACAAAAATAGTTTATTAAAAATAACGGCGAAAGTTTTACCATTGTTACTGTTGAACTACTCGGTAATAAAAGTACAGTAATACGTGTGGTTGCATAGTAGCACACGGTATTGATTATTAATGCTTATGTGAGAAGTCACTCAGTTTGATTCAATTATTGTCAGTTAATAATATGAATTATTTAGCGATAATGACGTTTTGTTTTATTCGTATTATTAACGTAATAAAACAGAATACTTTATTAAAGTTATTCTATAAATAGAATATATTATATTTTATTTAAAAGATTTTTCTTTAAATATGGACCGTCAGATTAAAGTAATCAATCTGGACCGTTCATGGATTAGTTACTATGCATTCTATTTTTCTATAAATAGCAGCTCATTCCTTCATTATTTCTTACGAATTCACTGAACTCTAGAGAGAGAAACTATAGAGAGAAACTATAGAGAGAGAGAAGAAGAGTATTCTGCTACTTAACTACTTCCTTATTTCAGCTCTTCTTTAAAACGGTAAGGGGTGTTATTCTTTCTTATTCATGAAGAGAACTGTTGTTATTCTATTTCTTATTATTCTGTTGGAATAACCTGTATACGCGGTCTACCCTATACTTGGTGACATTCTCCTATTATTCTGTTGGAACATCCTGTCTGTGTGTTTTACACCGGACCTGATTCCGTTTTTATTATTATTCTGTTGGAACATCCTGTCTGCGTGTTTTACACCGGACCTGGTTCCGTTTTTATTATTATTTTGTTGGAACATCCTGTCTGTGTGTTTTACACCGGACCTGGCTCCGTTTTTATTATTATTCGGTCGGAATATCCTGTCTGTGCGTTTACGCCGGACCTGGTTCCATTATTTATTATTCTGTTGGAATAACCTGTCTGTGCGGTCTATCGCATGCATGGTGATTTCTTTTGTTATTCCATTCTTTATTATACTCAGTTGGTTAAGTTTTGACTTCTATACTCCATGAAATTTATGGAATATCCTTGACATTTGCGCTTCATCTAGTATCTATTCATGAAAATATTCTCCAGATCATTCTTGAATTTTACTCCACAAAGCAGTATCATGTTGACAATTTGGACGTTGTTAATTCTTGGATAAATTAATTCTTGAACTTGTTTTATTGAATTCTTATATCATTATCATCATCCTCATGTTTATATTCTGTTGAAAGTCATCTGTGGCCTGTAGTGCATAGATGGACTTGGTATGATTATGACTAGGGATTATTCGGTGTAATCATGACCGTAATGTTACGAATGATGTGGTAAAAGTCCTCATTGGCCCGTAGTGCATTGATGGACAGTTGTTGGCATGATCATGACCATTAATGAATATACGAATATCCTTGGCCGTAGTGTAGGGGTGATTCGATGATGTAGATTATTTTATTAAGCTGAGTCTCAACGATCACAGTGTTGGAAAATCTTTTAAATCATAAAAGATAGTAGAGTTTATTTTCTACTTGACTCTTTTAATGGATTGCTTGTTCCGCTGCAGTTAAACTTGATGTCTATTATATTTTATCAGTTTAACATTGTTGAAGGCTAATGATAATTTATTCTGCATTATCTTAGTCATAATATTTCTTACTGGGCTAGTTGAGCTCACCCTTTCTTTCACTGTTCTCTTCAGGAAATGAGAACGTAGCTGGGGCAAGTCGGGGAACGGAGTGATGGTCCGAATGATAGTATTAGTTAGTAGTCCTCACTATTCTATGTAATGGTATGTTAATAAATGTAACGAGGACTCCTTTTGAGTATGAATACTCTCTAGAAGATAATATTTGTATTCAAACTCACAGTTTATGTTTTGTCGTATTGTACACGACAGTTATATTAGTAAGTTGTATTTGTATTCTGTACTATGTATCTGACGACCCAAGATGGGTGATGTATACATAATTTTGGGGGCGTCACAGTTGGTATCAGAGCTTAGGGATATGATCCCTGGCTAAGATGTGAGAACAGAACTAGGAGGGGAGAGACGGGGAATTCCTTCGCTAGTATGTCCTACCTAAGTTTATTTGCATGGTATTTAATTGGTCGGTCATAATATAAGGATAATATATGACATATCAATTAACTTTTATTTTGTGGCAGTATCTGAAAATGGCATCTGAGAATGTTGAGAATAGCAATGGAGCACAGGCGATTATTGATTCACCACATATCAATAATCAGGATAATGTTCATCAGGAAGGTGACAATCCTCATGCAAACAACAACACTGACCAGATGATGAATGATGGAATGTTCAGAGGTTTTATGCAATTCATGCAACAACAGGTGAAAGCGGCTCCTGTCCACAACGTAGGTGGAAGTACTGGAAACTCTCAGGCGGTCACCGCTAAATAGTTTAAGGAGCTGGGACCACCGGAGTTTAAGGGAGAACCCAAACCACTTGTAGCTGAAATATGGATAAAGCAGATCACCAAAATATTTGATGTCTTGGGTTGCTCCGAGGAGCAAAAGGTTCCCTTTGCCGCCTTTATGTTGCGAGGAGAGGCAGATTACTGGTGGGAATCGATAAAGCGTACTCAACCTGCCGCACTGAAGATGTCTCGGGAGAAGTTCCAAGAGCTGTTTAACGACAAATACTTTCCCGAGAGTATTCGTCACATGAAGGAGGTGGAGTTCATCAAATTGGAGCAGAATAATATGACCGTGTCGCAGTACGAGGCAAAATTTACGGAGTTATCCCGGTTTGCGTCCCACCTGGTGGATAATGAAGAAAGAATGACGCGGATGTTTTTAAGAGGTTTGAAGCCGGAGATACGTCAACATCTTGTTTCTCATAAACTGTGTTTGTATTCAGATGTTGTAAATAGGGCTCAGTTGGTGGAGCGTGATAACGAGACAACGCAATCAAAAGAGAGCAGCCGACAAAATGATAATACCAGTGAGAGCGATCATCGAAGCGGTGACAACAAGCGTGGAGGGAATCAACAGGCCAGAAATGGTAACCACTTCGGTGGTAATCAGGGCCAAAACAATAAGAATGGGCATTTCAAGAAGAGGAGATTCAACAATGATGGAAAGACGCCAGCACCAGCACCTGTCGTTAAGGAAGGAGAACGACCACCTATCATATGTTTCAAATGCGGAGGGGAGGGGCACATCAGTCCAAACTGCGCGATGCCGTCCAAAGCATGTTATAATTGTGGAAGAGAAGGTCATTTAGCCCTATTTTGTCGTTTACCGAAGACAAATTCAGCTAGGATAGAGGCACCAAAGGCCGTCCCAGAAAAGTCAAAATCGATTGTGCAAGGGAGAGCGTTTGTTGTGAACTCTCAGAGAGCAAGGAACCCGAATGAGGTCATCACGGGTAAGCTTATCAAAAACTCTAACGAAGTCTATACTTTATTTGATACCGGTTCTACCCATTCTTTTATTTCTCCTACTTGCGCTCATCGATTAAATTTGATTCCGGAGAAATTAGACTTTGACTTAGCAGTTGAAACTCCATTGGGAGAAACCTTCATTACATCCACGGTTTATAAGTCTTGTTTGGTTCAAGTTGGTACCCACACATTACCTGTCGATCTGATTTCATTAAAAATACTTGCATTTGACGTGATTCTAGGGATTGATTAGTTAACTACTCATCATGCAAAAATTGATTATTTTCGTAAGGTTGTTAGCTTTCATATTCCTAATCGACCTATTATGCGAATTCAAGCAACCAAACCATTAAAATCAATCGCTGTCATCTCAAGCCATAAAGCTATTCGTTTATTGAAAAACGGATGTCAAGCTTTCTTAGCTCATGTCACAGATCTAAACAAAAATACGTCAGCTTTGAATGATATTTCTGTTGTTAATAAATTTCCTGACGTATTTCCCAAAGAACTTCCTGGCCTACCCCGAGAGCGTGAAATTGAATTTTGTATCGACCTTGAACCCGGTACAAAACCAATTTCCAAAGCCCCATATCGAATGGCTCCTGTTGAACTTCAGGAGTTAAAGACTCAACTGCAGGAATTGTTAGACATTAGTTTTATTCGTCCTAGTACTTCTCCTTGGGGTGCTCCTGTTCTGTTCGTGAAGAAGAAAGATGGGAGTATGCGACTTTGTATTGATTATCGGGAGTTGAATCATGTCACCATCAAAAATAGGTACCCATTGCCACGTATTGATGACCTGTTTGACCAGTTGCAAGGAGCACAATTCTTTTCAAAGATCGATCTTCGTTCTGGATATCATCAGCTGAAGGTTAGAACTGAGGATATTCCAAAGACTGACTTTAGAACTCGGTATGGGCATTATGAATTCTTAGTTATGTCTTTTGGATTGACTAATGCTCCTGCTGCCTTCATGGATATGATGAACAGGGTATTCAAGGAATATTTGGATCACTTTGTGGTCGTCTTTATCGATGACATCCTTGTTTATTCCAAAAGCCGTGAAGATCATGAGCAACACTTGAGGTTGGTACTCCAAAAGCTTCGTGAATACAAACTTTATGCCAAGTTGAAGAAATGCGAGTTCTGGCTAGAAGAGGTAGCATTCCTTGGGCACGTAGTATCAAGTCGTGGAATATCTGTTGACCCGGCAAAGATTGAAGCAATTCAAAGCTGGGAGCAACCTAAATCAGTAACCGAAGTACGTAGCTTTCTCGGTCTAGCTGGTTATTATCGGAGATTCGTGGAGGGATTTTCTCGAATCGCTACTCCATTAACTCAGCTGACTCGGAAAGATACAAAGTTCGGTTGGAGCGAAGAGTGTGAGCAGAGTTTTCAAGAACTCAAGAGGAGACTCATTTCAGCACCTGTTCTAACAATACCATCTGGCTCGGAGGGATTTGTCATCTACAGTGATGCTTCGAGCAAAGGGTTGGGATGCGTTCTCATGCAACATGAAAAAGTCATAGCCTATGCATCAAGACAACTCAAGGAATATGAGAGGAATTATCCTACTCATGATCTAGAGTTGGCAGCTGTTGTCTTTGCACTTAAAATTTGGAGGCATTACTTGTATGGGGAGAAGGTGGAGATCTTTACGGATCATAAAAGCCTTAAATATTTCTTCACTCAAAAGGAACTCAACATGCGACAACGACGTTGGCTTGAACTGTTGAAAGATTATGATCATACCATTCAATACCATCTTAGAAAAGCGAACGTGGTAGCTGACGCATTGAGTAGAAGATCATATGCAAGTACGAGTGCGATATTGTCAACACAAAGGCCCATTTTGTGTGATTTGCAATGGATGGAGATAGAGTTAAAGACTCCAGGGACCCATGTGATGATGGCGAATATACGAGTAGAACCAACTTTAATCGATAAGGTTAAAACTGCTCAAGCTACAGACCTGGAGCTGATGCGTATGAGGAAGAAAGTGCAAGAAGGTGCTATGCCGGAAGCAAGAATCGATGAAGAAGGAATACTTCTAGTCAACTCCAGACTTTGTGTTCCTAACAACCCTGATTTAAAGTATGAAATCATGATGGAGGCGCACAACACACCGTTTGCAATCCATCCTGGAAGTACCAAAATGTATCATGATCTTCGTCATACATTTTGGTGGAGCAATATGAAGAGAGAGATAGCGTTGTTTATCTCAAGGTGTCTAACTTGTCAACGAGTCAAAGCGGAACATCAAGTACCAAAAGGTCCATTGCAACCACTTGAAATTCCAGAATGGAAGTGGGAACACATTACCATGGATTTCGTTACCGGTCTTCCTAAGGTTTCTCAAGGTATAGATGCGATTTGGGTCATTGTTGATAGATTGACCAAGTCTGCTCATTTCTTACCGATACGAGAAACTTATACACTTGAACGTCTTGCTCGTATGTACATAAACGAGATTGTAAGACTGCATGGTATGCCAGTATCCATAGTTTCTGATCGTGACCCAAGATTAACTTTACGATTTTGGGTTAGTTTACAAAAAGCTATGGGCACAAATTTACGATTTATTTCGGCATATCATCCTCAGACGGACGGACAATCAGAGAGGACTATTCAAACTCTAGAAGATTTATTAAGACTCTGTGTCTTTGACTTCAAGGAAAGTTGGGACAAGTTCTTGCCATTAGTGGAGTTTTCCTATAACAACAGTTATCAAGCAAGTATTGGCATGGCTCCATTCGAAGCATTGTATGGAAGAAAATGTCGTTCTCCAGTATGCTGGGATGAGGTGGGTGAAGCAACGTTGTTGGGACCGGAGTTGGTACGTATGACTACAGAAAAGATTCAAACGATCCGACAACGTATAAAAACCTCACAAGATCGACAAAAGAGTTATGCTGATCTTCATCGAAAGGACGTGGAATTTGATGTAGGAGATCATGTGTTCTTACGTGTTGCTCCATGGAAAGGAGTTACGAGATTTGGAAAGAGAGGAAAGCTCAATCCTCGATTCATCGGTCCATTTTTAATCCTCGATCGAGTAGGAACTGTGGCTTATAGACTCGCTTTACCGCCAAGTACGTCTCGTGTTCATAACGTTTTTCACATATCCATGTTACGCAAATATGTGGAAGACCCGAACCACATTATTGAGTTAGAACCGGACGAAATAGCAGAGGATTTGACGTATGAAGAAGTTCCTGTTCAAATCTTGGATAAGAAGGAACATATTCTACGCTCCAAGGTTATACCTCAAGTCAAAGTTTTGTGGAGAAACCACGATATTGAGGAAATGACTTGGGAGTTAGAATCTGAAATGAAATCAAGGTATCCTTACCTCTTCGACATACCAGGTATGTACCCTAATTTCGAGGGCGAAATTTCATAAGAAGGGGAGGTTGTAAGACCCCAACTTTTATAAATAAAGATGAATTTTCTATAAATATCATTTTTGAATATTATGGAGTTAATTTGATATAATGTTATAGTTGTGGATAATATTTATAAATTTTACAAAGTAAGCAAGTTGTTTTAAAATATTCGTTTGGTCGGGGAATATTCTTTTTGTCAGAAAATATTCGTACGACAGCACAATCATTGGTGGACCCCACAACGAAATTATTGTCGGATTGAGAAAACGACAAAAATAGTTTATTAAAAATAACGACGGAAGTTTTACCATTGTTACTGTTGAACTACTCGGTAGTAAAAGTACAGTAATACGTGTGGTTGCATAGTAGCACACGGTATTGATTATTAATGCTTATGTGAGAAGTCACTCAGTTTGATTCAATTATTGTCAGTTAATAATATGAATTATTTAGCGATAATGACGTTTTGTTTTATTCGTATTATTAACGTAATAAAACAGAATACTTTATTAAAGTTATTCTATAAATAGAATATATTATATTTTATTTAAAAGATTTTTCTTTAAATATGGACCGTCAGATTAAAGTAATCAATCTGGACCGTTCATGGATTAGTTACTATGCATTCTATTTTTCTATAAATAGCAGCTCATTCCTTCATTATTTCTTACGAATTCACTGAACTCTAGAGAGAGAAACTATAGAGAGAAACTATAGAGAGAGAGAAGAAGAGTATTCTGCTACTTAACTACTTCCTTATTTCAGCTCTTCTTTAAAACGGTAAGGGGTGTTATTCTTTCTTATTCATGAAGAGAACTGTTGTTATTCTATTTCTTATTATTCTGTTGGAATAACCTGTATACGCGGTCTACCCTATACTTGGTGACATTATCCTATTATTCTGTTGGAACATCCTGTCTGTGTGTTTTACACCGGACCTGGTTCCGTTTTTATTATTATTCTGTTGGAACATCCTGTCTGCGTGTTTTACACCGGACCTGGTTCCGTTTTTATTATTATTCTGTTGGAACATCCTGTATGTGTGTTTTACACCGGACCTGGTTCCGTTTTTATTATTATTCTGTCGGAATATCCTGTCTGTGTGTTTACGCCGGACCTGGTTCCATTATTTATTATTCTGTTGGAATAACCTGTCTGTGCGGTCTATCGCATGCATGGTGATTTCTTTTGTTATTCCATTCTTTATTATACTCAGTTGGTTAAGTTTTGACTTCTATACTCCATGAAATTTATGGAATATCCTTGACATTTGCGCTTCATCTAGTATCTATTCATGAAAATATTCTCCAGATCATTCTTGAATTTTACTCCACAAAGCAGTATCATGTTGACAATTTGGACGTTGTTAATTCTTGGATAAATTAATTCATGAACTTGTTTTATTGAATTCTTATATCATTGTCATCATCCTCATGTTTATATTCTATTGAAAGTCATCTGTGGCCTGTAGTGCATAGATGGACTTGGTATGATTATGACCAGGGATTATTCGGTGTAATCATGACCGTAATGTTACGAATGATGTGGTAAAAGTCCTCATTGGCCCGTAGTGCATTGATGGACAGTTGTTGGCATGATCATGACCATTAATGAATATACGAATATCCTTGGCCGTAGTGCAGGGGTGATTCGATGATGTGGATTATTTTATTAAGCTGAGTCTCAACGATCACAGTGTTGGAAATGTAATCCTCACTATTCTATGTAATGGTGTGTTAATAAATGTAACGAGGACTCCTTTTGAGTATGAATACTCTCTAGAAGATAATATTTGTATTCAAACTCACAGTTTATGTTTTGTCGTATTGTACACGACAGTTGTATTAGTAAGTTGTATTTGTATTATGTACTATGTATCTGACGACCCAAGATGGGTGATGTATACATAATTTTGGGGGCGTCACAACCAAAACCGTCGCCTAAAGGGAGGTGAGTACGGATGAGTAAGATAAAGGGTATGCACTTGATCCGAACCGTATATATATATATATATATATATATATATATATATATATATATATGATCCACTCTGCTCATTGATTTGCATATTAGTAGCTAGCTTGGGTCAAACAAATCCGATCGTTTGGTTATCTGCTGATACTATTTGAGGGAGTTGGATTCCATGAAGCACACTCTTAACCTGTTTTTGTTATAGTAAAAGTTGCATATGCTATATTTGTCCCAAAAGTCTTTTTAGTTGGACACTATGGATGTAACATTTCTACAACAAATGAACATAAATTTATGAATGTGTGCGACAATTTTATGAAATTTGAATGTCTATTTGAGTTGTATTAGTATATTTGACAATATATACGATATGTTATATACATATATATACAGTCCGGATCTTAAACTCACCCCTTATTTAACTCACCCGAGCTCACCCCCCCTTTAGCGACGGACCCGGCGACGGTTCGGTCATACAACCATCGTCTATACTTTTAGCGAAGTTATATGTTGTCCGTCGCTAAAAGTATAGACGACAATTGTATGATCGAACCGTCGCCGGGTCCGTCGCTAAAGGGGGTGAGCTCGGGTGAGTTGGATAAGGGGTGAGGTTAAAATCTGGACTATATATATATATATATATATATATATATAATATAAGGATCAAGTGCATACCCCTTATCTTACTCACCCGTGCTCACCCTCCTTTAGGCGACGGTTTCGGTCATACAACCGTCGTCTATACTTTTAGCGACGCTATATGTTGTCCGTCACTAAAAGTATAGACGACGGTTGTATGACCAAAACCATCGCCTAAAGGGGGGTGAGCACGGGTGAGTAAGATAAGGGGTATGTACTTGATCCGGACCGTGTATATATATATATATATATATATCACATCACTCAATGGTGCAAAAAAGGAAATAAGATTATTCTTCTATTCAACAATTCAAATTATATTCTTCCAAATTATGTTTAAAAGGAACAATATATAGCAGAAAAAACATAGCAAGGATGACACAATAACACCATAATACATAGGATTAAAGGACAATACATAGTTTACAATCACCCAAAAGATTGGGTACGTACCAAAACATACTGTTGATGAGCAAATCCATGATCATGATAATATTCTTGTATTTAGATAAGAGAATTAGAGTTACAAAACATAATTTACAAGGAGTACTTTGATGTTTCAAGTCTGTCCATGATTAGCAAGGAAATGAAGTCTAATCTTCTTGAGTCTTACCATGACATCTTTTATGTCGAACCTCTCATTAGGTGAATCTGCAGAGCAACTCAATGCCAATTCCATGATAGATGATATACAACTTACCTTCAAAGTTATTTCACCATCTTCTGGTTTCAGCAAGTTTGCGTCAATAACTTGGATGAGTGACTTAGGAAATGAAGTGCTTACCCAATGCTTAAGACTCATATTTCCAAGAAATTGTTCATCACTGGGCTTAATTCTTGTAAATATTTCCATCAACATAATACCATAACTGTAAACATCACATTTCTTGGACACTAATCCTTCTGATCCATACTCTGAAAAATGATCCAACATCACAAAGCAACATGGTAAACAAAAACGTATTTCGTAAAACTTAGCAGAAGAATATATATATTTGAGCCAAGAAAAAATATTATTAATAAGATAGAGGGTCACCTGGTGCAATATATCCAATTGTGGCTAAAGTCATGGTTTGTGCAATGTTTTCCCCTTCTCCCAATAACTTTGCAATGCCAAAGTCACTCAGACGTGCAACCATATCTTCATCTAGAAGGACGTTGCTGGGCTTCAGATCACAGTGAACTATTGTTGTTGAATAACCATAATGAAGATAGTCCAAAGCGCATGCCACATCTATCATTATGTCTATTCTTTGCAAAATATCTAAGAAATGATTATGAGAGTACAACCGCTTCTCGAGGCTCCCATTCGACATGTATTCAAGTACCAATGCCTTGAAATCAAGGTTAGAGCAACTACTAATGACTTTGCATATATTTCGGTGGCGAAGGTTGCGCAATACTTCACATTCTAAATCGAAACTCTTGAATGCTCCTTCAAATTGCAAATTGAATACTTTAATCGCAATGAATGTCCCATTCGCAAGTACCCCTTTGTAAACTGAACCAAAGCTACCCATGCCAAGCAAATTACTTTCACTAAACGCATCAGTTGCTTGTTGTAATTCGTAATATGAGATTCTTAAAGGAGCAATTAACTGTGACAAATCAATTTGAGCTGGAACCTTACTTTTCCTTCGAAGTCGTATCCACACAAATGCAAAGGTCAAGGTAACAAATATTGATGCCGTCCCTAGGGAGATACATATAGCTAGAAGCACTATCTTTTTTCTTTGTGATCCATGATGAATAGAGCTGTTATGACATAGTGGGACTTGAAATCGAGGAGCACCACACAATGCTTCATTAGACATGAAATATTGACCGGTGAAGTTTTTGAAAGGACCTTCACTTGGAATTTCTCCTCTTAAACTATTAAAAGATACATTGAAGTATCGAAGATGAAAGAGTGCCTCTAGTGACTTGGGAATCACACCAGAAAAGTTGTTAAGTGACAAATCC
Source organism: Panax notoginseng (assembly GCA_016801055.1). NCBI lineage: Eukaryota > Viridiplantae > Streptophyta > Magnoliopsida > Apiales > Araliaceae > Panax > Panax notoginseng. The sequence continues at coordinate 230,862,455 of CM029014.1, forward strand.
AAGTTTTCTAAGCTCACTGAGTATTTAAATGAATCAGGAATAGGTCCTTGTAATCTATTATTTGCCAAAGAAAGATTAACCAAATTTTGGAGCCCGCCAAAGATGTTAGGGATGTTCCCCGAAAATTGATTATGTGACAAATCTATTAGCACCGCAACCTTCAAATTACCCAATTCACTAGGTAGATGGCCACTGAAAGAATTTCTGGATGCATTGAACTCCAAAAGATCCTTTAGGTTCCCAAGATGTGTTGGTAATGTAGAGGCCAATGCATTGGAATTAAGATAAAGATATCTTAGAGAAGTAATATTTCCTAAGCATTCTGGCAATGGACCCGAAATTTGGTTTTGTTCCAAGTGTAAACTACCCAAGTTCTGTAATAGACATAGATCATCCGGAATGGATCCTTCAATCTTATTTTCAACAAGATATAATATTTGAAGGCTCAACAAACCTCTGATTGCTATAGGAATTTTTCCGGTCAATTCATTGTAACTTACAATTAATGTTGTAAGGCTACTCAAATTACCAATTTCACTGGGAAGGATGCCCCTAATTCCGATCATTTCTGCATAAAATTCTTCAAAAGCAATCGAGAAATTTCCGATGGAAGCCGGAAGGTATCCATTTAGAGAATTATGTGATATAATTAAAAGTCTTAACTTTCTACACTTTGTCAAGCTAGTGATGAAGCTGATTTCCGTGGATGATTTTTCAATGACGAAATTGTTGTCCTCAAAGCCGAGGATTTCGAGGAGTTCCAAATTTCCTAGTGAATTGGGAATTGTTCCAGAGAATTTATTACGAGAAATCACTATACGCTCTAGTTTAGTAGCATTTGAGATGGAATCAGGTAAAATCCCTGTGAAATTATTCCCTGCAATATTAAGTGTTGTTAGATTGGGTAGTTTGCGGCCAATATCGGATGGAAGTTTTCCTGAGAGATGGTTGTCAGTCATTTCAATGACTCCTATTTTGGAGAGATTGAAAATAGAGTCTGGAGTACCCGTAAAGCTATTGAAACTTAAGTCCATAACCTGTAGATTATAAAGATTGCCAATCTCTTGAGGAATTGTACCTGCCCAAAATTTCAACTGAAAAAAATAAACTACTATAATGACCAAAAGCACAATTAATTAAGAGCAGACGCGTGTTATCTATTAACGAATTAATTGACTTAGTTAGCGATTCTCATGAACTTATGACATGACATGTATGTTCAATTGAATCTAAGTGAGAAAAAATAAAACTCTTTTATGTGGACATCATAATTGGACATGAGCTTTTTACAATTTCACTTATTTATATTTTGATTCCCTATTTTTTATAATTGGGAGTCAAAATACAAATAAGTGAAATTGTAAATAATTTTTGGAAAAAATACAAAAAAATAATCATCACATAATTACAAAAATTAAAGACAATCACTAAAGTTGAAAAGGATGAATTCATTTATATTGAAGCCTTAAATTTTTGACCGTAACCAAATTAACAAGGAAATTATATTAGTCTTTCTGATTTTCATTTCTTTATCCTAAATGTTTTAGCAAAATGATATTAATCTCATTGTTGAGGCAAATGTCACAAATTAAATGTTCCCAACAAATATTTATTATTGGAAAAATTAAAATACGAGTTATTAGCTGATAAAACCTTAATATTACTTTTGTTTCAAAAATAAAATCACTTGCTTTTGTGTGATCACTTGTTTTTGCAACTATTTTATCTACGCTATATATAATAAAAATTAAAGTGTGTGTGTTTTAGACCGGATTAACTTATTAACTCGATTTTGGTCACACGAATATTACTAAGATATAGGAATATATAATTCATGTAATATAATCACTAACTATAAGAATTAATTATTAATTAAGTTTGGAGAGATTGAAAATTGAGTATGGAGTACCTGTAAATCTATTGGATCTTAACCATAAAATCTGTAGATTATAAAGATTGCCAATCTCTCGGGGAATTGTACCTGTCGAAAATTCGAAATGGAAAAAAAGAATTATGACAAAAGCACAATTAATGATGATTAGACTCTATGAAACGAAATATTATGTATGAAAGTGAGAAATAGGATGCATGTATGTGAATATGTGAATGAGTAATACCATGATTTAAGTTATTTTTTATGTGAATGAGTAATATGATGCATGTAAGTTATGCGAATGAGTACTCCTTTTTTTCCCTCTCTCTCTCTCTCCTCTATTTTATTATTCAAAGAAAGAGACAGAAAGAGTTAGAAGACTAATGAAAACAAACAAAATGATAATTGAGTAGTTAAGATAAATAATTTGGAGATAAATAAAATTAATAGGCTTGTATTTTTAAATTAAGACAAGTAAAATTGGATTGGAGGGAGAGAGTAAGAATTTATAATAAATGTTTTTTATAATTTATTAAATTATTATTGTTGAAAAGAAAAGAAAGTGATCTTAAAGGTAAAAGCAACAGCTAGCATCATATCCATACCTTTCAAGTAGTTCGAACCGAGGGACAACGCGTACAGCAGAGTCAAGTTTCCAATCTCTCTTGGTATGATTCCACTGAATTCGTTGTATGCCGAAGCCAAAACTTTAAGTTTTGAGCATTCATGTAGAGAGGAAGGAATTGGGCCAGACAGTTTGTTCTGAGACAGATGAAGCTCTTCAATTTTTGGGATACGTTTACAAATATCCGGTGGCAGATTTCCAGACAACCTATTATTTGTAAACGCAATAACTTTCAGTGTTGAGATGTTGTACATGATGAGTGGGATGGAGCCAGCAAGCTGGTTACTTTGAATATCAAATACTTCCAAGTTAGCAAGACTACCAATCTCGGGGGGAATACTTCCTCGAAGAGAGTTGGACCCTAAACTCAACCACACAAGCTTTGTTATGTTTGAAAAAGAAGGTGGGATTGTGCCTATAAAACTGTTATATGCAAGCGACAAATATTCAAGTTTGGTTAATTCACCCAACCATGAGGGAAGCTCCCCTCCAAAGTTGTTGAATCTTAGACTTATTTTTTTAAGTCGACGCAAACCAGACAATTCTTTGGGAAGGGAACCGGTGAAGCTATTATTTCTAAGATCAAGCGAAACAAGGAATGAGAGGTTTCCAATTTGCGGAGGAATGGTGCCTATTAGGCCCATGGTTGAAAGATCTAAGGCGACGACTCGTTTATGGCGAGTGCCACAAGTGACTCCAACCCAGTTACAACAAGAGCCTTTCACGACGGACCAATTGTTTGTCAGGGTATGGTTAGGATCAGAAATGATACTAGATTTCAAGGCCAAAAGAGTGGATTCATCCGTGGTGATGTTAATTAGAGTTACATGATCATGATGATGATGAAGACTAGTACTTATGGCTGAGCAACTCCTAGGAATAGTATGAAGCAACAAGAGTACTAGTACAATAGAAAAGATCATGATGCAAGCTATCCTCATGACTCTTGAAGGGTTCACACACTTCAAAACACTGACCGGAATTGTTTATGTTATTAGCAAACAAGTCATGTTGCAAAATGAAGTATATGTAGTAATTTAGGAATTCTCTCTCTTCTTTCCGCATATAAAGAAAAGAAAAAGAAAAACAATTACAAACTGATCATGCGGAACTGATCAAAATTTTCAACAGAAGCATACGTAATTAACCACTACTTCAAATATATATAGTCCACATAAACTATAAGCAAGCCGACAAGGACTTGAAGGTCTCGGTCATAAAGGCCTAATGTAGACTTTTGACGTTTTGCGTGGTTTGGGTTGGTTTGTGAAACAATTTAAATTTTCCATTACACTTTTCTTTCCATTCATTTAATTAATATACCATACTTTTATAATTATGGATCAATTAATTTATTATATTGAATAACTTAATTGTTCAAAAAATAAAAGTAAGCAGACACCTTTTCACTATTTGATAAAGACATGGATATTTTATCAAAATTTTAGTAATTGAAAAATATTTTAAATTTTTAATGGTGAACATCTTTTTCACTATTCTAATTTTTGGGAGGATTGATCTTAATATCATCAACTATCTATTAAATTATTTTGATCATTAATAACAAAATTATTAAAATTAAATAATTGGAGGGAAGGTATAATATATGGAGGGGAGCCAAATCCAAACTAAGCTATTCGGAATTGGAGTTCTCTCCTCTTTTGGTGGATTTTTTAGCAATTTTAGTTCTTTTAATAGTAAATATTGGTCTTTCAAATTAATTTAGTAAATATTCAAAAATTTATGTCTAAGCAAATCTTTTATATATAATAAAAAGTTTTGTGGCAAAAAGTTTTATAAATTTATATAATTATGTAAAAAAATCTAAAATAAAGGATAAAAGACCCTACAAAAAGATCGTCGTACCATATAATGCCTAATATATAAGTTTTAAATTTGACTATTTCACATATCTTTTTCATAATCTCAACTATAAACATGTAAACACTAACAAAAATTTCAAAAACAAAAGAAATTTAAATGTTAGTTGCTTATTGTGAGATTATTATGTATATTGACTAAGGGGGATATCCGCGTGGGGCTTCCAATAGATGTGTTTGCCAATGTGAATTAATGGCAGTGTGAAAATGAGACTGATTTGTGATGATCAAGTTTCTTGTGACAAAGACTTTATATATATCCGCGTGGGGCTTCCAATAGTGTTTCCTGTGGTGTGTTTTTTTTTGACTTATTGGCACGATAAGTTTACTGTCATTGTCCGATTTTATTTCAACTAACTCAATGACAGATATTAGGCTTGTCAAAAAATTCTCAATGACAGATATAGTATTACGATTTTTTCTGTATATCCATAGGTCAAACGAATATATAAATAAAAAAAACAGAAATTTCATTGGACCCCAGATCGAGCTGGGGGCTTGATCAGTGCATGGTTATTGTTAGCTAAAAATAATATTATCTCTTTAATTTTCACGAAAAGAATCTCACATATAAAATTTATAAACATTGCGAATATATTTTTATTTCATATTTATCCTTAAGAACAATAAATTGTTTGTTTAATTCATCCTATATGATATTTAGTCTATAATTTGATTTCGTTTTTTACTCTGAGTCATGCGTTTTCAGTTCTTTTTCTGAATAATAATTTGATTGGGAAATGAATACCATGACTTTATACGTATGGTGTTTGCGTTCACTTTTATATAGTCCACATAAGCTAGCGTAGCTTAATTTCATAAACGTCAAATTTGAGTTCAACATCGATCTTCTGCTTTTGCGTGGTTTGAATATTGAGTTGGTTTAAAAATCTTACGAAATTATTTTTTTCTTTTCGAATTTTCTTCGTCTCCATTGAAAAAATTGTTTGTTGGGTTTCAGAAGTAATTTTGTAAGTTTGGTATGTAGTCAACTGTCAATTGAGATGTTTCAAAAGAAAAAAAATAGAGGACGATAATGGTTAGTTTAACCTAAATAAATAAATCTTTCTTTGTATTCAAGGGAAAAGATAAATAAATAATTCTTCAAGAAAAAACATATTAGTATTGATAAAAAAAAATGTATCTCATAAAACTCTAAGATAACATCTATACATTTTCTCATTCAACACTAAAATTTAAGAATAAAAACTTAAAATTTAGGAATATAAATTATTGTTTCATCTTTTATTTCATTTTAAAATCTTTTTATCTATATTCTACAATCATATAATTAAATATTTATCACTATCTCTTATTCCTATATATTTTTTAATTTAATTAGTGTTCTTATTTTTTATAATAATAATATTATTAAATATTATAATTAATAGTATCTAGCATAGTCAAGGACAAGTAGAATACTTGTATCGCATGATTCGATGATAATTTAGGAAAATGTAAAAATTAAAATAATTTTATAACAAAATTCGTGCGAGAGCACGGGATGATGAGCTGGTACTTTTAATGCTAAACTTGTGACGCCCCCAAAATTAAGTATACGTCACCCATCTTGGGTCGCCACTTACATGGTACAGAATACAAATACAACTTATTAATACAGCTGTCGTGTAACATACGACAAAATATAAACCGCGAGTTCTAATAAGAATATTGTCATCTAGAGAGTATTCATACTCAAGGAGTCCTTATTACATTTATTGTTACACTATTTAACAGAATAGTGAGAACTACTAATGCTATCTTCTGGACCATCACTCCTTTCCCTGACTCGTCCCAGCTATATTCTCATTTCCTGAAGAGAACATTGAAAGAAAGGGTGAGCTCAACTAGCCCAGTAAGAAATATTATGACTAAGATAATGAAGAATAAATTATCAATAGTCTTCAACAATGTTAAACTGACAAAATACAATAGACATCAAGTTTAACTGCAGCGGATTAAGCAATCCATTAGAAGAGTCAAGTAGAGAATAAAACCTACTATCTTCTATGATTTAAAAATGTTTTCATCAACTTTTATCACTGAGACTCAGCTTAATAAATAAACCACATCTTCTAATCATCCTTGTATTACGGGCCAAGGATATTCATTAAATCATCAATGATCATGACTATACCGAAAAATCTCTGGTCATAATCATACCAAAAACTGTCTATCAATGCATTACAAGCCACTGAGGACTTTTACCACACCACTTATAACATCATAGTTCATGATTATACCGAATGATCCCTGGTCATAATCATACTAAGTCCATCTATGCACGTAAGCCAAAGATGACTTTTAACATAAAATAAACATGAGGATGAAGACAATGTTATAGGAATTCAATTAAACAAGTTCAAGAATTAGTTTATCCAGGAATTAATAATATCCAAATTATCAACTTGATACTTCTTTGTAAAGTAACAGTCAAGAATGCTCAGAAGAATATTTTCATGAAAAGATACTGGATGAAACGCAAATATCAAGGATATTTCACTAATATCATGGAGTATAGAAATCAAAACTTTAACCAAATGAGTATAATAAAGAATATATGAAACTGCAAATGGATTTTCACCAGCCATGCGGTAATCCACGTATACAGATCATTTCCACAATTTAATAAGGAATGAATATAAAGGATCATTTACCATGCATGTGGCAATTCACATAGACAGGTTATTCTAACAGAATAATAAAGAATGGAATAACAGAAGGATTCACCATGCATGCGATAGAGACCGCACAGACAGGTTATTCCCAACAGAATAATAAATGCGGAATAATAAATATGGAACCAGGTCAGGTGAAATTCACACTGACAGGATATTCCGACAGAATAATAAATGCGGAATAATAAATGATGGAACCAGGTCAGGTGAAATTTACACCGACAGGATATTCCGACAGAATCGTAAAGAACGGAATAATAAAAGAATTTCACCAAGTATGCGGTACTTCGCATAAACAGGTTATTCCAACATAATAATAAAGAATGGAATAACAGAAGAAGATCACCAAGTATTGGCATATACAGGTCATTCCACCAAGTATAGGGTAAACCACGCATACAGGTTATTCCAACAGAATAATAAAGAATGGAATAACATAAGGATTTCACCAAGTATAGGGTATGTCGCGTATACAGGTCATGTATAGGGTATGCCACTTTTACAGGTTATTCCAACAGAATAATAAAGAATGGAATAACAGAAGTTCTCTTCATGAATAAGAAAGAATAACACCCCTTACCGTTTTAAAGAAGAACTGAAATAAAGAAGTAGTTAAGTGGCAGAATACTCTTCTTCTTTCTCTCTATAGTTTCTCTCTCTAGAGTTCAGTGAATTCGTAAGAAAATAATGAAGGAATGAGCTTCTATTTATAGGAAAATAGAATGCATAGTAACTAATCCATGAACGGTCCAGATTGATTTACTTTAATCTGACGGTCCATATTTAAAGAAAAATCTTTTAAATAAAATATAATATATTCTATTTATAGAATAACTTTAATAAAGTATTCTGTTTTATATAAAAAGATTTTACTATGCAAAATACTATGCACAATAGAATATAATATATTCTATTTATAGAATAACTTTAATAAAGTATTCTGTTTTATATAAAAAGATGTTTCTGTTTTATTACGTTAATAATACGAATAAAACAAAACTTCATTATCGCTAAATAATTCATATTATTAATTGACAACAATTGAATCAAATTGAGTGACTTCTCACATAAGCATCAATACCGTGTGCTACTATACAACCACACGTATTACTGTACTTTTACTACCGAGTAGTTCAACAGTATCAACGGTAAAACTTCTGCCGTTATTTTTAATAAAATATTTTTGTCGTTTTCTCAATCCGACAATAATTCCGTTGTGGGGTCCACCAATGATTGTACCGTCGTACGAATATTCCCCGTGAATAGTAACTCGTGAATAGTACTTCGACACAAAAAGTGTCCCAAATACTCGAGTGAACAATACTAGAGTGAATAGTAATTTGGATGAATAGTAACCCGTGAATAGTAACTCGTGAATAGTAACTCGTGAATAGTACTCCGACACAAAAAGTGTCCCAAATACTCGAGTGAACGATACTAGAGTGAATAGTAATTTGGGTGAATAGTAACTCGTGAATAGTGACCAGGTATTTTATGACAACTTGTTTACTTTAAAAAAAAATTCACATATCACCCTTAACTTTAACCTTTTATCAATTTAACCATTTATCAAAATAGAAAAATTGAATACTTTTATTTCATAAAATTCGGGGTCTCACAAAACTACTTTCTTATGATTGATTGAAAAAAATAAAAAAAAAATCCTAAACTAACTAAAATTAGAAAACTGAAGCCCAATTATCATCAATTAATACATAAAAATACATCAAATAAACTAAAACTTCATAAATAATAAAATATATAGAAATCCTAATTTTAATTGTAATTTTTCACTACATCAAACTACCCTTTTTAGAAAAAAATTTGTGCTTGAATTTTAAAACAAACGAGTATCAAACACTAAAAATAAATCTTCAAAACTCCATAACTTTTCTTCTCAAAAGATAATCCTAAAAATAAGTTAGAAAATACAAATATCTTCCAATTAAACTCCATAACCACAAAAAAATATTCAGGGGAAACAAAATCAATCATTTCGATGTCCTTAAACACCTGAATAGAAACAACTTTTGAACCAATTGTGTTTGTTGTAGTATCCTCATTTTTAGACATCACAAAAAATTTCATACTCGAGTTAATAATAGGCGACTCAACAAGGACTTATAATTCTTCAAGTGTACTAACTTCAATCTCAGATTGTCTTAAAAATTGGTGTATTATCAACTATAAATTCTGCTTCAAATTCTTTCTTTGAGCATCCGATTATTTTCGAGGTATCAACAAATATCTCCAACTCACAATTTGTAATATTATCCTTTGACTCTTGATCAACTTTTGGTACCTCAATTATTTTCTTAGACAAACAATCTTTCATGTGGCTAGACATTTTTGAGACCGTATTTGAAACCTTTTGCATGGTTTTACTAATTTCTTTCACTTGCTTCTGAATAATCTATGGCTGAATAAAGAACTCATCATAATATCTCAAATATTTTGCAACCCATTGATCCAACTTACAATGAATGTATGTGACGTGTTGCCAATAATATTCAGATATCAATATATCTTTCATATATTTCCAATAAAAAAAATTTCCTTAATTATACCATTACGCAATATCATACTCCATCCGTTCCTTAATATATGTCGTTTTAGAGTTGTGCACAAGTATTAAGGAAATGATTGTAAAACATTAAATATACTATCAATTGTCTATATTGCCCTTGTATTGGAAAAAGAGAGTGTTATTTATTGGGCAAGAAGTAGTGAGAGAACCAAAGTTATATTTATTACTTAGGATAATATTGAAAACTAAGCATTTAATGCTTACTTGAAATTCTCAAACGACTTATATTTAGGAACAAAAATATTTTTCTAAAACGACCTATATTAAGGAACGGAAGGAGTATATTTCATTTGAGTCTAGCTTTCAGTTGCATACCCAACAAGTTTGTCTACTACAGTAAAACCTCGATAAATGAATGTTCAATAAAGTAATAACCTCGCTTAGATAATAATTTTTTCCAGTCCCGACTTGGGCATGTGTATTACTAAGTAATAATATATCTTGCTCAATGAAAATATAAATTAATAATTACTAAATTCCATACAAAAATTTATATATATGATTCACATATTCTTGAATTTTTTGTAATAGCATTCATACAATAGACCTAAATTTTTCAGTCAATCAACAATATTCATACAAAAAGTCATTTTTTTCTGAAAATATGCATCTAAAATTAATTATTTTTTCTTTACACCTAAATCAAATTCAACCTCATCCTTAAATTTTTGTAGTTCATACACAACTTCCGAAATATTTTGCTCGATATTGTAACAAGTGGTCACTACAACATGAAATGACTTCACTTAATCATTGGATCTCTTAATTCGTCTTAACCAACTTCTGGCTCAGGAACATTGTCTTCCTTTGGCCGAATCTTGAATCTACCTTATACTTATAGCTAAAGACTTGAATCTTTTCATATTCTATGTATATTAACTTAAAATCATTTGTTTTTAAAGACATTATAAATTTCACTAATTTTCTTTTTAGTTTCTCTAGATTCAAATTAATACATTAATTGTTATCTCTTAATTTTTATGACCACATACGTAAATTGAAAAACTCCCTCTAAAATAATAAATTATTAATTTATCAGTAAATGAATAAATTATTCATTTATCGATAAATTAATAAATAATCTCATTAAAATAATATATTTTTTTGGTTCTCAAAGTTATGTATTTATCGAGATTTTAGTGTATCAACCTGACCTTATATTCTTCACGGATTTTATAATAATAAAAATATTTTTTAATATCAAACAACCGACGAAAAAAAAAAATTGTGTTATAGTACCCTTCGTCAAAATAAATAATGTCACATACATATTGACTGAATCCCGGCTGCATAAGTTGTTAAATGTGAATTCAGTGCTTTCATTTACAACAAGGTATATACGCTACAGATGCAGAATTACTTCCTCTAATAAATTATAACTGACACACGTTATACGTAGATACGTCCAGTTCATTAGATGAACTTGAATGAAAATAAATGTTTAATTTTTGGGGTCGTATGACCCACATTTTAATGAGAGCAAAGCAAATGAAGATATTGCTAAAGTTTCGTGGTATTTTTTATTTTTATTTGGTATATACCATGTGTAGAGAAGGTCTTCGATGATAACAGTTTTATACGTGTCTTAGCAGCAACAAATTTTTTCTTATTTGCACATTAGAAAGAAAAAAAGAATCACGGGCAGACGGAAAGGATTACTTTTGCCATTAGGGGTGTAAACGAGTCGAATCTCAGCGAACATCTTCATGCTCAGATTCGGCTCAACTCGAAAAAATTGAGCTCGAATTCGACTCGGATTCGATAAGAGATTTATATTTTTGCGCCAGATTCGACTCGGATCATTACTCGGACCTACTCGGCTCGTAAGTACTCGACTCGTTTACAAAGCGAGTTACTCACGAGCCTTCAAATCGAATTTCGAATATGAACCATTTCACTTAAAACTGAACCACTGCATACTAAATTGGTTACTTAACTAATATTTATATATAAAACTTTTTCACTTTTATTTATGTATTGAAATTATAAAGAATGTAATAAAAATTGACATTCAATTCATTGATTTATTCAAGTACAAGTTTACACAATTTTATACTACACTTTATAAATTATAAAGATTGATACAAATATCACATATTTAGCTTAATAGAATGGATCAAACCAATACTCGAATATGATCCATCGAGCATGTATCGAGTCTGGTTCGAGAAAAAATGAAATACTCGAACCCTAATCTGAGCGAACACTAGTATGCTCGAATTCGACTCGTGTATCATTAAACAGAAAACGAGTATGGATCAGATTCGACTCGGATCAACTTCGAATTCGAGCTTTGGATCATATTTTCGAGCCGATCTCGAATCGAGTATCGAACTACTTGGTTCGATTTACACCCCTATTTGCCATGCATTGTGAGATCGAATTTTTTGTCAAATTAATATTGTGACGTATATTTATGATATTAAGTAGGAATATAAAACTAATTTATTATATTAAATACATCGTTAAAATATTATCAATTATAATCATTCACATAACTCGCAACTAAAAAGTCACAAAATGTATCATTATCCTAAAAATATTTCTAATATGACAACTTCTAAAAAGAATTAAAAAAGGAAAATTGGGCAAGAAGATTGTCAAATGAAAAAAGGCAACTGATAAATCCACAATAAAATTTTCGCTATTGGCCATATAGCGACGGTTTTTACCATCGTTATACATCCATAGTGACATTTTTGTTATGAAAATATCAAAAAGATCATGGAAATATCAATTTCCATGAAAAACTTCAAACATATTTCTAACATTAGCAGAAAATATAACAAAATGTAATGATATGTCAAGAATATTTGAAATATATCGTTAATTTTTGAATAGCGTCTTTAATTTTGGACAGTAAAACCTCTATTTATGAATACTCTATATAAGAATAACCTCTATAATATTATAAAAAAATTTGGTCCCAATTTGGGCCAGTTATAAATAGGAATAACCTCTAAATTGTAATATGTTATATACTTTTTAAGTCCCGTATGAAGAAATTATATCTCTATATAGTAATAATTTATATATATATATATATATATGAGACAGAGAGACAATATTAATTTTAAAATGTTACATTTTTTATAAAAGACTACATTTTCTATAAAAAAAATTACATTTCTTATAAAAGACCACATTTTCCTATAAAAAATCACATTTTCTTATAAAAGACCATATTTTCCTATAAAGACTGCTTTGCATAAATATTTTTTGAATAATAGTTATTAAGGAGTTCTTATTGATATTTTTATTGAAGTGGATATTTTTGAGTGTTCAAAAAATATTTTATGTCAATACCTCTATTTAGTAACAATTTCTCAATTAGAATACAAATAATTTAATCCCAAATCTATTCTTAAATAGAGGTTTTACTGATTATTAAATTGGGAGACCCATCATGTTTATATGCTCAAAAGAGAACGAGAAAATGAAATAAAAGGCACACTATGACATCAGTTTTCATCCTTATATACAAAAATAAATGTGGCCCATTAATTGAACTAAGAATATCCATTCCACATGACGGATTTTGATCATCGCCTCTGAAATGTTTGCCTAGTTTCGCAAGTGTACCTACTTGGGGTAACGATGGTTTTTAGTCCATTAAACTCGCATCATTTTTAAGATTAGTAATTAACCCTTGAAGATAATTTTACAATTTTTATATATGGCGTGCCACAATTCAAAAGTATCACTACTATTTGAGCTCTTCCATACGGACATAATAATTAGACACAAGTGTTTTTATAATTTTACATATTTATATTTTTACTCCTCATTGAGGCTTGTTTTGGTCCGAGTTTAAAGTCCAGATAGTTATTTTGGTCCGAGTCAGAATCGATTTGGAAGGATGTCAAATGTTGATTTGTTCAACCTAAATGCCGAAGATGGGTGAATCGTGATTTGGGTATGAAGATTTGTTTTTTTGGATAGATAAATTTCATAATTTTAATTTGAACTTGTTTTGTTTTGGAGAGAGAAAGGAAATGCGGTGAATATTGAAGCCAAAAACAGGATACATTATATAGGGATTGTTATTTTAAGGAATAGTGTTATTTAAGTATAGTATTCCTGACATCCTCTCTCTCTCTATATATATGTAATATACACTTGTACAGCAATGATCTCCAATTGACGGACCAATCTTTAGGGACGAACTGTCGGTTCATATATACTCCCTCCATCTCATTATATTTGAGATTCTACAAATTTTCACATAGATTAAGAATAGATGTAATTTTATTATTTTACCCTTAATTAATACTGCGCTCTATCTTCTTCTTCATCTCTTCAGCCTGCTCTTTGTCTTCTACCTCCTTGTCACCACCACGACCGACACTCCTTCCACCATCACCGCCACCGTTATAACCCCCTCCATCGCCACCGTTATAACTCCCTCCACCACCATACCCACCCCCACCGCGACCTCCACCTCCGCCGCCGCCGCGGGTGCTGCCTTGAACTGGACCCTCTTCAAGTCCAGTGACATCAACAACTATCGTCGAACGAATAGATCTGATAGATCTGACCTCTTCAGGTACTCAACGGATTCACCATCTTCGTGCTAGATCTGATAGATCTGATCTGATAAAATTATTTTTCTCCTCTTAGTGCTCGCCAGTCGTACGCCGTATTTAGGATGAGAGCATAAGAATTATTTTCCTCCTAAATCTGATACTCTGTTATAGGGAAAATAGGCATTAATAGTGGTGGAGAAAGAAGGGTAAAGAGGGAAAATAAATACCAAAATATTTTTGGAATTGTAGAACATCAAATATTTTGAAAAAAAAATATCTTAAAACGTCAGATATAATGGGATGGAGGTGGGATGGAGGGAGTATATATATATATATAAAGAAAATTAATATTTTCATAAAACTTTTTGATATTATTATAGTAAAAATCATCGCTATCTTTTTATTTAAAAATATTATTTTGTGTTATGAATTTATCAATTTCCGTATATAAACTTAGTTCCACAACTCTTCAATATCTGTGTTTATATGAGAAGAAATTGCATACAAACATATTTTTGTATAAAAAGCTCCATAGGTAGTTTACCACTTCCTTTTATGAATTTTTACGAGTAAAATTTGATATCAAAAGTGTGGAATTTATTTATTATTCATCTGACATAAGTTTATAGAAATATTACTTTATTTGTAAAGATATTAATTCGCTATAAGTATCCATGTTTTTGCCCCTTTTAAGTTAGAAAGTATAATGGGAATGAAAAAGAAAATAAGAGGGAGCAAAAGATAAGGGTCTAAAGTTTACTTGGCATTCCCCTTTTCTATGTTGTTAGCCATAACAACTTTTGAAAATTTCTTTACTTATTATAATGAGGACAGGAGGAGAAAGTATAAATTCCCCGTCTTATCCTTCCAACCAAACAAAGCACAAGAAACTGAGTGAGTGAATTATCCAGTGGAAAAGAAACAGTCACTGCTGTAATTTCATGCAGCGGTAGGGGTATAAATGGATTATCTCTCTTCACAGAGATAGACAGAGAGACAGAGAAAGGAAGAGAGAGAAAGAGCAAAAGAGGGAGCTGGAATCACATGGGAGCTGTTTAGCTGTTTGGCTTGGCTGATGGGCCTCCCTCTTCCTCCTTCCTCTGCCCGACAATTATGAGCTGAACAAAGAAAAATCTTTCCTCCTCATTTAAGCAAAAAATAAAAGGAAAAAAACAATTTGTCTTCTTCTCCATTTTCTCACCGGAGATATTATGGCCGACGATAAGGTAACATCTTTTTCACATTTCCGGTAAAGTTTTTACAGTTCTTGATCTAGGTATTAGCGTGTTTTGATACCCAGGAAGATCTTGAAAATGAAAAGAAGTTTTCGTTTTCAGAAAAGAAACAGAATTTTGAATGGTGAAAACAAGACCCTTTATCTAAATCAAAAGATTAGAACTTTGTTGGGTTTTGCTTGTTTTTTTGACATGAATTTGATTTTCTCCTTGGATTTGGAATTATTAATTTCTTGTGATTTTGGTTTTCTTGGACTTGGTAAAAAAATATAAACTTTATGTTAGCTAAATCTAGTTAGATCTTTGCTAGATTTTTTTCATTTGGGTTTATTCATATGCTTATAAATTTATCCATTTTTTCTTCTTCTTAGTCATTTATTTGGTTGCTCTCTTATGGCGCTTTTCTGTTGGATTTGGTAAAACTGCTGTTGTAAAGATTAGAACTTTGTTTTTTTTTTCCACATGGTTGGTGGGTCTGATTCTATGAAAATCTTTTCTTGTTTAATCAGTGTCTTTTTCTTTTTTAACATTTTAAATTTTCTCTTTTGGAGCTTTGGTATATATCTTACTGTTGGTTTCAATTCCGTTATTTGTTTAACTCAATGATCGATTAAATGGTTGTCTAACTTCGTTATTTCACATTTGTTGCAGGAGATGTCTGATCCTGTTGTTGATGGAAATGATGCAGTCACTGGTCACATCATTTCGACGACCATCGGAGGCAAGAACGGTGAACCCAAACAGGTTACCGCACCATATTTGACTTGCTAACTGTGCTACTTGAATATTTTTGCTCTGTGATTAAGTGTTTTTCTGTAATTAGTTGAATGTTCATACCACGCTCACATCCGGCACTAATATTGTAATGCTTCTTTTCATCCCATTATATTTCCAAGATATCATCCAATCCATGAGTTAATCTTGACTTCAGTTTTGGTAATTTAAACAATGTAAATGCTTTTTTCTATCAAATGCGGCCTAGTTTTTTTTACTTTGGAAGTATTTTTATTATTAATTTTTGATGTGGTGCTTAATGTAGACTGTCAGTTACATGGCAGAGCGTGTTGTGGGGACTGGATCATTTGGAATTGTTTTTCAGGTAAGCTAATCATACTGATTTTGGTGCTATTCTGATAAAAGCTATAATTCCATGTCATTTTTCTGATGCCTGTCTTCTCTCTAGGCTAAATGCCTGGAAACCGGAGAAACCGTGGCTATAAAGAAGGTTTTGCAAGACAGAAGATACAAGAATCGTGAATTGCAGTTGATGCGCACCATGGATCATCCAAATGTAGTTGGTCTTAAGCATTGTTTCTTTTCAACTACCAGCAAAAATGAGCTGTTTCTAAACTTAGTAATGGAATATGTTCCTGAGACCATGTATTGGGTTCTGAAGCACCATAGCAATGCAAACCAGAGAATGCCACTCATATATGTGAAACTTTACACGTACCAGGTTTGTGTGGTTCGTTTGCATTTAATGTAATAATCATTACCATTTCACCTACTGATCTTAACTGGGGAATATTTTCCAGATTTTCAGGGGACTGGCATATATGCATGCTGTTCCTGGAGTATGTCATAGGGACTTGAAGCCTCAGAACGTTCTGGTATGCACATTTCAAACTGTGACTTGGGATTAAGAGTTGTAGCTGTTTTTTGACGTCAACGTTGGCTTTCCACAGGTTGATCCTCTTTCACACCAGGTCAAAATTTGTGACTTTGGAAGTGCAAAAATGCTAGTATGTTCACTTCTTTAAATTCCATTTCCTAACCAGTGGCTTTTTGATAACTAATTAAACTTTTTCCAATCATATTACTGTTTTTTATCATTGCACATGTTCATATGACTGTTGAAACTATTTATCAAAAAAAAAAAATATTTAACTGTCTTGTGTTGAAACTGATGGCAGGACATCATTAGCTATGCAACTTCGAAAATTGTTCAATTCTTGCATTCATTTATTCGCTCAATGAGTCAATTATGTTATCTGTAAATTTGTTTATATTTGATGCATAATAAGGATTTGCTCACCAGTCGGAGCGATGGTGAGTTGCAAAAAGGCCACTTGCTTATACGCTATAGTTTACAGGCATGAATAGTAAGTGTGCTACGGGTATTAATAACATAAGTGTGCTACGGGTATTTATAATATAAGTGTGCTACACTCCTTCGGTTCCTAGCTATTAGGATAGCCTTCATTAATACAGCACAGCTGGGAAACGAATCCAATTAAATATCAAATATACTAGACTAAGCATTTTAATTTTTGTAAAAGAATGTACAGGTATGAGCTGTATATCGTCTTATTGCAAGTGTTTGCATCTTGTTAAGAGTGGTGCTCCTTGCATTTCTGTGAAAACATGCTTTTCCCCTATAGGTGTAGGCGTGAAAAGGATCCAATTAAAATATGCATTTTATTTATCTATGAAAAGTATGCGTAGGGTATGTCAGTGTACATTATCTTCTGTTGAGTGTTTGCATTGTGGTATGTGAATTGCTTAGAGAATAACCCTTTAAAATGTTCTCTGTTGATATCTCCATGTCAGATGTGATCTTGCAACAGCTTTTCTTTGTCATATTTTCACCATGAGTTACCATTCAGGTGAAGGGTGAAGCAAATATTTCATACATTTGTTCACGGTTCTATCGCGCTCCAGAACTCATATTTGGTGCAACTGAATATACAACTTCAATTGATATATGGTCAGCTGGTTGTGTTTTGGCTGAGCTTCTTCTAGGCCAGGTTGGCAGTTAGTATCTTATGTTGGTTTTCTCTATTCTGATTCTCATCACATCACTCGAATAATTTTACAGCCATTGTTTCCTGGAGAAAACGCTGTGGATCAGCTGGTAGAAATTATCAAGGTGTGTCAATCAGAACTATAAACAGTTTAGATTGTGTTTCAAGTTAGAGTTTCTTACATTTCATCTTCCAGGTTCTTGGCACACCAACTCGAGAAGAAATTCGCTGTATGAATCCAAATTATACTGATTTTAGGTTTCCCCAAATCAAGGCACATCCATGGCACAAGGTATGCTTTTTACTCTTCTGCTCCTGCTACATCATATCCCAAAAGTTAATTACCATAAACTTGAAAATTATCGATTCTCACCACTTATAAGATGTATGTAATTAGTGTTGATGGTGCTCAAAGTATGACATTCTCTTTGTTGCCTCGTAACATTTTCTATAAAACTGGCCAGTAACAAATCAATTGGCAGTACTTATTAAAAAGTAAAAACTAACATACTAAATTGAAAAAACAACCGGACTTGCAGATTTTTTTCAAGTACGAATTAAAATTGAGCATGCAAGGCTCTAAGTGGGCTCTATCTTGTAGTCGAGAGACTCGAGACTATATTCTAATTTCTCTATCTTTAAGTTTATACTCCTTAAATTTTTGTGGACATCATAAGTTATTCAGCTGTTCAACCCCACATGTGACTGATCTGCTAAACTGTCCATTTATTTACAATTTTTTACTGTTTTTTTCCGGTATATTCAAATGTAGTTGGTATTCTTACATATTCGTGGTTTCAGGTTTTCCACAAACGAATGCCTCCAGAAGCAATTGATCTTGCTTCACGGCTGCTGCAATACTCACCAAGTCTTCGCTGCAGTGCTGTGAGTTTTATTCAGCTTTTCTTTGTTACGGATAGATATCTGTTATGCTGTTATTTAGGAATTAGGAGTAACAAGTTTTCATTCATTGGCTTAAGTGCAAATTAATAGTTTTTATTGTTGAGTAGCTGGTCCATTTCTTATTATCTTATAGGTGGTCTTTATTTTGTGCTGATGACTGTAGAGCCACAAGGATTTCTTTTATTTGCTTTTTGATTGGGGCAAGCTTATGTCTATTACTTTCCTGTTTTAGATTTGATTCTTCCTATTGCAGTTAGATGCTTGTTCACATCCTTTCTTTGATGAGCTACGAGAGCCCAATGCTCGCTTACCAAATGGTCGTCCATTACCACCGCTTTTCAACTTTAAACAAGAGGTGTGTCCATCTTATTTAGACATATACATTTTAATGTGTAGATTATTGGCATATGGTTATTGCTGGTCAAAGTTTCTGAGATTTTTCTAATTACAGTTGTCAGGAGCATCTCCAGATCTTATTAATAGGCTTCTACCAGAGCACGTGAAACGCCAAATGGGTCAACAGTTCTTGCATCCAACAGGGACATAAAAACATCCTCTGAGGAGTTCAGCTCATTGACAAGTTCAACAGGAAGGGATAAAATATCACCTCCCTTTGAGGCCTGCCTGAGCAGCACCATCTTGGCCTACAGACTACAGCGGCTGGATGGCAGCCCTGACTTTTACACGATGCTTTTCAGTTTCTTCTATTTTTTTTTGGGTTGACATTTCTCTCTCCCAACAACCCCCAAGAAAGAACAAAAGAAAAGAGTTCTTCCTTTTGTATATGTGTTTGGTTGTACTTAACAGAAAGCTTTTTGCACAAGTAAAAACTAGAAAGTGTACAAATAGCTCTCGAAAGGCCCCAGAAAGAATAGCTTGAAAGATGAGTTGAAACTACTAACTAGAGTGAGTGGGGGTGCCTTGCTTGTTTATTCTGATTTACTTATGTTCTACTCCTACAATTTTTCTTGGTGTTTGTTGTGGCTGATTTCTGTTCACTGCAAAATACACTACTGTTAGTGGTGCTCATAATTATTGTTGTTTTCTTTTCATTTTTTTTGCATAACTGTACAGCTTTTGGTCTCCCGGAATCCAGATTATATGCATTTGCTATTAATTTAGCTGTGTCATGTAAGGCTATAAAATGAGCAAACACTTCGGGTTCGATTTGTACTCGTTCGATTAAAAGTTCGATTCGAGCTCGACTCGAAATATAAATGAGTCAAATATGAGTAAATTTTAAAGTTCTATAAATTATTCGAACCTTTTCAAATTGTAATTTTCTATTGATACTCGGATCATATTCGTTCAAAAAGTTCAAATTATTCGGGCTCGATTCGGAATCGTGCTCGACTCGGTAGTTAAATGAGCCCTAATCAAAATTTATTTTATACTCGATAAATTTTGTGAACCAAATCTGAGCAACTCAATACTCGGATCGACTCAGTTCCTTTACACCCTTAGTGTCATGGATTATATATATATATATATATATATATATATATATATATATATATATATATATATATATACATACATACATACGATCCGGATCTTAAGCTCACCCCTTATCCAACTCACTCTAGCTCACCCCTCTTTAGCGACAGATTCGGCGACGGTTCGGTCATATAACTATCGTCTATACTTTTAACGATGATATATATTGTCCGTCGCTAAAAGTATAAACGACGGTTGTATAACCGAACCGTCGCCGAGTCCGTCAGTTAAAGAGAGATGAGCTCGGATGAGTTAAATAAGGGATGAGTTTAAAATTTGAATTATATATATATATATATATATATATATATATATTGTATTTAGGAACCAATCAACCACACGTCACTAGTAGATACAAAATGATTGTAGACGTAATTTTACTTGCAAAGAGACGTCATAAAATATCACATTAATACAATGACTAGATACATTTTAAAAATATTACTACCTCATCTCATTATATCTCGCAGATTAAGAATAGATATAATTTTACTATTTTACTCATAATTAATACTTTCATCTCCTCTGCTCTGCCGACCAGATGTCAGCCTCCTCCGTCGTCTTCTTCATCTCTAATATTCTGGCTGTCTTCATCTCTTAATATTAGAAGTAGTAAGTACTTCATCTCTTATTATATACTCCTCTGTAAGTACTTCATTTCTCTGTATTCATCTCTTATACTATACTCTGTCTTCATCTCTGTATTCATCTCTTAATATTCTGGCCGTCTTCATCTCTAAATTTGAAGCACCGATCGACGAATTTGGTAAGGAGAAGGAAACGAGATCGACGGAAACGGCAGAAAGTGCGAAGGAAGTGAGAAAAGGATATCGTGTTACGGAGTTCCGGCAACGCTGACGATCACCGCACGGAGCACATCAATTCTTCCTTCATAAACTCGAACATAAATCGATTTGGGGAGATTGTTCTGAAGAATTTTCCACTCTTTCATGATATTTTTGTAGAGAGATTTGGGGAGATCGTTATGATCAATTTTTCTGATCGATTTTTCATGATTTGGGGAGATTTGGTAAGGAGAGAAACAGGAGAGAGAAAGTGAACTGCAACATTAAATAATTATTAATTGTGGTGGAGAAGGAAGGGCAGAGAATGAATCAAATAGGTAAAATATCCTTGGTATTGTAAAACGATCAAATATTTTGGGAAGAAAAAAATAGTCTAAAGAAGACCTAAAAACTAGTGGTCATTTAATATAAATCGTTTTACAATTGTATACAATAATTGACGTTTTAGAGGTGGACATAAAAATTAAGATAATGATTGAAAATTATTAAATATAGTACTCAATTATTTATAATACCTTTAAATCATTATTTATCATAGTTATTCATACTCTCTCTTACATATTTTTCTATAATTATCTCTTAAAAAAATTCTCATGTCTCATCTACTCATTGGTCTCTCTCTCTCCATCAATCCACATAAAAAACGTATCCAATTCTTTAGAAATTATCTACTATCTCTCTCTCATAATATAGAGAAGAGTTTTGTTGAAATAAAGAGAGAGAAAGAGTTTAAAGTATCAAAAAAATAGGTAAAATAATGAGGGGTAATTTTAAAAAAATTGTCATTAATTCTTCTAAATTTGAATAAACGTCAAATAATTAAGAACAAATAAAAAATTCTAAAACGTCAAATAATTAGGGACGGAGAGAGTACTTATCTCATGCACTAATTTTGTGGCTAATCCTCTTAGATTATATAAAATGTCAAATAATTTGAAAAAAATAAAATTATTTAAAACGTCATATATTATGAGACAAGAAGAGTAATAATTGTTAAGTGATTTGGTACAATACTGGTTTTAGAAAAATTTGTATTAGAATCGCGCCGTATTAGGTTCGCTTCATAAATTTTTTTTACCAAAATCTTATCATACAGTTCATTCATTCTCTTGAACCACACTGCACTAGCAAATAATTATAAAAAAAATATATATTTTAAAAGATAAAATAATTATAAATTAAATAAAATATTTTAAAAGGTAAAACAACATCAGAGATTAAGATTTTGCATAACTTAATAAAACTTCCTTTATCTTATATTAAATGTCTTAATTTTCTTTTTAAGATGTCTCAAAATAAATATTCTATTTTTTATATTAGTAACTATTTTTATCATATTCTTTCTCTAATATCTTTATAATCTTTACTCAAGTTTTATTGGAAACTAAATAAATATGAAAATATTTACATTGGAAACTGGTGTATAATATATCATTTTCACTATAACATCTCTTTCTATTTAATATAATGTGAGAGTTACAAAAAAATATATCTAGAAAATTAAAGGACGTGAGAAAGAGTAATTATTGGAGTTATAAAAAAATAAAGAAATATTTTAATTAATAAGTAATTAAAAGGGTAATTTAAATTAAAAAAAATTATTAATTAACGTGTGAAAACTAATTAATACTTGCACCTATCTATGAAAAAAATTGCAATTTTAAAAAAAAATTATAAAAAAAACCTTCATATATTTTATGGTTAAAATAGGAAAAGCATTAATGGTGAATGAAATGGAAACAAAAGAGTAGTTGGTTAACAGTCGCATGGACTATCCAGCAGCTAATAAATACCCGACGGCCTCGATAATGATACGGGCTTACGCTTACCTACCAATTCCGCCCCCGTCACGGTATTCGACTGACCGACTTATCCTCTTCACAGTCATGTACTCACAGTAATCAATTATGTATCTCTATTAAAGGATTAGATTACTACTACTACATACGGAGTATATATATAAAATATAATAACATTTTTCACTGTACTATTTAAGTTTCCAAATCTAAGCTAAAATGAGGTCAACCAAAATGGTTGCGGTGAACTTGAGCTAACCCCATCTAAAATCCAAATCTCTGCGTGGTTTTGAAGTAATCGACGATGGAAAATGCGTGTGGGATTAGGTAATTTAAGATTTTGAATTGTTCCTAAAGCAACGAGGTTCCAATCTTCAAAATTTGTTTATTTTAGCCGCTGATTCAATCATTAGTGCTCTAATTGAGTTTAAAGATCTGATTTTTTTTTCTTTTCATTTTTTGGAATTATGAAGTGTTGGTTAGATTGTTGCACTGATCAGCATGATTATACACGTTTGATTGTTTGTTAAGTGTTTGAGGAATTGGTTGAGAGAGACAGAGTTATGGATCATGTGAATGATAGTAGAGGAATTGTTAATGATAAGGTGAATTCAACTAATGACTCAATTAAGGATGAAATTAGAGGTGATTCGAGCAATTCGGATAATCGGGTTGCCTTGGAGATGGCCATTGTGGTAAGATCAGTGGAAGAAGAAAAGGCTTGTGTTAGTGGAGAAAATAGGGATTTGATTCATTCGGATATGGTGAGTAAGGTGTTGGAGGATGAGGTGAAGGTAAAGGATTTAAATGATGAGAAGCCTTCATCTTGTGTCATTGATGTGAACTGCGGTGGCGGTGAGGGAGGAGTTGGGGAGAATTTAGATGGGGAATGGGTTTGTAGGATATGTCATTTGAGTTCGGATCAATCATTGGAAACAACTAGTACACCTGCTCACAATGAAAGGGAACTGATTCAGCTTGGTTGTGGTTGTAAAGATGAGCTTGGGATTGCGCATTCTTATTGTGCTGAGGCATGGTTCAAGCTAAAAGGAAATAGGTACACAACTTCTCCTCTTTTCTTGTGATAACTGCCATTCATTGTGTTTCCCTTGTCATAGTACTCAAATTGTGTTTGCTTTATTAGCTATATATATGTTGTAGAATTTTGCTTGTCCATTATGATTTCTAAGGGTGTCTTTTACTATGAATTATTGATCTTTTAGCTGAAGGCCATAAGAATCTAAATACAGAATAGGGAATCCCTATTTTATGTAAACTTATTTTTCGGCAAGTTTGTTATGGTCTTTACAAATCACACTGAAATAACGGAATCAAATTAAGTTTTGGGAAAAGCTGTTCAAATTTGATTTGTTGGAAGAATATGTTCTTTCCAAAGAATTATTAGAAAGACATAATTTTGAGTGTGAAAAGATAAGAAAGACATTATTTTGAACCAATGTAGGATTGTCTTCGATCAAATGGTTGAGCACACATGTTCGGTAGAATTTAAGTACAATTGAGTATATTTTAAATGCAATTTTTTCAAATTTGTTCAAGTTGTACTTAATTATGTACTATATAGGTACAATTTAATTATAATTTAAGTATAATTTAACTTAACTAATTATATATTAAGTACATTTTTTATATTTTTTTAGTAATACTTTAATAGGTGTTATATATATAAGTATATTTTAAATACAATTTAACTTAATTAAGTATATTTGACGTACAATATTTTTTAATTTTTCTAAGTTATACTTAACTAGGTACTACATAGGTACATTTAAGTATAATTTATAACGAAAGGTTCATTTTTTTTTGTCGTCTCCCTTTTATTGATTTCAATATATTCGATTTTTTTTTTGTGGCGTTTCTCCCTTTTACGCCGTAATTTCTCCGAAACCGCCGCGTTATGCCGAGTTGTCGAGTTGCCGAAATTTCGTTGAAAATTACCAAATCATTCCCTTTATGTTGTGATTTCTTATTTATTTGGTCCGAAACCGCTACGTTACACCGAGTTACCGAAATTTTACCGAAACTTACCCTACATGAATAATTCATAGTTTTGTGATTCGTGTCAAGGTTACGATTCGGCCTTAACCAATACCTAATCGATATGCCAATATATCGGCGTAACGGCTGATGCTTTGAACCATGCATGCTGCATGACATTGAATATTTTAATGATAATTTATGACATAGTCAATCACATGAGATTTTTCAACAAATATTACGGTGACACATCATTTAAGACATTTTTTAGTCCAAAAATTTGAGACCCCTAACATCACCCTAATTAGACTGAAACTTCTTAGTTTATACCTCTTTGTATATGTATTTTTTTTTCATTTTGTTGTTTCTTTATTTTTTTCATTGATCATCGTCATCATCCTATTTTCTTCTGGAAAATGCTTTGAATGATAACATGAACAATGTTATTTATATGCAGGTTGTGCGAAATTTGTGGCGAGACTGCAAAAAATATTACAGGCGTTGGGGATAATAGATTTATGGAAGAGTGGAATGATAGGAGATCAAGTGGTAATGGTACCCACTCATCTGAAAGAAGTGGAGGGTGTTGGAGGGGACAGCCATTCTGTAACTTCTTGATGGCATGCCTGGTAATAGCCTTCGTGCTACCATGGTTTTTTCGTGTAAATATGTTTTAGCAAAGAGATCTTAATTAAGTTTCAACTATGTGTCATCATGTCTCATGCCTTCTTTTCAATTGCTACATGGGTGCATCATGTTGATCGTGAGGTGGCTTATATGGCTTCCCAAAGTTGTCTTCTTGGCAATCAACTCCTATCGGCGATGACAATGGCTAGTCATTTTCTTTTGCAAACTTGTCGCCGTGTGTTGGCATGGACTTCTACTTGAAAAAGAAAAATCTCATCGACGTTAAACTATGCATGCCATTTGTTTTCTGATTTTTTCTTCTGTTACAAGTTAAGTTATGCATGCCATTTGTTTTCAGTTCGTCTTCTGGTAACTACAAGTTAAATTCGTTACGGATTTATTGAATATTTCTACATTTAACAGTAGTGGACTATGAATTCGGTTTCATAATCTGTACTGTTGTCTTATTACTGGCTCAGAGTCAGATTTGTTATTATAGTTATACCAAGTATGAACCTATCTAGGAGTTAACTCCAGGTCAATTTCATTGGCAACTTACTTTTTTCTTGTGGGAATAGTTAATCCTGTCGTATTGGCTCCAACTTGATATTTGAAAAATAAAACCCATCACATTGCCGTCTTAGGGGAGCATCATTGGGAAGACGATAGCCGTTTGATATTTCGATGGGACATACATGTTACTCCCTCCCTCTGTTTCTTTTTAAATGTCATTTTAGATAAGTGTTTTTATCTCTTAATATTTATTGTTTGAGAATTTCAATATATTAAGCATTATTCCCTCAGTTCCTAAATAACTGATGTTCAAGGATGTTGCATACAGATTAAGAAAGCATTTAATATTTTAAAACATTCTTAATATACCCTTAATTAATACCCTATTAAATTATTTTTCTCCACTATTACTCCACAACTTTTCAATTTCTTCAAATGTTACTCTCCATCAAAACTTTTTTCCCACCAAAAAATTTTTCTTGCTTAAAACTCCCTCCGTTCCTTAATATAGGTCGTTTTAAAGTTGTGCACAAATATTAAGAAAATGATTGTAAAACATTAAATATACTATCAATTGTCTATATTGTCATTGTATTGAAAAAAGAGAGTATTATTTATTGGTCAAAAAATAATGAGAGAACTAAAGTTATATTTATTACTTTGGGTAATATTGGAAACTAAGCAATTAATGCTTATTTGAAATTCTCAAACGACTTATATTTAGGAACAAAAATATTTATCTAAAATGACCTATATTAAGGAACGGATATAGTATATGCTTTCTGCCCAAAAAAAAAAATTAAAACTAAAATTTCCCACCAAAATTTTGATACATTAAAAAAGTTCTGTAATCTTATTCAAGTTAAAACAACATTAACATGGCTCCAAAGAAAAGTCGAATCCCCTTAGTTGAAATTGTTGGGATATTTCACATGAATCTCACATTGGATAAAATTCAAAAGTGTAGATGGGTTAATAAGTATGTTACTCAACCTAATAGGTTAACCTTTTAGGTAAGGAGGTGGTTCAACATGCTTATTGGGCTAGTCTACACAGGTGTGCGCTGCATGGTGATGAATTGATGTGGGATGGATCGTACAATTCTATTACAAAATGGTATCAAAGCCCATGGCTCGATGGTGCGAGGGGAGTGCGAGGGAAAAAAAAGAAGAAGTAATTCTTGAGATATAGATTATTTTTGGCGTACTTTTCCCAAAAGTGGTATCAAAGCTTGGTTATTTTTGTGGTTTTCTTGTGCAAATTAAATGGAGGATTGGACAGCAGGTTGTATGATTAATCTCAAGGCTACAAATTATGCAATTTGGAAGCCAATAATGGAGGATTTGCTTTACTACAAGGATTTATACGAGCCACTTGAGAACGATGGAGTTAAGCCCACAAACAAGAGTGACGCGCAGTGGAACAAGATGAACAGAAAGACTATTGGTCTGATCAGATCGTGGATTGATCAAAGTGTGTTTTATCATGTTGCCACGGAAACTAAAGCCTATGCTCTCTGGCAGAAATTGGAGTCCATGTATAAAAGGAAGACAGTGCAAAATAAAGCTTTTTTGATTAGGAAGCTTATGAATTCTAAATTCAAGGATGGAAACTCCGTTGCAGAACACTTGAGTGATTTTCAGAGTTTGATAAATCAGTTGAGTACGATGAAGATGGTCATTGACGATGAGATGCAGGCTTTATTGTTGTTGAGTTCTTTGCCTAATAGCTGGGAGACACTGGTTGTATCATTGAGTAACTCCGCTCCTAATGGCAAGCTGACTATGGATACAGTTAAGGATAGTTTGTTTAACGAGGAATAGAGGCGAAGAGATACTATGGTGATTAGCGCTGAGTCACAAGTTTTTGTCGCACAGAGTAGGGGCAAAAATAAAGGGAGAAACTCTCCTGAAGATGACAAATCCAGGGAAAGGTCAAGAGATAGAAAAGAAGTAATTTATTTTCACTGCCAGAAGCCGGGTCACATAAGATGATAGTGTAGATTTTTAAAGAAGGAGCAGTCTAAGGAAAAAGATAAGGATAAAGATTCGATTGTGTATCTATCCGACGTTGATGTAGCTATTGTTTGTGATGATAAACTCAAGTGTCATGTTAATGATTGGATTATTGATTCGGGTGCTTCGTTCCATGCTACTTCGCATGGTGAAATCTTCACTTCCTACAGTAGTGGTGATTTTGGCCATGTGCGGATGGGAAACGGAAGTGCATCCAAGTTTATAGGCATTGGAGATATTTGTTTGGAAACTAACAGTGGTTGCAGGTTGATGCTGAGAGAAGTCAGACATGTTCCGGATATTCGTTTTAATTTGATCTTTGCTGGTAAGCTTGATGAGAATGGTTATAAAAGTTACTTTGGTGAAGGTCAGTGGAAGCTCATCAAAGGGTCTCTAGTGATGACTAGAGGTAAGAAGGTAGACACTCTTTATACGATGCGGGCGCATGTGAGGGGTGTTGAAGATAGGGGAGTTAGGCAGAAAAAGGTGTGCTACAAAGTCGTGCGAGATGGGAGAAAAGCCTTGCATGAGAACCACGAGAGAAAAGCTCTTCGCTTTAAATGGGTACCAAAAGTGAAGAAGGAAAGTGATAGCTCGCAGCCAGTGTACAAAGCGGTTGTGAATCAATTTGGCAAACAAAAATATGTCAAGTTTGAGTTAGATCCTCCTATTAAGAAGAACCATGCCGATGAGACAAAGCCGGACATGAAGATATTTGAAAATTCCAAGAAGCTTGAGTTGAGCCAAGACTTCGTTGAAATTGACTCCGAGTAAGGAGTTGTGGTTGGTGATCCCTTCTCTCATGGGTTCGGAGGGGGAGATTGTTGGGTGTGGGTCCTCACCCATGAGATAGAATCCAAGATATAATAAAATTAATTTTCTTTGTTAGTAAGTAAGTGGGTTTACTTTATATTAATTGTAAGACCCATAATTATTAATAAATGAAATTTAATTTTTTCTATTTATTATTTTGAAATAATAAGGGTTGAATTGATTAATGAGGTTAGTTATGGGTAAAATGCACAAATATTTTAAATAAGCAAGTGGTTATAAAATATTCATTGTTATCGGAGAATATTCGTTTGGTCGTGGAATATTCTTCCTGTCGGGAAATATTCGTACGACGGCGCAGTCTTTTGTGGGCCCCATAACAGAAAGCGATTGGATGAAGGAAACGACAAGTATAAGTTATTTATAAATAACGGCGTAGTTGTTACCGTTAATACTGTTGGAATACCCGGTGGTTAAAACACAGTAATACGCGTTGTTGCACAGTAGCACACGGTATTGCACCAATTATTGATTCTTACGTAAGAAGACACTACTCAATAATTGTTACAGTAATTACTGTTCAATATTTTATTTTATTGATTCAATAATTGCTACACTGATATTTTATATTACTGTTGTTTCAATAATTGTCACCACACAGTATTTTTCATTATCGAAGCAATAATTCATATTATCTGAATAATATTATTAGATAACATTATTGGCAATGTCTAAAAAGTTCTATCTAAGGAGATGTTTGGTCACCTAATTGCGCGCCAGTAAGGAGAAATCCTTATTGGAAAGCCCCCTCTTTCCTGGGAACGGCCTGGTTGTCAGTATTGTGATTCTGTGATATTATTTGTGAATAATTAATTATTGATTTATATGATGAGAAAAATATTAATTTTATGTGAATATAGATGAATTTTTTTTAAAGTGATAATTGTTGAAAATCGATATTTTATCTTTTCTGATAAAATAATATTTTATTATTATAATATAATAATGATGATATTTTTATAATGAATGTGGGATATAAGAGTATATGAGGAGAAATAGTATTTTTGTTGTATTAAATGATTAACACATGTTTTGTGTGTCGGTGGACCCCATTTCTTGACTGAAATTTGATTATAGCTTGTAAAATCGTCCGTTTATAGATTTCGGTCAATTTTTGTTTGGAATTTAAAAAAACTTTCTTCTGCAAAGTTGTAGATAATGAAATTTCCTATGAAAAAGACATGTGGTTCGAATTTTTCTGACAAAAAGGCTATTTATTATGAATTCTTGAAGTTCCGAAGTTCCGAAATAATTGATTTTTGGAAGTTTAATTATTTTTTTTCAAGAAAAACGTGTTTGGTGAGTTAAGCGGGTCTAGCATGTGTTATTAATTGCTGAATTTAGATCTTCAAAAGTGGGCGTATAGAATTTTAACAAATAATAATAATATTATATTAAATTTTCTGCTTTGGTGTTCTAAGCATTTTCATATAAATAGGGTACTTAGGTTAGAATTAAAAATCACACCAGAAACTGAAATATTTCTCTCTCTATATTATCGAGCGTATTCTTGTGAGTATTTTAAGACTTTGAGTTTTGTTATACGGTGCAAGTTCCCTTCACCTCTATATCCAGTATTTCAGTCAGAAGTACTGTCTTTTCGAGGTAAGAGATGTTATTTTTTTCGTAAATGATATTATTTATTTCAATATCATTATGCCGAAATATTAGTTTGAACTTTTTATCAAATTTAAAATTTTTTGTGTTGGGGTTACTATTCACGTATACGGCACTATTCACGTATACGGCACTATTCACGAATACGACACTATTCATCGAAAAATAATTTTTTTTTCTTTTTGTCTAAGATACCTATTATGGATACTAACTTTGATTGTATCCATGTTTTGATCATTCTTGAATTTTACTCTACTATGATTATTTATGAGGTATTCTTAGACATGGATAAACCGAAATACGAATCCTTAATATTTATTCTTTTGTTTCACTGGATTCATTTTCTTTAAAATATTTTTTATTATTCTCAGTCCTAAATGATGATATACTGAATATCTTTGGCCTGTAGTGCAAAGATTAATGATTTTATGATGAATATCTTTGGCCCGTAGTGCAAAGATGAACATGTGTTGAGATGAACATGATCAACTGATGAATATCTTTGGCCTGTAGTGCAAAGATGAATATTTGATTCAAGATGCTTATTGATTGATGTTACAGGGATAAAATATTGATGATGGACTTTTAAATTCATTAATGATAGTAGATTTCATCCTCTACTTAACTCTTCTAATGAATTATTATTTCCGCTGCGAATTTTGATTTAAAATTTGTTGTCTATTGTATTCTATTAAATTTTTCCCTGTTGAGGACTAACGATAATTTGTTCGATATTATCTTAGTCATAATATTATTTACTGGGCTAGTTGAGCTCACTCTTTTCCTTTTTGTTCTATTTTTCTTCTAAGGAGGCGAGAATGTAGCGAGTACTAATCGGGGTATGGAATGAAGGTTCTTTGAAGTTGTTTTAGTAGTCCTCACCATTTTTGTAAAATATTATACCAATAATTGTAATGAGGACTTATTTGAGTGTGGATATTGTCTAGAAGACAATATTTGTATTTAAACTCACAGTTTAAGTGTTGTCGTATTTTGCACGACAATTGTATTATTAAAGTTGTAGTTGTTTCTGTACCATATATTTGATAACTCAGAATGGGTGATGTATACCGATTTTGGGGGCGTCACAGTTGGTATCAGAGCTTAGGGATATAATCTCTGGCGAAAATCGGGGAATAGAACTAGGAGGGGAGAGACGAGTAAATCATTCGCTAGTGTGTCCTACCTAAGCTTATTTGTTGGTCGGTCATAATATAGAGATATTATGTGATATGTTAATTTGTTAAATTAACCCTTGTTTTATGGCAGTATTTGAGAATGTCGACTGAGAATGTTAACAGTGGAGTAAATGAGAGCGTGGAGACACCTTTGCTCACCAATGAGGAGAACGTGCAACAAGATGACAATGTTCCTCCTGTAAACAACATCACTGAGCAGCCGATGAACGATGAGATGTTTAGAAGCTTTTTGCGGTTCATGCAAAACCAGACGAAGGAGATTCCTGTTTAAAATATAGGAAGAAACAATGGAAACGCATAGCTGGTCACAGCCAAGCAGTTCAAAGAGTTGGGACCACCAGAATTCTGGAGAAAGCCGGATCCGATTAAGGCGGAGACGTGGGTCAAGCAAATTACCAAGATATTCGATATCTTGGGATGCACGGAAGAACAGAAGGTTCCATTCGCCACTTTTATGTTTCATAACGAGGCAGATTACTGGTGGGAATCTGTGAAGCGTACCCAGCCAGCCGCACTCAGCATGTCTTGGGAAACGTTTCAGAAACTGTTCAATGACAAGTACTTTCCTGAAAATATTCGTCATATGAAGGAGGTAGAGTTTATTAGACTAGAATAGAACAACATGACGGTGTCCCAGTATGAGGCGAAGTTCGCGGAGTTATCCAGGTTTGCATCTCATTTGGTGGAGAATGAGGAACGTATGACGCGAATGTTTCTGAGAGGTTTGAAACTCGGCATACGTCAATATCTCATTTCTCATAAATTTTCTCTCTATTCAGATGTTGTCAACAGGGCTCAATTATTAGAGCAAGATAACGAGTACTGTCAACCGAGGGACCATAACCAGGATCATACCGGTGACAGCACTCATCAGAACAACGATAACCAGCAGAGAAAGAAGAATACGGACAAGAGCGACAACCACTCAGGTGGTAATTATGACCATGAGAATAGAAGAAGCGAGTTGAGGGGAGATTTTAAAAAAAGAAGATTCAACAATGACAATGTGAAGACGTCAGCACCAGCAGCAACTGGTTCCAAGGGAGGAGAACGACTACTGGTCATATGCTATAAATGCGGGAAAGAAGGAAATATCAGTCCAAACTGCCCACAACAGTTCAAGGTATGCTATAATTATGGAAAGGAAGGACATATCGCTCGAGATTGTACGGTAGCGAAACCAAGTTCAGCGGGGACGGTGACTCAAAAGGCTGTCCCAAAAAAGTCAAAGTCAACGGTTCCTGGAAGAGCGTTTGTCGTGACTGGTAAAAATGCGAGGAACCCAAACGAGGTGATCACGGGTAAGCTAATCATAAATTCTTGTAAAGTTTATACCTTACTAGATACCGGTGCTACCCATTCATTTATCTCTCCTACTTGTGCTCAACGTTTAAACTTGACTCCAGAGAAATTAGACTTTGATTTATCTGTGGAGACTCTGTTAGGAGAAACTTTCATCACATCCACTATTTATAAATCTTGTTTGATCTAAGTTGGCACCATCACCTTACCTGTTGACCTTATCTCTTTAAAGATACTTGCATTTGACGTGATTTTAGGAATTGGTTGGCTAACTACTCATCATGTCAAAATTGATTGTTTTCGTAAGGTTGTTAGTTTTTATATTCCTAACCAACCTGTTGTGCGAATTCAAGCAACTAAGCCATTAAAATCAATCACTGTTATATCAAGTCATAAAGCTATTTGTTTATTAAAAAATGGATGTCAAGCTTTCTTAGCCCATGCTATGGATTTGAATAAAGACACGTCATATTTGAATAATATTCCTGTTGTTATTGACTTTTCTGACGTATTTCCTGAAGAACTTTCTGGTCTACCCCCAGAACGTGAAGTTGAATTCTTTATTGATCTTGAACCTGGTACAAAGCCCATTTCTAAAACCCATATCTAATAGCTCCTATTGAACTTCAGGAGTTAAAGGTCCAATTACAGGAGTTGTTGGATATCGGTTTCGTTCGTCCTAGTACATCTCCTTGGGGTGCTCCTATTTTATTCGTAAAGAAGAAAGACGGGAGTATGTGACTTTGTATCGACTACCGAGAATTAAACCATGTCATTATCAAGAATAGGTATCCGTTACCTCGTATTGATGACCTGTTTGACCAGTTATAAGGAGCACAATTCTTTTCAAAAATCGATCTTCGTTCTGGATATCATCAGCTGAAGATTAGAACTGAGGATATTCCAAAGACTGCCTTTAGAACTCGGTACGGACATTATGAATTCTTAGTCATGTCTTTTGGATTGACTAATGCTCCTGCGGCTTTCATGGATATGATGAACCGAGTATTCAAGGAATATTTGGATCAGTTCGTTGTTATTTTTATTGATAACATCCTCATATATTCCAAAAGTCGTGAAGATCATGACCACATTTGAAGCTGGTACTCCAAAGGCTTCGTAAAAATAAGTTATATGCCAAGTTGAAGAAATTCGAGTTCTGGCTTGAGGAAGTAGCATTCCTTGGGCACGTGGTGTCAAAACATGGAGTATCTGTTGACCCGGCGAAGATTGAAGCAATATAAAGTTGGGAACAACCGAAGTCGGTGACCGAAGTACATAGCTTTCTGGGCTTAGCTGGTTATTATCGGAGATTCGTAGAAGGATTTTCTCCCATCGCTACTCCATTAACTCAGCTGACTCGGAAAGATATCAAATTCGTATGGAGCGAGGAATGCGAGAAGAGTTTCCAAGAGCTTAAGAGGAAACTTATTTCGGCACCTGTTTTGACCATACCATCTGGTTCGGATGGATTTGTTATCTATAGCGATGCTTCAGGTAAAGGGCTAGGATGTGTTCTCATGCAACGTGAGAAAGTTATAGCCTATGCCTCGTGACAACTTAAAGAGTATGAGAGGAATTATCCTACTCATGATCTAGAGTTGGCAGCAGTCGTTTTCGCGCTAAAGATCTGGAGGCACTATCTATATGGGGAGAAAGTGGAGATATATTCAGATCATAAAAGCCTCAAATATTTTTTCACCCAAAAGGAACTCAACATGCGGCAACGACGTTGGCTCGAGCTGTTGAAAGACTACGACCATACCATTCAATACCATCTTGGAAAAGCGAACGTGGTAGCTGAAACATTGAGCAGAAGATCATACGCGGGAACGAGTGCGATGTTGTCAACACAAAGGTCCATTTTGTGTGATTTACAAATGATGAAGATAGAATTCAAGACTCCGGGGACCCATGCAATGATGTCAAGTATACGTATAGAACCAACTTTAATCGAAAAAGTTAAAGTTGCTCAAGTCACAGACCCGGAGCTGATGCGTATGAAGAATAAAGTACAAGAAGGTGTTATTCCAGAGGCAAGAATCGATGAAGAAGGAATACTTCGAGTCCACTCTAGACTTTGTGTTCCTAACGATTCTGATTTGATGTACAAGATCATGATGGAGGCACACAATACACCATTTGCAATCCATCCTGGAAGTACCAAAATGTATCGTGATCTTCGACATACATTTTGGTGGAATAATATGAAGAGAGAGATTACAAAGTTTATCTCGATGTGTTTAACTTGTCAACGTGTAAAGGCAGAGCATCAAGTGCCTAAGGGTCCATTGCAACCACTTGAGATTCTGAAATGGAAGTGGGAACATATTACCATAGATTTTGTTACGGGTCTTCCCACGGTTTCTCAAGGCATAAATGCTATTTGGGTTATTGTTGATAGATTAACCAAGTCTGCTCATTTCTTGCCGATACGGGAGACTTATTCCCTTGAACGTCTTGCTCATATGTATGTAAATGAGATTGTGAGATTGCATGGCATGCCAGTATCCATAGTTTCGGATCGTGACCCAAGATTCACTTCAAGATTTTGGGTTAGCTTGCAAAAAGCTATGGGCACAGATTTATGATTTAGTTCAGCATACCATCCTCAAACGGACGGACAATCGGAGAGGACTATTCAAACTCTTGAAGATCTATTAAGACTCTGTGTCCTGGACTTCAAAGGGAGTTGGGATAAGTATTTACCATTGGTGGAATTCTCCTACAACAACAGTTATCAGGCAAGTATAGGTGTGGCTCCATTGGAAGCATTGTATGGACAAAAGTGTCGCTCTCCAATATGTTGGGATGAGGTGGGTAAAGCAACATTATTAGAACCCGAGTTGGTACGCATGACTACGGAAAAGATCCAAATGATTCGACAACGTATACAAACGGCACAAGATCGACAAAAGAGTTATGCGAATCTTCATCGAAAGGACGTAGAATTTAGTATTGGGGATCATGTATTGTTGAGAGTTACTCCATGGAAGGGAGTTACAAGATTCGGGAAAAGAGGAAAGCTCAATCCACGATTTATTGGTCCATTTCAGATTCTTGATCGAATAGGAAATGTAGCCTATAGACTCGCGTTACCTCCAAGTATGTCTCGTGTTCATAATATTTTTCACATATCGGTGATTCGTAAATATGTGAAAAACCCGAACCACATTATTGAGTTAGAACCGGACGAGATAGCCGAAGACTTAACGTACGAGAAGGTACCTGTCAAGATATTGGATAGGAAGGAGCATGTCATACGCACAAAGGTCATACCACAAGTTAAATTTTTGTGGAGGAACCATGCTATTGAGAAAATGACCTGGGAGTTGGAAACGGAAATGAAAGCGAGGTATCCTTATTTTTTTGAAACACCAGGTACGTACGTCAATTTCGAGGACGAAATTTTGTGACAACCTGAGAATTTTGAATATTTTTAAAATTTTAATTAATTGATTTAAGGTTCAAAATTAGAACCTAAACAGAAAATAAGTGTATGATATTTTTAAGATGGAATTTTGAGGATTTCAAAATTCTGTGAATAATTTAGGTGAATTATTCAAGATTAAGAAATTCGTAAATATGTTCTGTGTATATGGGTACAGTATGTGGTTAAGGGTCAAGGATTGACCAGATAATTGATATTTATAACAAACCCTAAGTATATATTAAGAACGTCAACGTTCGGTTAGAAAACCCTAACGATTAACAAGAAACCCTAAAAACCGGTTCTGAAAACCCTAATTTCAGTTCCGGAAATCTGAAACCCTAATTCGGTGCATGAAACCCTAAATCGGGAATTTAGTGGCGTAAGTGTAAACAATTATAATATTAATTAGGGTAACGCTTAATTAATTAGCAAACCCTAATGTCACATTTTGAAAACTCTATTTTCGGTATTAAAAACCCTAATTTTATAATTAGGGAAAACCTAGGTGTTAATTAAATAGTTTTAATGTTAATTATGATATATTAATCTTAATTTTCAAGTTATAGTAATTAGAAAACTTTAATCTAATTACAATATGTAATTTCTAAATTAAAAAATTTATTTTTCCTATTAGAAACCCTAATTAGTGGATTATAAACCCTAATCCGTGATTTTGACCCTAATTGCTAAATTAGCGATTTTAATTAGGAAATGTTAATCCTAATTAGTAAGATTTAATTTGTGATTAAGAAAATTTTATATAATTAGAAAATCCTAATTATAATTTTGAAATATTAATTTTCTATTTTTGGAAACCTAAATTGAAAATTTTAGAAAAATAAATTTTAAACCCTAGGAGTTTTAAACCCTAAGCACTAAATTGTTCCAGACCCTAAACCCTAAGGGTTTGGTCTAATGTCTATAATGCCATTAAATTAAAAATGGAAATGACATAATTGCCCTTTGTTGTATAATTGAAGGTTTCTTATAAATCTTGCCAAGATGTGAGTTGGCTGTGACGCCCCCAAAATAGGTATACAACACCCATTCTGAGTCGCCAAATATATGGTACAGAAAGCAAACTACAACTTCAATAATACAATTGTCGTGCAAAATACGACAACACATACTGTGAGTTTAAATACAAATATTGTCTTCTAGACAATATCCACACTCAAATAAATCCTCATTACAATTATTCAAACACTATTTTACAGAAATAGTGAGGACTGCTAAAACATCTTTCTAGAACCATCACTCCATACCCCGACTAGATCCTGCTATGTTCTCACCTCCTGAGAAGAAAAATGGAACAAAAAGGAAAAGGGTGAGCTCAACTAGCCCAGTAAAGAATATTATGACTAAGATAATATACAAACAAATTATCGTTAGTCTTCAACAGGGAAAAATCTGATAGAATATAATCGACAACAAGTTTTAGATCAACAACTGCAGCGGAAACAGCAAACCATTAGAAGAGTCAAGTAGAGAAAGAATTCTACTATCTTCTAAGATTTAAAAGTCCATCATCAATATTTTATCCCTGTAACATCAATTAATAATAATCTTTATCTAAATATTCATCTTTGCACTACAGGCCAAAGATATTCATTTGTATCACCTGTCAGTCATGTTCATCTCAACACCTGTTCATCTTTGCACTACAGGCCAAAGATATTCATCAAGTAATCATACATCTTTGCACTACAGGCCAAAGATATTCATTAATATCATCATTTAGGACTGAGGATGATGAAAAATATCTTAAAGAGAACGAATCCAATGAGACAGAAGGACAAATAGTAGGGATTCGTATAACAGTTTATCCAAGATCAATAATACTTCATAATAATCAATTGTGAAGCAGAATTCAAAAATAAAGATCAAAACATGGATACAATCAAAGATAGTAACCATAATAGACATCTTGGACAAAAAGGAAAAATTTTATTTTTCGGTGAATAGTGCCGTATTCGTGAATAGTGCACGTGAATAGTACCGTATACGTGAATAGTAACCCCGACACAAAAAGTTCTAAATTTGATAAAAACTCATATCAATATTTCAGAATAATGATATTGAAGAAAATAATATCATTTAAGAAGAAAATAATATCCCTTACCTCAAGATATCAATACTTCTGGTCGGAATACCGGTATAAGGCTGAAAGAAACTTGCTCTGATGAATAGAAACTCTCAAAGTATCTAAATACTCACAAAACACACTCAATAATCTAGAGAGAGAAAGAGAGAAAATTTGTTTCTGGTGTGATTTTCAATTCTAACTTAGCCCTCTATTTATAGGAAAATTTTAGTAGGTTTGACTTGCAACCTGATGGCTTTACCTGCTACTATTCCCACCTACCACATTTGAAATATAATTAAGCACATTTCTTCACCAACCACAAGTGGGGCCCACCAATTCTAGAATTTTCCATCAAAATGATAAACTCCGAAAATTCAACAATTTCTGAACCAGTTATCTCGTAAAATTCATAATAAATCATACGTTCATTTTTAACGGTTCAAAATTTGTGGACATATACTCAACTTATATATGTATAACATATCCAAAAATTACCACGATTCAACGGTCGGATTAAAAATTATAACACCCGCAATATTTCTCAAAAACCCTGATTTGATTTTTAATACCTCCATTCCGATAAAAATACTGATAAAACACCTCAACATTAACTCCTTCATTTTTAACCACAAAAATATATCCCTCATTTATATCCACATAAAATAAATATTTCCTTATCATATGAATCAATAATTAATTATTCACAAATAATATTACAGAATCACATTTATGACAACCAGGCCGTTCCCAGGAAAGAGGGGGCTTTTCAATAAGGATTTCTCCTTACTGGCGCGCAATTAGATGACCAAACCTCTCCTTAGATAGAACTTTCTAGACATTGCCAATAATGTTATCTAATAATATTATTCAAATAATATGAATTATTGATCTGATAATGGAAAATACTGTGCAGCAACAATTATTGAAACAACAATAATATAAAATATCAATGCAACAATTATTGAATCAATAAAATAAAATATTGAACAATAACTACTATAACAATTATTGAGTAGTGTCTTCTTACGTAAGAATCAATAATTGGTGCAATACCGTGTGCTACTGTATTTTAATCACCGGGTATTCCAACAGTATTAACGGTAACAACTACGCCGTTATTTATAAATAACTTATACTTGTCATTTTCTTCATCCAATCGCTTTCCGTTATGGGGCCCACACAAGGCTGCGCCGTCGTACGAATATTCCCCGACAGCAAGAATATTCCACGACCAAACGAATATTTCCCGACAAAATGAATATTTTATAACCACTTGCTTATTTTGCAAAATTTGCACATTTCACCCATAACCAAAGTATTATATCAAATTAGCCCCTTATTATTCACAATAATATTTAGAGAAAATTTGATTTTATTCATTAATAAGTTGGGGTCTTACATTGGCCACCCACTCTAACCACTCCATATGCTCTATATTAAACACCTTAGTCGAATTGTTCAGATCCTAGCAACAAATCAACCTATATAGATTAACAGAGAGAGAAATGGGTCACTTACATTTTTATTTTTTCCCTAGACCCTCTCTCTCTAGAAATTCGGAAGTTAGAGTGAGAAAGAGTGAGAAACTAAAGCCATGATCATTTCATAGCAAGCCTAGATCAGATCACAAGTCAGAATCAGAAATCAAAGCTAAAAAAAATGGTAAGAACCCTAATTTTTTTAAAATCTTATGATTTATTGTTAGATGTTGAAATTGGTTGGTTAGAAATGTGTTAGTAGGTGTCTTTGAGTGATCTGGGTTGATAGATCATAGATCTATAACACTTAGATGCATAAATCTAGCATTTTTGAAATCTGGAAAAAAATTCAAGAAATGGTCTGACAACCGAATGTCAGTGGTTGTAGATCTTTGTATATTTATGATTTTTATTGTTTGATGTGTTAGATCTATAGCCTGGTATGAGATCTTCCATCTGCAACTAGTTTTGTAGCTATCAAATGTCTACATGTGTTGTTATTCATGGTCAAAGAGGGTTGACTGAGCATGACCAATCACTTTCTGGGTAACCCAGAAAGTGTAAAAATGGGTCTGACAAGGTTATGTAATGCATAGATCTGTCAGTTTTTACAAGTTTGGTTGTTGTTGTGGTAATACATGTGTAGCCTGTTGTCTTAACTATAGATCCATGGCCTTATAACTCTTAAATAACCAACGTATCGATCGTAGCAAATGGTCAAAGTAGACTACTTGCACTGATTCTTGCATTTCTGGAATTTCCAGAAAAGGATATGAATGTTTTTCTGACAAGCTTTGACCGAGTCATAGCTTGTGGATCTGTTGTTGTTAAACTTATTTATTGTTATGGTAATGTTCCTTGTTATGTATACTATAGATGTGAATCATTAAACGTCATAAAACATGATCAGAACATTAAGGAAATCGAGCTTGAAAGTGTCAACTCGACACTGTCTGGGTTTCTGGGTTACCCAGAAAACCCAGATTAAGTCTGACAGTGACTTTGCATAGCCTAATCTTCATGATACGTTGATATATGAACTGGATTTGTTGGTGTTAATTGTAGTTCTACACAAACACTACAAGATCTAAGTTTTAGATTGGACAGATCATGCTTGAACAAAGAATTGTATCCGGTCAAACATGCCCACTCGAACTCTGACTTTATTTCTGGGTTTGGCCAAGAATAGCTCAAGAACACCTATAGCGACGGTTCTGTCGCTATAGGGCCCTTTAGTGACACTTAGTTTCGAAAAATGATTTATTTTTTTAAATAAATAAAAATAAATAGTTTTTAATTATTAAAAATACATAATAAATTCTGAAAAATTATTTTAAAGCTTGAAAAATAGTTTTTAATTATTTTGAGTATATTTCAAACATATTTAATATTTTTGGAATATAAAAGGTATTTATTTATTTAATTATATTATTAAATAAATTATTTAAAAATAGTTTTAATTCATAAAAAATTATGAAAAATTATTTTATGGTGTTAGAAAATATT
Organism: Panax notoginseng; assembly: GCA_016801055.1. NCBI lineage: Eukaryota > Viridiplantae > Streptophyta > Magnoliopsida > Apiales > Araliaceae > Panax > Panax notoginseng. Next base: position 230,904,207 of record CM029014.1, read on the forward strand.
TTAAGTTATTTTTGATGACTTTTAATATTTTGTGGTGAATTTCATTAATAATTTATTATAAATGGTAATTGATTTATTTAATAAATATATTAAATAAATTATAAAAAAATAGAATTAATGATTTAAAAATCATATAAAAATAATTTACGTGTTATAAAAATATTTTAAGTTATAAAATATAACTTTTGATATTTTGGCATTAAAATATTAATATTTTAATATTAATATCAATTATCGGATAATTGATTTATCTGTTTAAAAATCATATAAATATGATTTTATGGTATTAAAAATACTTTGTGATATTATAATTATATTATAATATTATGGTATGATTTTTATTAATATTTGGTATTAAATAAATATTAATGATTAAGGTATTATTTGGTATTTAATTCAGTTAAATACAGTATAAGTGGTTGAAATTTTTTGATAAATGTTATTAATTATCTGAAAATTATTACAAGTCTATGAAAATTATTTTGACTGATAAGAAAATTATCTAAGGCATGGTTAAGTGCTTAGACAGAGTTTAATTGAACTTAAACTCGATATTTGTCCGACTAGACCGTCGGGATGATAGAATTGTGTCGGTTTCAACTCGAACTTAAATAGTCTGACTTGATACTAAGTCTTATATGTGTTGTAGACAGATAGGGTTATGTGTTATGTGTTTAGGTTATTCTATGTATATATATATATATATATAATATTATATTATGATGATATTATTCTAATATTTGGAGATCGGTATTATCTAATATTAGGTCTTCGGATAAAGCGATATAAATTACGTAGCGGTAATCAACGGTTCAGGCAAGTTTGTTTCTACTTAACTCTAATAAGAGTTGTTTCATTCGAAAAAACTTATGGTGAATCATTGCTGATTGCCATGTATAATTGTACTCTGTACATATTGCATGTATAAGTCAGGTATGAAAGGCTGATCACCTTCATTACCCTTCGATTCAGAAATATTTGTTCATGTTATATACTTGTTCAGTCATAAACTTGTTCCTGCTAGTTCACAATTATATTGTTGAATTATAGCCAGCTTATTATTCAAACTCTTCAATCATGATATATCGTTATATTGTTGAATTTAAACTTGCTGGGCAATCCTTATGCTCACCCTTGCTATATCATGATAAAACATTGCAGATTAAGGCGAATGTGTCGGATACAAGGAAAAGGTTAAAGACAGTTCCAGCGTTAGGATATGTATGCATCTAAATTGTATAAGTATTGTATGTTAATAATGTTATATGTTAGAAAAGTTATGAAATGTGTATTAAGTTAAGGTTACTCGACTTTGGGGAATAATGTATAAGTTTAATGTATAAATAATTTATGTTTATATCTTCCGCAAATATAGTAATAGTGATAGAATGATCGAACCGGATCCGAGGTGATTTAGGACCTGGATTCGGGGCCCTCACAAATTTTATAAGGACGGGAGGTTGTAAGACCCCAAATTATTAATAAATAAAATTTAATTTCCTCTATTTATTATTTTGAAATAGTAAGGATTGAATTGATTAATGAGGTTAGTTATTGGTAAAATGTGCAAATATTTTAAATAAGCAAGTGGTTATAAAATATTCATTGTTATCGGGGAATATTCGTTTGATCGTGGAATATTCTTCCTGTCGGGGAATATTCGTACGACGGCACAGTCTTTTTTGGGCCCCATAACGGAAAGCGATTGGATAAAGAAAACGACAAGTATAAGTTGTTTATAAATAATGGCGTAGTTATTACCGTTAATACTGTTGGAATACCCGGTGGTTAAAACACAGTAATACGTATTGTTGCACAGTAGCACACGGTATTGCACCAATTATTGATTCTTACGTAAGAAGGCACTACTTAATAATTGTTACAGTAATTACTGTTCAATATTTTATTTTATTGATTCAATAATTGCTACGTTGATATTTTATATTACTGTTGTTTCAATAATTGTCACTACACAGTATTTTCTATTGTCGGAGCAATAATTCATATTATCTGAATAATATTATTAGATAGCATTATTGGTAATTTCTAGAAAGTTCTGTCTAAGGAAAAGTTTGGTCACCTAATTGCGCGCCAGTAAGGAGAAATCCTTATTGGAAAGCTCCCTCTTTCCTGGGAACGGCCTGGTTGTCAGTATTGTGATTCTGCAATATTATTTGTGAATAATTAATTATTGATTTATATGATGAGGAAAATATTGATTTTATGTGGATATAGATGGAGAAAATTTTTTAAAGTGACAATTATTGAAAATCGATATTTTATCTTTCCTGATAAAATAATATTTTATTATTATAATATAATAATGATGATATTTTTATAATGAATGTGGGATATAGGAGTATATGAGAAGAAAGAGTATTTTTGTTAGATTAAATGATTAACACATGTTTCGTGTGTCGGTGGACCCCATTTCTTGACTGAAATTTGATTATAGCTTGTAAAATCGCTCGTTTGTAGATTTCGATCAATTTCTGTTTGGAATTTGAAAAAACTTTCTTCTGCAAAGTTGTAGATAATAAAATTTCCTATGGGAAAGATATGTGGTTCGAATTTTTCTGACAAAAGAGCTATTTATTATGAATTCTTAAAGTTCTGAAGTTCCGAAATAATTAATTTTTGGAAGTTTAATTATTCTTTTTCAAGAAAAACGTGTTTGGTGAGTTAAGTGGGTCTAGCATGTGTTATTAATTTTTGAATTCAGATATTCAAAAGTGGGGGTATAGAATTTTAACAAATAATAATAATATTATATTAAATTTTCTGCTTTGGTGTTCTAAGCATTTTCCTATAAATAGGGTGCTTAGGTTAAAATTAAAAATCACACCAGAAGCTGAAATCTTTCTCTTTCTATATTATCGAGCGTATTCTTGTGAGTATTTTAAGACTTTGAGTGTTGTTATATGGTGCAAGATCCCTTCAGCTCTATATCCAGTATTCCAGTTAGAAGTACTATTTTTTCGAGGTAAGGGATATTATTTTTTTCGTAAATAATATTATTTCTTTCAATATCATTATGCCGAAATATTGGTCTGAATTTTTTATCAAATTTAGAATTTTTTATGTTGGAGTTACTATTCACGTATACGGCACTATTCACGAATACGACACTATTCATCGAAAAATAAAAAAATTTTCTTTGTCTAAGATATCTATTATGGATACTAGCTTTGATTGTATTCATGTTTTGATCATTCTTGAATTTTACTCCACTATGATTATTTATGAGGTATTCTTGGACATGAATAAACTGAAATATGAATCCTTAATATTTATTCTTTTGTTTCATTGGATTCGTTTTCTTTAAAATATTTTTCATCATTCTCAGTCCTAAATGATGATATAACTGAATATCTTTGGCCTGTAGTGCAAAGATTAATGATTTTATGATGAATATCTTTGGCCCGTAGTGCAAAGATGAACAGGTGTTGAGATGAACATGATCAACTGATGAATATCTTTGGCCTGTAGTGCAAAGATGAATATTTGATTCAACATGCTTATTGATTGATGTTACAGGGAAAAATATTGATGATGAACTTTTAAATTCATAGATGATAGTAGATTTCATCCTATACTTAACTCTTCTAATGAATTATTATTTCCGCTGCGAATTTTGATTTAAAATTTGTTGTCTATTGTATTCTATTAAATTTTTTTCTGTTGAGGACTAACGATAATTTGTTTTATATTATCTTAGTCATAATATTCTTTACTGGGCTAGTTGAGCTCACACTTTTCATTTTTATTCTATTTTTCTTTTTCAGGAGACGAGAATGTAGCGAGTACTAGTCGGGGTATGGAATGAAGGTTCTAGGAAGTTGTTTTAGTAGTCCTCACCATTTTTATAAAATATTGTACCAATAATTATAATGAGGACTTATTTGAGTGTGGATATTGTCTAGAAAGACAATATTTGTATTTAAACTCACAGTTTAAGTGTTGTCGTATTTTGCACGATAATTATATTAATAAAGTTGTAGTTGTTTCTGTACCATATATTTGACAACTCAGAATGGGTGATGTATACTTATTTTGGGGGCGTCACATTAATCCAATTAGAAATTGGGTTAATGGAAGCAATATTGGAATTGGAGATTCCATAAAAAGAATCCAAGTTGAAATTAAAAAGGATTTACTTGTTAGATTGGTTGGTGACCAAGAAAAGGAGATGTGATCCCTAATTTGATTAGGAGAATAAATTATTTTTAATTCATAATAGGAATGGATTAAGAAGAGTAATATAAATAAGGCTATGAGGGAGTCTTATTTGATATATGAGATAAGCTTGGTAGTAAGAAGATACCAAAAGAATAAATTGAGAGAATTACAGTTTGTTGTTCATGGGTATCCGCCGCCATCTCCGCTCAATTGAAAGCTTGAATACTTTATTGCTTGGGGTGTTTTTGGGTGGTGAAGTTAATTAGTTTCTCAACCTAATTAAAGGTAAATTTGTACTATCTCAATTTATTATGTAACCTCAAGTTTTAGGGCATAAAACTTGAGGGGATTATTGTAAGCCCATTATTAGTGATATAATGGATATTCGGAGTTTGATCCGTGATTTTTACCTCTTAATTTTAGAGGGTCTTCTACGTAAATTTGGTGTCTTGCTTGTGGATGGTTATTTGTTATTTTTGTTCTCATAATTGGTTTTGTTGATTTCATATTTAATTGCACAAAGACGGAAAAGTAATTCTTGGGATATAGATTATTTTTGGCGTACTTTTTCCAACAGTGGTATCAGAGCTTGGTTATTTTTGTGGTTTTCTTGTGCGAATTAAATGGAGGATTGGACAGCAGGTTGCATGATTAATCTCAAGGCTACAAATTATGCAATTTGGATTTAACACCTGAAATTGACAATGGAGATGAACAGCAAGAGGAAGCAGAAATTCATTTTTCAGATCTTAATGTTGATGCAGAAGATTTGAGCTTTAAAACAAATTTCTTGAAGTAATGTTAAATGGAGTATAGTTTAAAGAATATGAAACATCAACCTTGAAAAAGAGAAAGACTGAAAAATAATTAAGGTGAGTATTAATGAAGCTAATAATGACGAGCAAAATTGAAAAAAAGGTAATAAAAACATATTAGTTTCTTAAAACATCAAATATTTTGGAACAAAATCATTCTTCTAAAACATCAGTTATTTACGAACAGAGGAAGTACTCCCTCTGTTCCTTAATATAGGTTGTTTTAGACATGTGCAAAAAGAATTAAGGAAATGATTGAAAAGCATTAACTATACTATCAATTGTCTATAATACCCTTCACATCACTTATTGGGAAAAGGAGAGAAAAACTTAAGAGTATAGTAGTATAAGAGAATGATAAATATGGATCAAAAAATTAGGTGGAGTAATAAGGGGTAATTTGGAAAAAATAGTTATCAATTCTCCTAGATAACCACAAACGACAAATAATTAGGAATAATAAAAAAAGTCTAAAATGACCTACATATAGGAATGGAGGGAGTAATTGTTTAGTTTTCAATACGCAATTAATTTCTTAATTTTTATATTTAATGCTATATAATCATTTTGTTAAAGTATCTACACAGGTGTGCGCTGCATTGATGATGAATTGATATGGGATGGATCGTACAATTCCACAACAAATGGTATCAAAGTTGTGGTTGTTATTGAATTGTTTGCCTTGTGTTAAGTGATGGAAACTAATACGAGTAGGATGGTGAATTTGAATGGTTCAAATTATCATATTTGGAAAGAAAAAATGGAGGACCTCTTTTATGTGAAGGATTATTATTTGTCTGTGTTTTCCGATGTGAAGCTTGAGAAAAAGACCAATGACGAGCAGAAAATTCTGCATCGTCAAGTGTGTGGTTACATTAGACAATGGGTTGATGATAATGTTTTAAATCATATTAGTGAAGAGACTCATGCACGCAGTTTGTGGAGTAAGCTCGAACAGTTGTATGCATGGAAGACTGGGAATAATAAATTATTTTTGATTAAGTAGATGATGGCATTGAGGTATCATGACAAAAAACCTTTGACTGATCATTTAAATTCCTTTCAGGGAATTATTAATCAGTTAGCTGCAATGGGTATTAAGTTTGATGATGAGATATAGGGATTATGGCTGCTTGGTACATTGTCGGATTCATGGGAGACGTTTCAAACATTGTTGTCTAACTCCGCTCCAGATGGTAAAATTACTATAGATTTGGCTAAAAACAGTGTTCTGAATGAAGAGGTTCGAAGAAAGTCGCAAGGTATCTCTTCACAGTCAGATATGTTAGTTACCGAGAGAAAGGGGAGGAACAAAAATAGGCATCCAAAAAAAACTCTTCAAATTGAAGTTTGTTGATTTACGTGACAATTTGAATAGCATTATTTGTTACTTTCATATTTTATGTCTCATCAGTCTCTTCAATTTGAGCTGTATATCAAACTCATCAAGCATAATAAATATTTTTAGCATTTAATTTTAAATTTGAAGAGAGAGAATGAGGTTACAAATTTGATGACTAAGTTTAAAGATGTTGTTGGATATAATTTTTTTAATGTGACTCACCTATTTGAGTATCCCAAAGTGATTGAACAGACTGTTGGAGATTCTCTTAATACTTGTGCACAACGAATATCTTCAACTTTTTATTTTTAAGGGGTAGAAGATCTTCCACAAGTTGTAATAGTGTTCATTATTTATTACATATTATTATCAATAAAAACAGAAGTCAAGTCGTAGTAGTGGACATTATTTATTTTGTAGTGTTTATATATATGGACCAAGCTAGCTCATAGCTATGACATTTTTTCTTTTTTTGGACATGAGAAAAAATAGGGCAAAATTAATGAAATATCTATTGTAGTTGGCACGTTTTACTGATTACACCATTAAATTTTTAATTTTATAAATTATCCCACTAAACTATTTATTATTTTGAAATTTGGTCATTCGTTAAAAAAATAAATAGACGTTAATTTGTTATCGATAAAATTAATAAATTACTCATTGTAGTTGACATGATTTACTAATTACACTATTAAATATTTAATTTTTTTTATTACCCTATTAAACTAATTAATATTTTAAAATTGGGTTATTATGTTATTTTTATCTCACGAGTGTTAAATAGTTTCAATTTTTATTCTACGTGGACGTGAAAAAGAAAAATAAACAAATTTGATTTATTCTCTCTCTTCCTTCCTCTCATTCTCTTCTCCCCCTTCTTCTAAATCAAATAGATCTGTGTATTTTCTCTATCTAAAATTTATGAAAATTCCTAGATTCGAATACCCAAAAGTCCAAAACATTGAATTGAGCTTCAAAGTTCAGCATTAGATATAACAATGGAGTCTGAATCCTCAACAACAGTAATAAATGAAGTAAATGGTGTTGCAGTAGATTTTTTCCCTCTCACATTTGACTGTCAGCAATCTTCTATCTCCGAATTTCTCTCATTCACTCTCGATCGTCTCCACAAGTCCACTCATTTTCCCAATCTCTCTATATATCTATGTGCGTGTGTGTGTGTATAACATGTGGTAGTAATATTTGGCTAAATTTTGATTTTGTTGGAATTGTATTTATGATTTGATAGAATAGAAGCTTGAATTTTTACGGATGAATGCAGAGATAATTCAGAGGCAGATGCAAAATGTTGCTGTTGTCAATTATCGCGTTTTCATTTCTACTGCTGATGCATTGCATTTCATTCATGAGAAAATTTGTTCTATCGATAAATATCTGAGATTAGAGTACCCAAAATATTTTTATTTTTGAATTTATTTTCTAGAGCCACATAGATAAAAAATTAATGTATACTTAATTTTTTTAACAGAATGACCCAATTTCAAAATAATAATTAATTTAGTGAGATAATTTAAAAAATTAAAAGTTCAATGCTATAATCAATAAACTGTGTCAACTACAGTGGGTAATTCATTAGTTTTGTCAATAAAAAATTAACGTCTGTTTATTTTTTTTAACGGAATGATCTAATTTTAAAATAATAATTAATTCAATAAAATAATTTAAAAAATTAAAAATTCAATAGCATAATTAGTAAAATATGCCAGCTACAATGGGGATTTAATTAGTTTTACAGAAAAAATAGCCATGACATTATCACCACCTAAAGTTAAGGCTTTTGCAATAGATGCGAACATTTCTAAAACTTCCTTGGAAAAAATCTGGTCAAAACAGGACTTATTTATAATATATAAATATCTTAAAATACTCTCCTTGTAATACTAATATTCTCATACAAAATCAGTAAATACAATTAGGTCAAATCACAAGGGAAATACTGTCAACCGAGAAAAATATTTTTAGCTAACAGGATCTCATATTCTCAAGGCGAAGCCAGAATTTGCTAAAATTTTTTGTAACAATATAATATATATTTTAAAAAAGGGTACTGGAAAAGAATGCATTGATATTCACACCACAACATTTTCATATTTCGATACGTTTTTCAGGATCACGTTCCAAATAATTAATATCTCATTTTTTACTTTCAATTCTTGGTGATTTTAGAGAACGTGGTTCTTGTTCAGGGGTAGACAGAAATGTTTGAACATTAATCAGGGATAAGAAAAGATGTGTCAACATAATTTGATTGCTTTTTCTTGAAAAATGAATCAATAGTATGTGATTTTCTCATGATTTTAAAATAAAAAATTCAATTAACTACACTACAAAAATGAGTTGATCAATATTATTGGACGACTCATTGAACCTTTTAATAATAAAATTTTCATAAATTTGCAATTAAATAAATAAGGGTTTTAGTTCGTTACCGAAAAATAAATTGAATATGCAATTGGAATTAACATATACAATATTATGATCACTCATTAAATATTTAAAAATTAAAATATCAAGTTTCATAAAAGAAACAAAGATTAAAAAAAAATAGTTTTAGTTAGTTACCTAAATACAAATGTATAATTTAATTGAAATAACACATACAATATTATGATCCAATTATACAAACATGCAGTTATAATAAATTAAATAATAAAATTAATTTGTAATCAGAACCGACCTCAAAAACAACTTGATAAATGAACAAGTGAACATTACAAAATTTTCAAATCTAGAGCTGTGGCCCTCTCTCCAGTCTACGAGTAGCTCCGTCCCTGCATATTCTCAGTATTTCGTGTGTGAAAACGACCAGATGATATAGTAATAAAGTTCATTACTCACTTGGTTTTACAGGGGGGGGAAAACTTATTTATTGGAATGGTAGTGCCCAGCGTCCAGAAAAAATCATAATTTTTTATTTTTTTAGTCTCTTCTATATTCATGCTACTGATAGTTATATGCTATATTTTAGTCTCTGCTACATTCATAAAACTATTGTCAATTACATGAACACAGTTTTGTTGTGCTTAATTAGGCTTCACCAAAGGAAGCTACCGAACTCAATCTGATTCTGTTGCATTCCATAACATTAAAGCAAAAACAAAGATTAAATTTAATAAAACCAAACAATTACTAAACAATATTGGATAAGAACATGACTGAGTGCGACATTCTTCTAAAGAGAGGAGGAAATAGACGGGGTTGATGCACATATTATGGCCTCAGCAACTCTATAAGCTCACTTTTCTTCAACTTTGAGTAACCTTTGAGTCCTCTAGATTTTGCCAGTTCCTTGAGTGCAGAAAGTTTCATCTCCTCAACTTGCTCCAACTCTAGTGCCTTTTCACCACCGGTGACAGATGATTCTTCGCCCTTCCCCTCGGATTTTACTCTTGAGCTTGTTGCAGATGGGATTGGAGACCTCTTCACAAAGTTAGATGGTGGCCGAGTAAACTTAAGGTCCGGTACTGAGGGATAATCTGTTTTGTCTTCATTTTTCAATTGACCTCGCCTGATTGCCAATACCTTCTCTCCTCGCTCATTCAAAGTTTTTGCTAATCAAATCAGCAACAGAAAATTTAATATAATAATCAGTTAGGATAGGACGATAGGTTTAGTAAAAAGACTCTTTTATCAAATGTAGCATTACGCCACGGATATCATTATTGCTATGTTTGACAATCAACTGTTCAGGAAGAGTAAATACTTTGTGCTTGTTGTCGCATAGAAATGTAAGCAGTGATGATAATGAAAATGGAAACTAGCCCTTTGCTGGTGTTTGTGTAGAAGGATCTGGCGGAACTAGTACTCTTCCTCTTTCTCCTCCTTTTTTAAACAAGCAAGGCAGGTGTTAAGATTCCAAGTTTCTCTCTGTTTTTTTTTTGACTAAAATTTACTATGGGCCTACACTTACGAACTCATTCTGTATGCAATCTAAAAAACACAGTAATAAGCTTCAGCCATATGAAATTTATTCCAAATTTAAAATGACAACTTTAGAGGGGTTTATAGGAAGTTGAAAATGTGAGCCATTCTAAAAATATATTGTACATTGTCATACCTTTCACTTGCTTCCTTGATTGACGAAGAACCTCCAAAACTGATTCAGCAGAAGGCTTCTCCTCGGAGGACTTCGAATGTCTTTTTTTGGAACTTATGGACTCTCCCTTCGAGATAGAAGACTGTATTCGTCTAAATAGAGAAATTATCTCTTCCTGGTTCGATGAGTTTCTATAAGACGATTGAGGTATCTTCTCACCATCACTCTTCCGAAACCTTCCTGATGCAGAAGTTCTTAGAGAAGGTCGGCCACTCCTATTTCCATCAACTCTTGTGCTTAAAGTAGTTACTTGACCATGGCCCCTTCGAGAGGCCAAAAGTGAAGGCCCATCTGCAATCTCTGCCAAATTCAACAAGCTGCATCAAGAAATGATTCCTCAGTTTGATTTCTGCAAAAATTCATGCCTACTAGCAGAATTTATGAATATTTGCTTTACATACATTCTCTCTCTCTCTCTCTCTCTGTCTCTCTATATATATAGCATCGGAAAGTTGATAAAACACAACTTATATCCAATCATTTCACAAAAATGAGAGTTGAGGATGCCCCCAACCCCAAGGCATACTAGTGTAAACTCAAGTCTGTGTAGAATAATTTAAATTGTATAAGGTACACACATATTGTAGCTGCGTACATGCTCGGTTTAGTCGTCACAATGCCTTACCTTATACAAGATCAACCCACAAAAGCCAAAACTTGATGCCTTAAAGAAAATTGATTATGAGTCTTTCATTAACATAATTAGGCATGATTAATTAATCAGCTCCGGTTTCTTTGAATGAGAATTGAGAATGTAAGGTCTGCATGTTAAAATTTTGTAACCAATCCACTTTATACTATCAATAAAAAAAAAGTAGAGGTAAAAGGCGGGTCGTAAACATAGGTTGTATTTTGACAGGAAAATTCTGCTTATTATTCTAATGAGAAACCAATTACAAGTTTTAAAGTGCAGGATGCATTTATATAAACTAGATATAACACTTGTACCATAAACATGAAACAACCAATAGCATAATTAATTTAAATGCACAATTAACACAAACATGAAGCGAAGCATAATCAGTTAACTGCATTGGTAACACGATATGCAAGAAGGCTATCACTGTACTTGAAAGTCCTTGGAAACAGCCGTCATATGTTTTCAACTTTGTAATACAGACCATCGATCCTCATTTTTGACTATATATCAATGTAGTATCCAATTTTCTCTCACTTGCACTCTTGGTAGGAACATAAAGAAAAAGAAAAAGAAAAAGAAAAAGTTATAAACCATTGCATGACTTCTATCATAAACTTGTAAAGATTCTAACTTTTAGAAACATGAAAGGGCACCATGAACCCAACAAACTGCGGTTGTTTGGACACTCCTTCAACCCCAACATGTTATGTTTAGACATTTCATTTCAACCCTAAGGCAAGACGGCAGATTCCTCGTAAAGCTAAATCACAATATAAAAAAGCAGAAAAGTAAATTGAGTGAGACATATGGTTATACCACTCTGCTCACCGAAGTAAATAATTTCAAGGCATCAAGTTAATTTACTATATGTTTCAATACAAATAAGAAATGCATACACAGATGAAATATCAAATACCATGAAATTCATTTTCAATTTCAGCAGATTCAAAGACCAATCCCAACTTTCAGCTTAAAATTTACAACCCATAAACTCGAAAATCCAAACCAAATAGCTTCACTCTTTCATTTACAACTAACACTGAAAACCCAAAGGAAAATTCATCAAATGGGATTTTATAGAAATGGGAAATTAGGGTTAGGATAAGGATAAAGTTCGTACCTTTCAGAGCGAAAAAGGGTGTTTCCAACTTTCGTATGCTGAGGGTGGAGAAAGAAGCCAAACGAATTACAGAGGAAGGATAGAAAACGATTGAATCCATATTATCCCGGACAATATGATATTTTTCAGGATTTCAAATGGATTAGATTCTTTCAGTTGCCAAGATACCCTATAAATGAAGGAGTTCTGAAGCACAATCCTTTATAGTAAAAAATAGGAGGGTCAATAAAGAGAAGGAAAGAGATACATAGAAAAATAGTCGACAATTATATACTCCATTATTATGTGTAATATATAACGATACAAAATATATCTAATAATTTAAATTTTATATTTATTTTGTAAATAATCATTACCAAACAAGTAATAGTCGTTCTCATTTTGAGTGATTTGTTCAATTTTGTAAATAAGATGTTAAAGATGGATAAATTAGAATTTTTTTAAAGAAAGATCATTTATGTAATTAAGCTATACAATTGTTTTAAATATACAAATAATCCCTTTTTATGATTGATATTTTCAGAATAGTTAAGATACATTAAAATGCAATTAAATATCACTTAAATTTTATATTTATTTACAAACGTAAAGTGGATAACCAAACATCTCCTTGAATTTTTCACACCACAAATCCGTAACATAATTATAAAATCAGACTTGTTATTGAACTGATCGAGACACTGATTCATTGAACAGGTTAAACCAGACTTTATTTTAAATAACTAAAAAACAATTTTACATGATAAAAATAATAATATAAAATCATACATTTCACATACAATATATAAATTTCTAATTGTACTACTAAATATCATACTAGATGCTAAGAATTATAAAACTCTATCTAATAACAACTGGTCAAATACTTCTTCCGTTTCAAAATATAGAATTAAGTTTTATTTTTTAAACTTAATTTGACATTTTTAAATTCAAAAGTGATAAAATTCATTCAACTTTTAAAAATAATAAAATCTTGTAATTAATAATATTATTTACACATAATAAAATTTTTATACCTATATTGTACGTCTAAAATTTAATTAATTTATATTAATTTTAAATTAACTTTCAAAAGTTAATATTATTATACAAAGAGAGTATACAAATTGAAGAATTTTTGTGCAACACCATACTAAATGTCATGTATGTAAATAGTTGTATTTTTTTAAAGTACCCATATGACCATTAAGCAAACGGTTCCTATAACCATAAACTAAACAGTCTCTAATGCTACATTTAAATAGGAATAATGAAGGTGAGAATGAAATAACTCATTTTTATGAAATGAAAAAAATTTATATTTGGTTGCGATTTGAATGGATTGAACCATTCTTATCTCTTCTAAATTTATGAATTTTATTCTTGGGGAGGAAGAGTATGAAATAACTTATTTCATCTATAATGGAATAAATAATTCCATTCTTCATTCTATTTTTTTAATCCAAACGCAACATAATAATCTTAAACCAAACAAGACCTTGTACTTCTTACTTTTCCTTGATGGTAAGCAGCCACGTGCAACGGTGTACATAGAAATATTTTAGAGTGATCGGTATTGTTGATCGGTCTAGCGACCGGATCTTTTTTTTTTTTTACTCCAAAAAAATTAATAATATTTATTTTAACTTAAATTATTATACATATAAAAGCAGGGTTACATAAATTGTATATATTTATAATTTAGATACATATAAAAAATAGAATTTAGGGTTTAGGGAGTCAAAAGAAAAAATTAGACTAAATTTTTATAAAATTATGTAATTTGGACATATGTTAAAAATAAGATTTAAAAGTTAGGGTTTAAAATTTAATGTTTTAGGATTTTAGTGTTTAAAATTTAAGATTTAGTAAGTTAAAAAATAGAAAAGAATAGGACCGGTCGTTAGGACCGTTTGCCCAAGAAGGACTCTAGTACATAAATTCTTATTAATTATTACTACCTCTATCTCAAAATAATTGTCGTTTTAAAAATAAATTTTTTTCCTAATTTATTTGTCGTTTACAACTTTCTAGGAGAATAAATTATTTAGTTTCCTATATCACCCCTACCTTCTCTCATTGTCCCAAGAAATTTTTCTCTTTTATTAATAGTTTTCAACTTCCTATAAAGGGGTAGTGATGAAATTTCACACCAATTTTAATTAATAAATAATAACACTAAATGACTTTTTTAATCCATGTGTATCAAGCTAAAGCAAGAGTTATTATGTGATGGAGGGAGTAATAGACTACTAATCTACTACTATACTAGGTCCTTTTACTTCGTCACTTCTGGTACCTGTTACTTTATTATTTTTGGAAAAGTCTTGGCAGACAGGTTTTTTGGACAGGATTATTGGACATTTTCCATTTTTTTTTTTTTGCTAGTGACTTTTAAAAAATGTATAGTATTTATTCTAAGAGGAATTTTTACAAAATATAGTATTTTAAGTGTAATTTTGATATATATACAAATACAGGGTTATACAGTCTGTATAACCTTGTATTTGTATATGTATCCAAATTACACCTAAAACACTATATTTTGTAAAAATTCCTCGAATAAATACTATACATTTTTTAAAAGTCACTAGCAAAAAAATAAAATAAAATAGAAAATGTCCAATAATCCTGTCCAAAAAACCTATCTGCGTAGCCTTGCTCATTTTTATTTTCAAAAGCTCATATGCAAGGTAGTCAAATCGGAACTAGCCCGACGGTTGAACATGTTAAAATTAAAATCGATCGATATTTCAATTCGGATTGAAAAAATTATTTAATATTAGTTAAAATTCACTCAAATTCATTGATATGATGGTTCAATCGCTTGACATAGTGAACCGGTAAATGGTTCACCAGTTTGACCAATTTCCTAGCTTACTGACTAAAAATTTATAGTTAAAAAAAGGTTTCGAATGATTTATGCTTTTTGTAAATTAAGTGTCATGAATTTTATTTTAGTAATTTAGTTGATTTTGTTTGGTATTCTAGAGATGTTTGCATTCATATTTAATCAAACATTTGAACTTATGGATTTACGAATTTGAATGCATCCTAGAGATGTTTTATGTTTATTTGTGTTTAATTTTTATCACTTTTGAATTATGAGCATGACTTAATATCTTTCTTTTCATATATATTTAGTATTTGTTTGAATTGTATAAAGTAAACATTGTGTAAATAGGTTTAGTCTTTTTTTTTTACATAAATTGATTAATTTTGCACAGTCCCTTTCTCCAGCGAACTTAAAATAGTGAACCAAAAACGAACTGGGCATACAAAGCCGACGACATAGCTATGGAGACGGTATAGCTCAAAAATCTGTCGTTATAGCCGGTTCGTTTTTGGTTCGCTGTTTAAAGTTCGTTGCAAATGGGACCGTAATTTTGCATATTTACTATATATAATATATAATAATAACTAATATATTTATTATTTATTACATATTAATCACGTCACTGTTCAATAACGGTTCGACTATTTATTGAACTAGTGATCCATTCACCTGGTATTTTTTCAGTTCGGGTCTAAAAACCTTACTCATGCAAGCAAAGTGAAGAGAGGAGGGCAGAGGCGGATCTGTTAAGGGGTAGCATAGACAGCTGTCCCTACTGAAAATTTTTTTTATAGGTATAAAGGTAGGGATAAATATGTAAATTAATAAATTTAAGGGGGCTTAATAGAAGAGTTAAACTTGAAGGGGACAAATATATATATATATAGGTACCAAACTTCCTGAAAGGCACAGTGATAACTTATAATTATATTTTATTGCACATTTATTTGTATACATGGTTATAAATGTATATATATAAGTATCAAGTTCTCATCTTTTATCATTTTAATAATGTTTCTCATTTAATTAGAGCATTGATATTTGCACGCACAAGTAAAATTTTATATTTTCACAAGTTTATTCTCACATAAGTTGGGCACATTTACTATTCATGTGAGATAGAGATCTTGTGAAACTATAACTTTTACTTGTGGAATCGTTTCTTAATTTTTTTGCCAATTTAATCTTTTGTCATTTTATTTTCATTCAAATATTTTAAGTTAAGTTTTGGTGTTTTTTTTGAAGTTTACAAAACTAGCCTTGCATTGAAGAAAATTATGACAATGAAGAGAGGACCTAACATCATGATAAAACTACAAAGTTTTTATAACTTGTTTTTCTTACCTCTTTACTCGTATTAATGATTAAATATTTTAGGTACAGTCCTTCTACGCCGACCGACGTTTTCCGACCGGGGTAGTGACCGGCCGGAATTTTTTTTTTTTTTTTTTTTGCTTTTGATTACAAAATAATTAATGTGATTTATTGGAACTGAAATTTTTATAAAATGCAGTGATTTAGGCGTTCGTTTAGATACACGTAACAAACAGGGTTGTACAGACTGTATAACCTGTTTGTTACGTGTATCCAAACGGACGCCTAAATCATTACATTTTATAAAAATTTCAGTTCCAATAAATCACATTAATTATTTTGTAATCAAAAGCAAAAAAAAAAAAATAAATAAATAAATTTCCGGCCGGTCACTACCCCGGTCGGAAAAAACCGGTCCCTCTAGACTTTTTCTTTTAGGTATTACGACTTTCGGGGCACCTACATTTATTTTGATTACAAGTTTTGTTACTTGATTATTACATATTTAATTGTGGATTATATAATTGGTTATTTATATAATATAATATTTTATTTGATGCTGATTACAAATTAATATATATTTAGAAAAATATTTTTAATTTGCAATGATTTGATTATTTAATAGCAGCATTGTCGAAGAAATTTCTTCCCGATAAATTAAAAAAATCACAATATGTAATTAGTGAAGGAAATCTAATCTTTCTAAAATAAATATGTTCTTCACATATTGTTATTTATGAAGGAAGACATTTTTATTAGTTATTTTAAAATGTTAATTGTGAGTAAATGATCTCCTCCTCAAACAAAATAATCTTTTACAATATATAATTTGTGAATAATTGTGCGTAAAAAAATTTTCTTCACAATAAATCTGTTGCGTAGGAAAATTTTCTTCACAGTAAATCTGTTGCGAGTAATATACTATTTCTTGTGAAGGATTTGTCTTTTATTACCGACCCTTTTTCTTGTAGTGATAATCTACTGGAAAATATTTCTGGTTCCGCCCCTGCTGGAAGTGGGTGGTTCAGGTGGTTATGGTGAGATACGAAGTTGACTTTTTTTTTTTCTTTTTTTAAAGAGATGGATCTTGTTTGTAGCGGCGGTTATGGTTCTTTTTTCTTCATGTTCTTCTTTCTTTCTTTTTTCTTTTTTTTATTTGCCTTTTTGCCCATGTATATCTACTTCTTGTTGTGTTGATTGATTTTGTTGATGGTGGAACTTGGAAGGTTATTGCAGAGGCTATAGATTTTCTGGACACCTTCTGAATGCTAAACCGGAGTAGAGAAATCGACCGATTTACCGGTTTTGAATAATACCGGCCGGTTCAAACGATTCACTAAAATCTAATTGCATTTCCGGTCTTTCGACAAAATTGGGCCGGTGTGATGTCCAGTTCCTGGTTCAATCGGCTGAATCGGCCGGTCAAGTCCGGTTTTTATAACTATGGTCCGTAATCCACAATTCCACACTATTTGATGCTCGTGATAACCACACGCCATAGCATAGAATACAAGCGTAGGGAGGGTTTAATCTGTTTACAGATAGTTTTGTGGTTATAAGCTTTCCCGCCATTTTTCCTAGTTTCAGTGGTAGCCATGCTATTGATTTACAGAACCACACCACAATTCTGGGTCATTCCATCGTTCCATAGCGAGAGAGAAAAATCAGTCGGGCATGAAAATGGTCCACTCATTGTCAAGCCATTTTCAAGAATCTCTGTTCCATCATCAAGTACTAGGAATTATTGTACCACCATTAACACCGGTAGCTCTTTGTCACTTAACAAAACCAAGAATCACCAAATAATGGATTACAATGTCGAAATTCACAAAGCCTGTGAAGTGGGTAATCTCGAGAAGGCAATGGAATTGCTTTGCCAGTCTGAAAAATCTAGTCTTGAATCGAGGACTTATTGTTGTATCTTGCAGCTCTGTGCTGAGCTTAAGTCGCTGAGTGATGGTAAAAAAGTTCATAACATTATATGTTCCAATGGTGGCAAAATTGACACTTTGTTGGGTGCAAAACTTGTGTTTATGTATGTGAATTGTGGGGATTTGGCAGAAGGGAGGCGGGTTTTCGATACAATTGCAAATGAAAAGGTTTTCCTTTGGAATTTATTGATTAATGAGTATGCAAAGATTGGTAAGTTTGAAGAAAGTATATATTTGTACAAGAGAATGAGAAATTTGGGTGTTGAAGCCAATTCTTACACATTTTCTTGTGTATTGAAGTGTTATGCAGCTCTAGGAAGTGTAGTGGATGGGGAAAGGGTTCATGGGTACTTGTTGAGGTTGGGATTTGGTTCTTATAATACTGTTGTGAATTCTTTAATTTCTTTCTACTTTAAGTGTAGACAAACTGGGAGTGCATGTAAGCTATTTGATGAATTGAGTGATCGAGATGTGATAACTTGGAATTCTATGATAAGTGGGTATGTCACGAATGGCCTCGCGGGAAAGGGAGTTGGGATTTTTAAGGAGATGTTAAGTTCTGGGATTAGTGTGGATTTGGCCACAATGGTTAGTGTTCTTGCAGCTTGTGCAAGTCTTGACAGTGTTTTACTAGCTAGAGCACTTCATGCTTATGCAATAAAAGCCAGATTAAACAACCAAGTTACTTTTAATAATACTTTGCTGGATGTTTATTCAAAATGTGGTGATATGGATGGTGCAATTCAAATTTTTGAGAACATGGGTCATAAAAGTGTTGTGACATGGACTTCAATGATTGCTGGATATGCTCGAGAAGACCTGTCCACTGAGGCTATTAAGTTGTTCAATGAAATGAAAAAAGATGGTACTAACCCAGATGTTTTTACTGTCACAAGCATTCTTCATGCTTGTGCTTGTAACGGCTCACTAGAGAATGGTAAGGAAGTCCACAGTTACATCAGGGAGACAAATATGCAGTCGAGTTTGTTTGTCTCTAATGCTCTCATGGACATGTATGCAAAATGTGGAAGCATGGAGGAAGCTCTCACTGTTTTCTCTGACATGCCGAGGAAGGACATTGTGTCGTGGAATACTATCATTGGAGGTTACTCAAAGAACTGTCTTCCAAATGAAGCACTCATTTTTTTTGTTGAAATGCAAAATAAGTTAAAGCCAGACAATGTGACTATGACTTGTATCCTTCCCTCTTGTGGCAGCCTAGCAGCTCTAGATAGAGGCCGAGAGTTTCATTGCTTCATCTTAAAAAATGGGTTGTCTTCAGATCTGTTTGTTATGAATGCACTTGTCGACATGTATGTTAAATGTGGTGTATTAGTTCTTGCACGCTCTCTCTTTGATATGATTCATGTGAAAAATCTAGTCTCGTGGACAGTAATGATAGCTGGATATGGCATGCATGGATTTGGGAGAGAAGCTGGTGCTACCTTTTCTGAGATGAGGCATGCTGGTATTGAGCCTGATGATGTTTCTTTCATTTCTATTCTCTATGCTTGCAGTCACTCGGGATTACTTGATGAAGGGTGGAAATTTTACAACATTATGCGAAATGACTGCAAGATAGAGCCCAAGTTGGAGCACTATGCTTGTATGGTAGATCTTCTTGCTCGTGCCGGCAAATTATACGAGGCATATAGATTCATTAAAGCTATGCCAATTGAGCCAGATAGCTTTATCTGGGGTTCTTTGCTTTGTGGCTGCAGAATCCACCATGATGTGAAACTAGCAGAGAAAGTTGCAGAATATGTTTTTGAACTCGAGCCAGAGAACACAGGCTATTATGTTCTTCTTGCGAATATCTATGCAGAGGCAGAAAAATGGGAGGAAGTAAAGAAGTTGAGGGAGAGGATTGGTGTGTGTCGCCTAAAAAAGGAACCCGGGTGTAGTTGGATAGAGATCAAGGGAAAAGTTCATATCTTTGTTGCAGGAAATAATGCACACCCGCTGGCAAAAAATATCGAGTTGTTGTTAAAGAAGTTGAGGAAAAAGATGAAAGAAGAAGGCTACTCTCCAAATATGCGGTATGCTCTGATCAATGCTAATGAGATGCAGAAGGAAGTGGCTCTTTGTGGGCACAGTGAGAAGTTGGCCATGGCTTTTGGCATATTAAGCTTGCCTCCTGGGAAAACCATAAGAGTGACCAAGAATCTCAGAGTATGCGGCGACTGTCATGAGATGGCCAAATACATGTCAAAAGTTGTTGGGAGCGAAATTGTGTTGAGAGATTCTAATCGTTTTCACCATTTCAAGGATGGGTATTGCTCTTGTAGGGGTTATTGGTGAACCAAGACCAAATTGCCTTTATGAATATCAGATTATATATTGCTGCCAGAGTCTAAATATTTCTATCTCTAATTTTGTAGAAATATAATTTCCACATGTTGAAAACAAACTATTAGAAAAGAATAAAGTAGAAATAGGTCACACAATGAAGAAGATACTTTAATGATGGGAACACTTGTTTCATAAAAAAAAAATCATCTTGAAGCTTCAAAATGTTGTCCTGAGGCACACTAAACAGTTTTTTGTCCCATCAAAATCAATGTATGTATATGAGTCATCCTTAATCAGATAATATGATTCTTCATTAGCTGTAGGAAAAAATAAGCCAAAACAACCAAACAATTCATTCATATAATTCATATTCTTTCTGCAAATTGTTCCATATTTTGTACTTACATTGATATTTCTTTCAAGACAAAAATCAGCAATGCTTATGTATTCGAAGAATATCTCAGCAGTCGATGGAAATGCAGCCTTGGGTTAAGTTTGAAGTGTCCTTGGTTACGAAAGGATCAATCTTAACCCAAACCAAAGAGAAGACAGAAGCCAAGAGCACTGACCATAGAACAACAATGGTTGGAGTCCTATTTTGTCGACCCATGAGACCCTTAAGAAATGGGTAAAGATGAAGAATCACCCAAAAGGCGAAAAACACTTTGCCAAATAAAGGGCCCCAAGCTTCATAGCCTTTATTCAGTGCATCAGAAAAGCCAGCAACAACACCAACCATGTTGACAACGAGAATGGTTGTTGGAGGGATCAACACCGTTGTCCATTTGAATATGTAGAGATCACCAAAGTCTCCGTCATCGGCTGCTTTGGATGTCACAGTGAAGTTGGTATCCACGCCAGCTAACATTTTGAGAAATCCCTGGAAGACCGCGAATAAATGGGCTGAAACGCCTCCTATCACCCAAAACTGCTCGTTACGCCACAATGCTTCAATGCTAACACCACTCCACCGCAGCTCAAGCACACTGGTTGCGATAATGGAAAAGAAAAGGCCAAGGAACCATATGGTTGCTATGTTGGATAGCTGGATTAAGGTACAAAGCATAGTGTAGTGTAAGTATTTCTTGTGAAAATGGTCTTAAAAGACAATTTAATAACGAGACAGAAGAAAAACTAGTGTTATCGCTCCTAATACTTGGAATTTATGCTTTTATTACAACCTATCTTCTCAGTCTACAGCTATAACCCTTAAATGACATCTAAGTTCCCAACTTTTCCATTTTCAAAGTCCACGTTAATTCTCTGTAAAGACTTATCTACTGAATCTATTAGATAAAATATCTAAGATGTTAACTGTTGAAAATGGACAGTGAAAGAAATTACCGTTGGTATGATGAATTTTCCTGTCAGAAGGCATATAGCAGGCAGTAAACAGTATGCCACAAGAGGTAGAGATGTAAATGGGTAGACAATGGTGTTTATATATGCAAGTCTTTGAAGCCATTTGAGGCGGCCTCCCCCAAATCCATACCACAGGGGACAATGTCTACTCAAGAAAATCTCAACAGATCCAAGGGCCCATCGGAGAACCTGATGCAGCCGATCAGACAAGTTGATAGGAGCTGATCCTTTAAATGCAGGCCTTAAGGGCATGCAGTAAATTGATCTCCATCCACGACACTGCATTTTGAAACCCGTCAAGATATCCTCAGTGACTGATCCATATATCCACCCAATCTGAGAAAAAAAGAACTCATTTATTTGATCATTTCCAATCGCCAATGGCGGAAAAAAATACATAAACTTACTGAATCATTTCCAAGAAAACTTTATTAGTGGAATCTTTTTAACAAGTAAAAGACCACATTTGTACTAAGGCTACAAAAAAAATGAACAAGTGCCAAATGAATGTAGGAAAGATTGACCCTATATTAAATGAGTTATGATCCCAAAGTTTGAAAACTAGTACTCCCTCCGTTCCTTAATATAGGTCGTTTTAGAGAAATGTTTTTGTTCTTTAATATAAGTCGTTTTAGAATTTCAAGTAAGCATTAATTGTTTAGTTTCCAATATTACCCCAAATATTAAATGTAACTTTGGTTCTCTTACTATTTTCTGTCCAATAAATAACAATCTCTTATTTCAATACAAGGGTAATATAGACAATTGATATTATAGTTAATGCTATACAATCATTACCTTAATAATTGTGCATAACCCTAAAACGACTTATATTAAGGAACGGAGGGAGTATGTCTTTAGACAAACTTGCTTACTTCCCTCATTATGCTCAGATATTTCAAGTGCGCAATAAAATTGTAATATGAGAGCAAGAAATTCTAACCTCTTTACCCCATGCAGTTTTCTCTTCATACCCACAACTAATGACATGAATAGCTTCGTTGATCATTGTCGCAGGGTTAGTAGAATCAGCTACTCCTCCATTCTCCATTAGCGTGGATTCAATGAATACAGAAGACATGCCAAAAGTCTTCTCAAAGCTCATTTGGGAAATGAGAAGTGACCTCTCATATTCATCATAATCTGCAGGAATAATTTTAATTATATCTTGATAATAGAATTTATTTTTGTTTAATGCTGTTTCAATGAAGATAGTTTACTTTCAATCTCTCTAAGGTTAAAAATGGCAGCATTTAGATCCTCCCTTTTTGAATCACGTTGAACCTCAGAGAGCTCTTTAGAGGGCTTCTTGGGAAGGCAGCAACAACAACAGCTCCCACAAGATGACGAAGCCGCCTTGGGCAAAGCAGGCAAGGAAAAAGGTCCATAACCATATAATGCTTGTCTATTGAAAACGCAACCTGTTCCCACATAAACTGGCCCTTGGATGCCATCCAGTCCTTTCATGTTAACCTGAAATCATTAAAAAAAATAATCAAGAATCATTAACTTATTAACGATTTTGGACTGAAAACTAATAAAGAATAATCCAAATCCAGATTGAATAGCTCCTGAACTTTGGATAAAATTCACAGGAACAATTGCCAAAATTCAAATTCATTTGAGTAACTTTCAAAAATCCTTTGTTTTTTTATAAGTAAAGCTTTATCAAAATTCGAGTGCCA
Source organism: Panax notoginseng (assembly GCA_016801055.1). Taxonomy (NCBI): domain Eukaryota; kingdom Viridiplantae; phylum Streptophyta; class Magnoliopsida; order Apiales; family Araliaceae; genus Panax; species Panax notoginseng. Next base: position 230,927,822 of record CM029014.1, read on the forward strand.
AGCTACATGTTTTCATTAGTACTATACTGGTAAGGACCATGATTATATAAAATTAAAATAGCTTAGAGCTTACATCGAAGAAGACTGTGTTGCGATTGGCATATCGATCACTGCGATCAATACCATCAAATCTTTGAGGGAACTGCACATAGCATACATCTCGACCTACTTGTGGATCCATTAAGAAACACATTGCCTCACGAACTGCCTTGCTATTGTTAACGTAGTGATCACAATCAAGGTTGAGAATAAAGGGTGCATTTGTAAGAACTGCAGATACCCTTACCTGCAAAAAACCAATCATTGAGTCTAAACTTTTTTCTGTTTGGAACAATAAAACAAAACACCTGAGATACTGCTTTTCTAGTATATACCAGAGCATTTTCAGCACCAGCTTTCTTGTGGTGTTGATATCCGGGTCTCTTCTCTCTTGAGACATAAACCAGCCGAGGAAGTTCATTTCCTTCTATATCATGTGCACCACTATGGCCAAGAAAAACCTGAAAAGGGTTGAATACAGAAGTGATGTTGGTTTTTCCTTTTCACCTAAAGTTTGCTTAAACGAATCTTGATCTTGGATTAGTGATTGCTTATTAGGCTCCCAAAGTAGATGTATAAATAATCTGAAAATAGCATCTGCTCAAAGATGCATTAAAGTCATAGATTGAATACTTTTCCTATTTTAATACTTAACTGGCTTATTTATATATGCTGGTGAAACATTTTCAAAGGGTATTCTTTATGGCAACTAATTGTAATTGTACCTTGTCATGGATTAACAAATTCCCTAGAGGAATCTCTTTGATTGTAAAACATACCGTGTCCATTTGAATCATTTCATATCATCATGAAGAGCGATGGAAAATAGCTGTGTATAAAAGATCAAGCCAAATAAAAAAAAATTATTTGACGGTTAAAATTAACCTGAATCATGCCAGGATGGTCACGTGGGTTATTTCCTGGCCAAGGTGTTCCATCTTGCATTGTCCAACCCTCATCTGGTGTTTTCTGAGCCTTCGCTACTAACGCATTTACCCGCACTTTGTACTCCTCATAGTCTCTCTGTAATTCATTTGGAAACCAATATTGGACATAAGTACATACAGATAAGCGTGTGTGAATGTATGACACTGCTTTTAACTATATAACTTAGCGGCTTACATCATATAAATGATTTTCTAAGAACTGTAACAATTAACTAGTACTACATGGATACAGATGCTAACCTTCATAGCTCTACGTTCCTTCACAAAAGATGGTTGGACTTTATCTTTTAAATAGTCAATTTTCTGAGAGAAGTAAAACTCGGGTGCACGTGGTTCAATTGCAAATTTTTTGCAAAATGGAACCCACTTTCTTGCAAAATCAGCTGTTTCGACGAGAGACTCAAAACTAAGCATTGCAGCACCATCATCAGAAACATAACAGGAGACTTTATCAACAGGATAGTCCACGGCAAGGATTGACAGCACGGTATTGGCAGTAATCAAAGGCGGTTCCTTCAAAGGATCAACTGTACTTACAAAGAAATCCACCGCAGCAAGCTCAGAAGGTTCACCTTCTCTTTCAAACCTGATGCAACAAAAAGAAGAATAATCTTATATATATATATATATATATATATATATGGAGAATCTCTAAAGCGAACCTTAAAAAGCGAACTAAAGACGAACCGTCGTCTTTAGTGTCTATGGCGACGGTTCGACCCGTCGCCAAAGACTACATGGCTATGGCGACGGATCGAACCGTCGCAATAGACACCAAAGACGACGGTTCGTCTTTGGTTCGCTCTTTAAGGTTCGCTTTAGAGACGGACGGTATATATATATATATATATATATATATATATATATATATATATATATAAATGATCAATAACAGGATCTACTATATTGATCATTTTATGTTAACAATACGTTTGTACGTGTTGGAGTGTGAATGTATACCTTGCAGATAATCTGTCAATAAATGTCTCTCTATTGATGGGAAACCATTTAGGGAATTGATCCAACACCCAAGAAATACCAAACCAAATCTCACAAATGACAGAAGTGAGCCACAAACCATAAGAGCTCTCAACAGGATTTGTTATTCTGTAATGGAAGAAAAGGCCCAGAATGATCAATCGCATAATTATCACAGTCCTGTATGGTGCAAGTTGGCTCTTAGGAATGGGAATTATTCTTGAGAGTGGCTGCGAAGTTTCTGCTGACCTGCAAGTAATAATTACATCCCGATAACATGAAAATTAGACAAACACAAGCAAGTCCATTATGCACATAATGAATGTGGCCTAATATAGCTCCAAAAGATGGATAAAATCGACTCCAGTTTCCATTAAAAATTAGAAAACTCATCTGTGAACTGAACTATGCTATCTTTTTTCAGACTGTTTAGAATATCATCCTAATTCGTAATTTTCTATGTATATACTTACTGCTGTTTTTCTTCCATCTGCTGTTCTTGGGGAATTTGAGCTTCTTTGACAACCTTAGCTGCACCCTTTTTCTTCTTATTCTTCTTCTCCTTCCAACTTTCCACCCTATTCTTCCATATTGGGTTCCCAGATTCATCAATTACATCTTCAAAGAGAGGACCGATAAGTTAGTATTCTACAATTTCTTTAAGTTAAAAAAAAAGGATAATTGATGATTGTGATAAAATTCAATTTACTCACCACTGTCCACTGTAGACACCGTGCTTATATTTCTTGCATGAAGTCCAACCTCCTGTACAAAGAAAGAATTATGTTTACTTTCAAACACTACTCAGGACTCACTCTTCCAAAATAAGTTTTCAGAAAAGATTAAGTTCCTATAAGTTGAATGACTCTTGTTATTTAACATCATTCGGAAACTTTGTAAGATTGGTTTGGACATTTATACCTGAACAGTACTAAGGTGAGCTGCCATTGTACTTCGGCTGCCAGATTCCTTTGTTTCCACATCAGCAAGTGTTGAAATCTCTGTGCAATTAGCAATTTATCTAGCTTTAGACATACTACTTCGACCATAAAAGCTATCAATCACTTATCACCAAGTCCATGTAGGCACATTGTCACTCCAAACACCAAATACTACTCCATCCATCCATATAAAAAATGAAGAATCGTACTTTCTTTTTACATTTAACAAAGAAAATCATGCGCTTTATTCTCATATGTTCACAATTTCATCTTATGTCTTACGATCTGCATAGTTGCAAACCCCTGAAGGTTTTACCAGACATTATGCCGTAACTTTTTGCAAACCTAACTATTGGCATACAATTGAGAAAACTTTCTAAAGTAAACTCACAAAGTAATATTAATTTCATAAACACCTTATTGATAAACCAATGTCATTCATTAGCAAATTTCAATGCTACAAATACACATTGCTATCCTAAAATGGAGATTCTCGTTTATCAAAATTTAGCAAGAAGCGTTTAATAAAAAATTGCTTCATATATTGCATAATTAACATCCTTAGGCAGAGAGACATTAGTAGAAACAACTAAAAAAACAATAAAATTCAACTAAGGAATTAAAGTTAGAGATACCATCATAAGGAACACCACATCTTAAGCAGGAACTTCGGCCATCCTTAATCTCGTAATCAAAACAAGATTTGCACATGGGGTAATTGCACTCATGGCAAGCCACAAAGACTTCACCATTATGATCCAAACCCACTTGTTCACCACAATTGATGCAAATAGGAACCCCAGATTGCATCATCTTGATATTGATCTCTCAAACACCCTTTTTCCCAAATCCTTGATAGGGCTAGAGTTCAATCTCTTGTTCTTTATATGATAAAAGACAAACCCAATTAGCAAGGGTTTGGTGGTATATTTGGTATGGTGGTGATGGTGTAAGGCATGGAAGTTGGGGTGTTGGTGTCATATTTGCTTTTTGCAGAAAGAGAGACGAGAATTGAAATTTTGCTGGAGTTTGAAGGAAAGTTATGGTTAGGCTTGGAACTTCTTAACCCATTACCAAACAACCAACCAAACTTGAGCCTGAAGGTTTTAAAGACTAAAATCACTTAACCCATTAACCACAAGAAGAACAAATGGAGTATAAAATAGAGAAGAAAAAACAGGGAAAATCAGAGCTTGAAAGTTCTAAAATTCTCTGTTGAGTGGAAAAGAAGGGAAATTTTTAGTATTTTATATATTTCTAGGTTGGTACCTATTTGAAAAGAACATAGAAATGAAACTTAGAAGCTCATCAATCATTAAAAATTATGTTGGGAAATTGGAGCCATTATATACACTGTCTAGTACCCAGTTTGATCCGAAATTTCAAGATATTCTATATTTCTACTCCCTCCTTCCCATTTTCTTTTTTACTCAAAACTTGTAGAATCATAAATTTCAAAAACTGAAGCTAATATATTTGATTTTAGTGTATGCACTAGTTATTATCGTAAACTAGTTAAGAAATATTATTTGGTACATACAATATACATTGCGGATCTTAGTCCTGGGTTCTTACATAAGTTTTTTTGGAGGGTCTTCCCCACCCCCCCCCCCCCGCCCCGCCCCGCCCCTTGTAGGTCTCTTTAACTGGGAAGTCTTGAATTTCATTTTGGGTTGTAGAGAGTGAAAGATCTGTATAGTCAGTCTTCTTGCTTCTGCCATTGTTCGTCTCCCTCGCTTTCCTTCTCACACCCCTCCTAATTATTTGTAGTTTTCTTTGTGGTATGATTTACGGTTTTTATTCTCTTTTATTATTAATATTTCTCTATTGTTCTTACACGATAAATCACCAAATTTCAAATTGAAACCAAAATTTTAAAATAAATCAATACAATTTTAAGATGAATTAATGCAAATCCTGGATTTAATCAAATGTCACGTAAATATTTATTCACACCAAATTCAACACAAGTAATCCAATACTTCCCGTTGTCAAAAAAATTCCATTTGAATTAGATATATGATACACAGAAATCAAAACTTCCATTCTAAATAAAATCACAGCTGAAACAATTCTTCTCCACTAATATTATCATCTCATCTCATCTACATCCCTGGACTCTGTGGTTAGCCAAAAAAAAACAGAAAAAGAAAGGATAAAAGATGTGGACACCATTTTCAGGATCTGTTCATCATCCAGATCAAACAACCCATGAAAGAGACAGAGTGAACACATCTTGTAATGAATGAATAAAATCAGGAAAAAAACAGAAGAGAATTATCTGACATTACAAGCAACTGCATAAGCCCATGACTTAAGATGTTGCTTCATGGCCAGCCCATCACTAAATGGTGGCAGATTTTGACTTGTAAACCTCTTCTCCTCATCATATCCCCTCATCAGCATCCAAAACTCATTCACATCAAGTCCAAACCCAAAATCATACCCAGCCCAATTAATCCCATCAGTACTCTTCTGAGTATTCTTCTTCTTCCTCACCCTTGTCTTGCTTCTCTTTCTTTCTTCAGAACCCAAATCACCACCACATTTGGGCACTACAATCTCACCAATTGGAAAATGGGCCTGCTGGGTTTCAAGAATCTGAGTAATGGGTTTTGGTTCTTCCAATTTGGGCACCAGAATCTCATCAATTGGAGAGTGGGCTTGATGGGTTTCAAGAATTTGAGTAATGGGTTTTGATTGTTCCAATTTGGAACCACAAATTTTCAGCTTGGAATTCATCCTATCATCTTCATCACCATGGGATCTGTCCAAAGCTTGAATCTTTTTTGATGACATGACATTTGAGAAGAACCAAACAGAGTCTAAGCTTTCTATCATCTTTACACCTTCCATCAAAAGAAGCAGAGAAGGAGAAAAAAAGAGAGAGACTTGTATTCAGCTACAGCTTGAAATGGTATATCAGAACCAGGACTGCAGAACTCAATTGCTATAATTTATTCTCTTTCAATTGACGTAACAAGCCTTGTTGGTTCAAAATTTTCATCAATAATGGAAGGGTATTTTGGTCTTAAAAGATACTCACAGACCAGCGATATAACCATGGGCGCTTTACAGTCTGTGTGTCTTTGTAAAAATCTGTAGTCCACTAGTACAAGTACAACACTACTACAACAGAAATATAAAACTCCGACAGTGGCTTTTATGCCACTTTTTACATTGAAGTTTGTAACTAACGGTCAAAAACAACTTTAATTTACTTTTTGCAGTATCATAAGTAGTAGTAGAAGTAATTATTAATGGTCAACAACTGGCAAGAATAATGAACAAGGGGGTGCTGCAATTTTGGGACATTAACGCTCTCTTCCCATTCCATTTATACTCTACATATTTCAGAATCTCAGACTCTGAAATTATATCATTTCTAAAAAACAAAAAACATGTTGGTTTGAATGCATCATCTCATTCTCAGCATTGGATTTTTTATTTTTTTTTACATATAATGTCAAAAGCTACTATTCATAATGCCGATTAACAAGTTGAGTTTAAACAAACTGCAGCTGAACCCAACTCCACGGATATAATACGAGACCTTTTGGTCCAAAAATTGATGAATTTGGACAAATATTAATAATGTTTGTCCAAATTCATTACTCCAATCTGACCAGTAATATATAACTTTCTCTCCGTAATATTTTTTCATAAGGGATAATTTTAAAAATATTGTAGGTAATTCTCCTAGATTATATAGAACTTCAAATAATTTGAAAAAAATAAAATCATCTAAAACGTCATATATTATGAGACGGAGAGAGTATGAGACGGAGAGAGTATTTTTTTCGACAGAAAGGTTTAGAAAGAAGAATGATCAAGATAATTGGATAAAAACAACTTACCTTTTTCATACATTTTAAAAATTAATAGAATAAGGAAAGGATAAATGACGCTAACGCTCTGTTTATGAGTTTTAAAATGGACAGAAAAGAAAAGAAATGGACGGAAAATTTAAGTTTTCCTTCCAATTCTTATGTTTCTGAGTTTTTTAATAACAGAAAAGAAAAGAAATGGATAGAAAACTTGGTCACTTTTTCTGCCAAAGTTTTCCGTCCAAAATTGGCCTGATTTGGACGAAAAAGAAATTGGTATAAGTAATATTTTTATAATTCCCATATTATCCTCAACTTTTAATATAATAAATTTTATATTACAATTCATGTCCTCAATTTTAAATTTTCTATTCTTTTCTTTTGAAAACTCAGAAACAACACAAAGGAAAATTTCAAGTTTTCTATTCTTTTCTTTTCTGTTCTAATTTAAGTTTTCTATTCTTTTCTTTTCTGTTCAAAACTAAAAAACAGAGTGTAAGAGTGTAAACGAGTCGAACCAAAACGAATAGAGAGCTATTCGAATTTGACTCGAAACGTTAAATTCATACTTGAATTCGAATTGTATTTAAAAAATTCTACTCAGATTCGACTTGACTCGACTCGAATATTTATTATTCGAATTCGATCACTCGGATCGAATTATATTCAAACTACACGCGAGCTTCAAATTCAAGCTCGAATTCGAATATCCACATAATAACTAGCTTTATTTATAATAAATATAATTATAAATTGAATTTGTTATTTTACTTAAAAATGAGAAAATATATTTACTATTACACTTTACAAATATAAAATCACAAGTAAAATTAAAAATAAAAATAAAACAAAATAATAATAATTAATTAACCTAATTTGATTTATTTTTGTATATATTATAAGAAAATGTATTGAGTATTTAATAAATCAATCGAGTATGTATCGAATCACAATTGAGAATTCAAGTAGTTTGAATCTTAAATGAGTTGAGTATAACCTTGCTCAGATTCTACTCATATTTTTATTCGAACTATTTTTTATGCTCAGATTTGGATTATATTATTAATGAATTCGAGTCTCGCTCGTATTTTTCCGAGTCGAGTCGAACTGTTTGACTCGTTTACAAGCCTTACTAAAAACTAACGAATTAACAGTGCTTATTTTTTGTTTTAAACAACTAAATAAAAAAATTTCTAGTTAAATATTAAAATCATGAGAGAGAATCTATTTTCATCTATTTTTTACAGACGTTAGTCGTTCACTGTTTATATTTTAATAAGTGACATTTATTTTTATTTATTGATACCAAAAAATGACATGGACATTATGACATGATAAAATTTATATAAAGTAGGGTTCTCAGACCCAGACCGATTATCGAACCGTAAAAAGTATTGGATGAATGTGTCACTGATCTAACCAGCGGTCGAACTGTTATTGACTCAGTAATGTCATTAATATATAAAACATATATTATTAGTAATTAATAAAATTTTAAAAAATCTCAGTTGTTGGGTTAGTGATTTGGTGGTGATTTTATTGAGATGTTGTCGGCAGCGATGGTGGATTGCTTAGTTGATATAGTACGACAGTTGGGATGCCTTTGCTAAAGAAGAAGAGCCACAATATGGCGTTGATGGCTGGCCACGACAAAGGGTGTTTTGTGACGATGATAAAGGTTTGTTTATAATAGCTTTAATTAATTTTATTTTCCTTATAAGCTACAAAGTTAATATCCATATCATTATTTTTTGAAAAAATAATAATAATTTAGTGCTTAAAAAATAATTTAAAAAAGTTGGTCAACTAACGTCTGTCAAAAAAAAGAAGAAGATAAAAATTGATTCTTTTTCTTGACTTTCAATGTTTAATTGAAAAGAATTTGTACAATTGTTTAAAACAAAAAATAAATATAAGTTCTTAGTGTAATAGATGTACTTAATTGTACTTAATTGTTTGATTTTGAAGGGAGAATCACTCCTCGTTATATGGATATATTTGTGTGTTTCCACGTTTGAATGTGATGTGAATATAAGTATTTTGTTTTTAGAAAAATATATAAAACAGATTTTAATTCTACATTTGGAGATGCTTGCCTAGCTGTTTAATAATTTTAATTTTAATTAATTCCACCTTTCTTCTAAAAATTCCACGAGTTTGTATAAGTAGACAGGAGATGATACTCCATTGGTTTTGAAATTAATTAAAAGTTAATTTGAGGTATTTTCAATTTAAAGTGATGCGATTTATTTAACATTAGAGAATAATAAATTTTGTAATTAATTTTACTTTTTAGATAGTTTATAATTTTAATAATTATATTTGTTAAAATTAAATAAATACAAATGCATTTTAAATTTGAGATATCTTTGATTGACTACAAAAAAAAATAATTCTTTTTTCTTCTCCAATTTAAAGAGTTTGAGCTTTTTGAGTTTAGTGTGGTTGAGAGTTCAAAGTACAATTGAGAAACTTATTTGACCAACATCTTATTTTAAAATTATTTTATTTAATTCAAAAACGCAACAACTGAAGCTTAAATATTATCGCTCAAAACACACTAATCGCTAATAACCAAAGAAACCTGTTTTCCCTTCCCCTAATTCTTAAATGCAAGTTTCTAATTTGCAGCCACTCGAATATTCACATAAATTGACGAAGCCTTGCCTTGATCTTGGAAGGTTAGAGCATCTCCAACAGTCCTAGACTAAATATAGTCAAAGACTCAAATTTCACTCCAGTAGGAAGACTAAATATAGTCTAAGGTATTTTTCGGCAAACCAAACAGACTAAATCAAGGAACGAGATTTGACAGACTATAAATTTTTAATAAATTTAAATGGGTGAGATACCTGAAGAAGAAGGGGGTGAAGGGGAAGCTTGAAGAAAGAGATGAATGGGGATGTCGTCTGAGAAGAGAAGAAGATGACCAAAGAAGAAGATAAAGGGCAGAAGGGACAATGACACTGATGAGTGCTCCAACGAATAGAAGTCAATGGTAAAAAAATAATTGATCACATCGGTAATAAAATGATCAGAACGGACAGAAATAAAAAATGTGAGATTGTAAAAAATCTATAAATATGTACAATAATTCAATATATTTTACCATGTCTCAATCAACTATTTCAACCTTTAGCAATTGTAAGTATTTTGTTAATAATAGTTTGTATTTTTATTATATTTAGTTTTTGTTTTTTTATTGATAATATATCTCTAATTTATTTTTTAGATGGAAAATTATGGTCATTCGATGTATTTTTCTTCATTATTATCTCAAGATTTCTCTCTTGATGATCCAAATTTATTGGATGAATTCTCAACTTAAATTGATGTACCAATTCAGACTCTCGAAAATGAGTCCAATAAAAGAACAGGGCGAAAGGGAAATTACACAATTGATGAAGATATCCTTCTTGTTTCTGGATGGCTTAATGTAAGCATTGATCCAATTCAAGGAAACGATCAGAAACATGGAAGATATTGGGAAAGAGTTCACGAATAATTTCATGAATACAAAAATTTTGAGTTTGAACGCAATTCTACTGCTTTGGCGAAACGTTGGTCAACAATTCAACTCGCGGTGAACAAACTTTGTAGATATTATGCTTCAATTGAAAGAATGCAACAAAACAGTGTAGGTGAACAAGATAAGATATTTCAATTTTTTCATATATATAAAATTTTATCAAGTTTATTCTTAATAGTTTATACTTAATACTTTGTAAATAATTTTTAAAATAGATATGCCAAACATTAGAGATGTTCAAAAGTATCCAAAAGCAACCATTTAGATTTATGAACTGTTGGAGGATATTAAAGGATGCACCAAAATAAAGATCATATAATAGTGAAAAAAAGAGGGCAGTACTAGAAAGTCAAGTCCAACAACATCTTTTCCATCAACCGTAGAAAAAGTAAGCTAGGGTGAAAACGATGGTATTGAAGATACAATCTCTACAGGATTAGAGAGGCCAATGGGAAGAAAGGCTTCGAACGCATTATTTAAAAAAGGCAAAGGAACTGCTGATACTAGTACACCTTTGGAATTGAGGTTTGAGAAGTTCAAGCATCAGATGAAATTGAACCAACAAAAGAGATAAGAGAATATGGACAAAATATATTTTCAAGAGCAAAAGAAGTTGAATATCAAGAAAGCACAAGAGGATGAAAGGATCATGATGACTGACACCACTAACATGGAGCCCGAATTAGCTTAATATTACAAACAACGCAAGAAAAAAAAATCATAAAAAGAGTTACATCTAGTAGTTGACTTACTTATGTAAGACCCCGAATTTTATGAAATAAAAGTATTCAATTTTTTTTATAATTACTATTCAGTAAATGGTTAAATTGATAAATGTTAAAGTTAAGGGTGATATATGATTTTTTTTCAAAATACACAAGTGGTTATAAAATAATCATTGTTGTCGGGGAATATTCGTTTGTTCGTGAAATATTCTTTCTGTCGGGGAATATTCGTACGACGGCGCAGCTATTTGTGGGCCCCATAACGAATAACTGTCGGGTGAAGAAAACGACAAATTTGAGTTTTTACAAATAACGACGTAGTTGTTACTGTTAACACTGTTGGAATACCCGGTGGTTAAAATATAGTAATACGCGTTATTGCACAGTAGCACACGGTATTGCACAGTATTTTTGAAATTATTGATTCTTACGTAAGAAGGCACTACTCAATAATTGCTACAGTAATTACTGTTCAATATTTTATTTTATTGATTCAATAATTGCTACGTTGAAATTTTGTATTATTGTTGTTCAATAATTATTGCTGCACAGTATTTCCCATTATCAGATCAATAATTCATATTATTTGAATAGTATTATTAGATAGCATTATTGGCAATGTCTAGAAAGTTCTGTCTAAGGAGAGGTTTGGTCATCTAATTGCGCGCCAGTAAGGAGAAATCCTTATTGGAAAGCCCTCTCTTTCCTGGGAACGGCCTGGTTATCATAAATGTGATTCTGTAATATTATTTGTGAATAATTAATTATTAATTCATATGATAAGGAAATATTTATTTTATGTGGATATAAACGAGGGATATATTTTTGTGGTTAAAAATGAAGGAGTTAATGTTGAGGTTTTTATCAGTATTTTTGTCAGAATGGAGGTATTAAAAATTAGGGTTTTTGAGATATTTTGCGGGGGTTATAATTTTTAATCCGACCGTTGGATCGTGGTAATTTTTGGATATGTTATACATATATAAGTTGAGTATATGTCCACAAATTTTGAACCGTTAAAAATGAACGTATGATTTGTTATGAATTTTACGAGATGACTGGTTCAGAAATTGTTGAATTTTCGGAGTTTATCATTTTGGTGGAAAATTCTAGAATTGGTGGGCCCCACTTGTAAGACTCCGAATTTTATGAAATAAAAGTATTCAATTTTTCTTATAATTACTATTCAGTAAATGGTTAAATTGATAAAAGTTTAAAGTTATGGGTGGAATGTGAATTTTTTTGAAAATAAACAAGTGGTTATAAAATATTCATTGTTGTCGGGGAATATTCGTTTGGTCGTGGAATATTCTTTCTGTCGGGGAATATTCGTACGACGGCGCAGCTATTTGTGGGCCCCATAACGAATAACTGTCGGATGAAGAAAACGACAAATTTGAGTTTTTACAAATAACGACGTAGTTGTTACTGTTAACACTGTTGGAATACCCGGTGGTTAAAATACAGTAATACGCGTTATTGCACAGTAGCACACGGTATTGCATAGTATTTTTGAAAGTATTGATTCTTACGTAAGAAGGCACTACTCAATAATTGTTACAGTAATTACTGTTCAATATTTTATTTTATTGATTCAATAATTGCTACGTTGAAATTTTATATTATTGTTGTTCAATAATTGTTGCTGCACAGTATTTTCTATTATCAGATCAATAATTCATATTATTTGAATAGTATTATTAGATAGCACTATTGGCAATGTCTAGAAAGTTCTGTCTAAGGAGAGGTTTGGTCATCTAATTGCGCGCTAGTAAGGAGAAATCCTTATTGGAAAGCCCCCTCTTTCCTGGGAACGGTCTGGTTGTCATAAATGTGATTCTGTAATATTATTTGTGAATAATTAATTATTGATTCATATGATAAGGAAATATTTATTTTATGTGGATATGAATGAGGGATGTATTTTTGTGGTTAAAAAATGAAGGAGTTAATGTTGAGATTTTTATCCGTATTTTTGTCGGAATGGAGGTATTAAAAATCAGGGTTTTTGAGATATTTTGCGGGGGTTATAATTTTTAATCCGACCGTTGGATCGTGGTAATTTTTGGATATGTTATACATATATAAGTTGAGTATATGCCCACAAATTTTGAACCGTTAAAAATGAACGTATGATTTATTATGAATTTTACAAGATGACTGGTTCAGAAATTGTTGAATTTTTGGAGTTTATCATTTTGGTGGAAAATTCTAGAATTGGTGGGCCCCACTTGTGGTTGGTGAAGAAATGTGCTGAATTATATTTCAAATGTGGTGGGTGGGAATAGTAGCAGGTAAAGCCATCAGGTTGCAGGTCAAACCTACCAAAATTTTCCTATAAATAGAGGGCTAAGTTAGAATTGAAAATCACACCAGAAACATAAGTTTTCTCTCTTTCTCTCTCTATATTATGAAGCATATTTTGTGAGTATTTAGATACTTTGAGAGTTGCTATTCATCAGTGCAAGTTTTCTTCAGCATCATATCCGATATCCAGCCAGAAGTACTGCTCTTTTGAGGTAAGGGATAGTAAGGGATAGTAAGAGATAGTAAGGGATATTAAGGGATTTTAAGGGTTGTTATGATTTTCAGTTTCGTAATTTTTCTGATCTTCAAAAATTCTGGAAAAATTTGAAATGATATTTTGATGAGTTTTCTTGATTGTGTCCTAAAATGGTGATTTTTGGATGTATAGATTGAGAGTTATGAATTTTATGATAAAAGACTATTTTAGAAGTAACAGCTTATAATTCTTTGTGGTTAACTCCAAAATTGATGAAATTTTTATTGGGAGTACATGTATATGATAGAAGTATACTCTGTAAATTTCAGAATTTTTGGACAAAAGTATAATTTTTGATAAATGTCTAAATATTCGGTTGTTTTGGCCATATGAAAAATAGTAAATGACTTTTAAAAATTCTGAGAAAAATATATGTTCACTATGGGACTATATTATGCTAAATCCCAGAAAAGAAATATTTTTAGAACTGATTTGGTATTTTTTATGAAAATGGTCTAGTTATGAGTAAATGAATTAAATATGTTTTGTGAGGAAAGAAAATTGGAAAATAGGATTTTATGGCTTGAGAATCCTATATGAGGTATATGCAGATTTTTGATGAGGGTTTTGGCTATTGATGATGAAATCTTAAGAGTTGACATTTTATGATGATTAAATGCATTAATTAGTAAAGTGTAAACAATTTAAATAAATTGTTTATAAGCTTAAGAAATGTTATTCTTTCAATATCATTATACCGAAATATTGGTATAGATTTTATTGTGAAATTTCTACCTTTTTGAGTCGAGGTTACTATTCATGAGTTACTATTCACGATAAAATTGGTTTCTTTTTCTAACCAAATTATAGTTGATTTATGAATATTGCTCTTGAAATTAAATCCATGTTTTGACCATATTATTTTTATCATCATATATAACATTTTTATAACCCTGATGTTGAAATTCTCTTTCACTGGAGTGTAAAGATGGGTAGATTATTGGTATGATCATGACTAGGGTTCTCTTTGGCCTGTAGTGCAAAGTTGAATTGTGACTGGTATGATCATGACCATTGAATTTATAATTGAATATCTTTAGCTTAAGTGCAAAGGTGAAATGATCAACATGGTTATAATTATTGTTTATATAAATTCTTAAATGATTATATATTCTTTGAGGTATTAATATATTTGGCATGTAGTGCAAATATGAATTGTTGAGGAATATCTTTGGCCTGTAGTGCAAAGATGAATTGTAGATGAATATCTTTGGCCCGTAGTGCAAAGATGACCTGTTGTTGAATATCTTTGGTCAGTAATGCAAAGATGAACGATTGAGGAATATCTTTGGCCTGTAGTGCAAAGATGAATTGTAGATGAATATCTTTGGCCTGTAGTGCAAAGATGGTCTGTTGATGAATATCTTTGGTCCGTAGTGCAAAGATAAACTGTTGTTGAATATCTTTGGTCGTAGTGCAAAGATGGATTTATTAGTATGATTATGAACAGGAACTGTGATTTGGTATAACCATGATCTTTGATGTTTCAGGTAAAGACATGTGATGAAAATATTCCTCGTCCTGGGTGCGAAGAAAAATTTAGAATCACAATTATGATTATGAGTTATTCATATGATTGTGGAAAGGAACTGTTGATTGATGTTACAGGGGAAAAAACATTGTTGATAAATTTTTAACATGGAGAAGATAATAGACTTTATAGTCTATTTGACTCTTCTAATGGATTGCTCGTTCCGCTGCAACTATGGTTGAAATTTTTATCATTTACCATATGTTCTAAATCTCTGATTTATTATTGATGAAGGCTATTGATAATTTAATTATCTTTAGTCATGATATTCTTTACTGAGCTAGTTGTGCTCACCCTTTTGCTTCACAATTCCTTTCAGGTAATAAGAGTGTAGCTGGGTCGAGCGGGGGTAACAAGGGAATAGAACGGTGGTCATCATTTAGTAGTTATATTTGGTGAAGAAAATAGGGTGAGGCGAACCCAACGTTGGAAGGGTGTTTTGTCACTATCATACAAGATGTCTAATGACATACAACCTCGTGTCATCATAGGACAGGGTTGTGCTCATCCACTTGCTGAGTATATCTATGGGCACTACCTATATAATCTTGGTGTTTGTTTGAAGTATAATTCTCAATTAGAGACAGTGGAGATAATGATAAGTCAAGAGAAGACTCACCATTGGGAAGAATATGATAGTAATCTTCTCGTTTTTCTTTGGGGTCTATTGGGTCAACCAAGGATAATTCTGTGGCCATATGATATCTATCATAACCTAGACGCGTGGCCTCCCATGTACGAAGGTTTCCTTGAACACTTCCCAAAGATTTTAATTTCTAGAACAGTTTTTTACTATACCTTTATGTAAGGTGTCATTGTGAGGTAATGTCCACGGTTAGAACATGAGTCACATTTGGTATATACTTGTATCCAAACTTACAGCATATGTATTGTTGTATTTTGCACGACAATTGTTGTAATAAAGTTGTAGTTATTTTCTGTACCATGTATTTGACGACTCAGAATGGGTTGGATGGAATGGACCTGTTTTGGGGTCGTTACAGGTGGTATCAGAGCTATAAGTAAAGAGCCCCGAGCCTCTCGCTGGTGACTTCCTGTTGATGGGGGATGCACCGAAGCCAGACTCTCCGTAGGGGACGCCGTTCTGCGGTGGCAAACTGATAGGTACCATTGTGAGGTGCTGTGGTTGAAGCACCATGAGAGTCACAGGTGGTATCAGAGCTTAGGGATATGATCTTTGGCGGAGATCGGGGAATATAACTAGGAGGGGAGAGATGAGTAAATCCTTCGTTAGTGTGTCCTACCTAAGCTTATTTGTTGGTCAGTCATAATATCGAGATATTATGTGATATGTTAATTTGTTAAATTAACCCTTGTTTTGAAGCTGTATTCTAGAAAGATATCTGAAATACAGAAGATGAGCAATAGAGAAATCATGATGATAAGGAAGATGGAATCTGAAATGAAAGCAAGGTATTCTCAACTCTTTGAAATACCAGGTACGTAAATTTCGGGGACGAAATTTCATAAGGAGGGGAGATTGTAAGACCCCGAATTTTATGAAATAAAAGTATTCAATTTTTCTTATAATTACTATTCAGTAAATGGTTAAATTGATAAAAGTTTAAAGTTATGGGTGGAATGTGAATTTTTTTGAAAATAAACAAGTGGTTATAAAATATTCATTGTTGTCGGGGAATATTCGTTTGGTCGTGGAATATTCTTTCTGTCGGGGAATATTCGTACGACGGCGCAGCTATTTGTGGGCCCCATAACGAATAACTGTCGGATGAAGAAAACGACAAATTTGAGTTTTTACAAATAACGACGTAGTTGTTACCGTTAACACTGTTGGAATACCCGGTGGTTAAAATACAGTAATACGCGTTATTGCACAGTAGCACACGGTATTGCATAGTATTTTTGAAATTATTGATTCTTACGTAAGAAGGCACTACTCAATAATTGTTACAGTAATTACTGTTCAATATTTTATTTTATTGATTCAATAATTGCTACGTTGAAATTTTATATTATTGTTGTTCAATAATTGTTGCTGCACAGTATTTTCTATTATCAGATCAATAATTCATATTATTTGAATAGTATTATTAGATAGCATTATTGGCAATGTCTAGAAAGTTCTGTCTAAGGAGAGGTTTGGTCATCTAATTGCGCGCTAGTAAGGAGAAATCCTTATTGGAAAGCCCCCTCTTTCCTGGGAACGGCCTGGTTGTCATAAATGTGATTCTGTAATATTATTTGTGAATAATTAATTATTGATTCATATGATAAGGAAATATTTATTTTATGTGGATATAAATGAGGGATATATTTTTGTGGTTAAAAAATGAAGGAGTTAATGTTGAGATTTTTATCCGTATTTTTGTCGGAATGGAGGTATTAAAAATCAGGGTTTTTGAGATATTTTGCGGGGGTTATAATTTTTAATCCGACCGTTGGATCGTGGTAATTTTTGGATATGTTATACATATATAAGTTGAGTATATGCCCACAAATTTTGAACCGTTAAAAATGAACGTATGATTTATTATGAATTTTACGAGATGACTGGTTCAGAAATTGTTGAATTTTTGGAGTTTATCATTTTGGTGGAAAATTCTAGAATTGGTGGGCCCCACTTGTGGTTGGTGAAGAAATGTACTGAATTATATTTCAAATGTGGTGGGTGGGAATAGTAGCAGGTAAAGCCATCAGGTTGCAGGTCAAACCTACCAAAATTTTTCTATAAATAGAGGGCTAAGTTAGAATTGAAAATCACACCAGAAACATAAGTTTTCTCTCTTTCTCTCTCTATATTATGAAGCATATTTTGTGAGTATTTAGATACTTTGAGAGTTGCTATTCATCAGTGCAAGTTTTCTTCAGCATCATATCCGATATCCAGCCAGAAGTACTGCTCTTTTGAGGTAAGGGATAGTAAGGGATAGTAAGGGATAGTAAGAGATAGTAAGGGATAGTAAGGGATATTAAGGGATTTTAAGGGTTGTTATGATTTTCAGTTTCGTAATTTTTCTGATCTTCAAAAATTCTGGAAAAATTTGAAATGATATTTTGATGAGTTTTCTTGATTGTGTCCAAAAATGGTGATTTTTGGATGTATAGATTGAGAGTTATGAATTTTATGATAAAAGACTATTTTAGAAGTAACAGCTTATAATTCTTTGTGGTTAACTCCAAAATTGATGAAATTTTTATTGGGAGTACATGTATATGATAGAAGTATACTCTGTAAATTTCAGAATTTTTGGACAAAAGTATAATTTTTGATAAATGTCTAAATATTCGGTTGTTTTGGCCATATGAAAAATAGTAAATGACTTTTAAAAATTCTGAGAAAAATATATGTTCACTATGGGACTATATTATGCTAAATCCCAGAAAAGAAATATTTTTGGAACTGATTTGGTATTTTTTATGAAAATGGTCTAGTTATGAGTAAATGAATTAAATATGTTTTGTGAAGAAAGAAAATTGGAAAATAGGATTTTATGGCTTGAGAATCCTATATGAGGTATATGCAGATTTTTGATGAGGGTTTTGGTTATTGATGATGAAATCTTAAGAGTTGACATTTTATGATGATTAAATGCATTAATTAGTAAAGTGTAAACAATTTAAATAAATTGTTTATAAGCTTAAGAAATGTTATTCTTTCAATATCATTATACCGAAATATTGGTATAGATTTTATTGTGGAATTTCTACCTTTTTGAGTCGAGGTTACTATTCATGAGTTACTATTCACGATAAAATTGGTTTCTTTTTCTAACCAAATTATAGTTGATTTATGAATATTGCTCTTGAAATTAAATCCATGTTTTGATCATATTATTTTTATCATCATATATAACATTTTTATAACCCTGATGTTGAAATTCTCTTTCACTGGAGTGTAAAGATGGGTAGATTATTGGTATGATCATGACTAGGGTTCTCTTTGGCCTGTAGTGCAAAGTTGAATTGTGACTGGTATGATCATGACCATTGAATTTATAATTGAATATCTTTAGCTTAAGTGCAAAGGTGAAATGATCAACATGGTTATAATTATTGTTTATATAAATTCTTAAATGATTATATATTCTTTGAGGTATTAATATATTTGGCATGTAGTGCAAATATGAATTGTTGAGGAATATCTTTGGCCTGTAGTGCAAAGATGAATTGTAGATGAATATCTTTGGCCCGTAGTGCAAAGATGACCTGTTGTTGAATATCTTTGGTCAGTAATGCAAAGATGAACGATTGAGGAATATCTTTGGCCTGTAGTGCAAAGATGAATTGTAGATGAATATCTTTGGCCTGTAGTGCAAAGATGGTCTGTTGATGAATATCTTTGGTCCGTAGTGCAAAGATAAACTGTTGTTGAATATCTTTGGTCGTAGTGCAAAGATGGATTTATTAGTATGATTATGAACAGGAACTGTGATTTGGTATAACCATGATCTTTGATGTTTCAGGTAAAGACATGTGATGAAAATATTCTTCGTCCTGGGTGCGAAGAAAAATTTAGAATCACAATTATGATTATGAGTTATTCATATGATTGTGGAAAGGAACTGTTGATTGATGTTACAGGGAAAAAAACATTGTTGATAAATTTTTAACATGGAGAAGATAATAGACTTTATAGTCTATTTGACTCTTCTAATGGATTGCTCGTTCCGCTGCAACTATGGTTGAAATTTTTATCATTTACCATATGTTCTAAATCTCTGATTTATTATTGATGAAGGCTATTGATAATTTAATTATCTTTAGTCATGATATTCTTTACTGAGCTAGTTGTGCTCACCCTTTTGCTTCACAATTCCTTTCAGGTAATAAGAGTGTAGCTGGGTCGAGCGGGGGTAACAAGGGAATAGAACGGTGGTCATCATTTAGTAGTTATATTTGGTGAAGAAAATAGGGTGAGGCGAACCCAACGTTGGAAGGGTGTTTTGTCACTATCATACAAGATGTCTAATGACATACAACCTCGTGTCATCATAGGACAGGGTTGTGCTCATCCACTTGCTGAGTATATCTATGGGCACTACCTATATAATCTTGGTGTTTGTTTGAAGTATAATTCTCAATTAGAGACAGTGGAGATAATGATAAGTCAAGAGAAGACTCACCATTGGGAAGAATATGATAGTAATCTTCTCGTTTTTCTTTGGGGTCTATTGGGTCAACCAAGGATAATTCTGTGGCCATATGATATCTATCATAACCTAGACGCGTGGCCTCCCATGTACGAAGGTTTCCTTGAACACTTCCCAAAGATTCTAATTTCTAGAACAGTTTTTGACTATACCTTTATGTAAGGTGTCATTGTGAGGTAATGTCCACGGTTAGAACATGAGTCACATTTGGTATATATTTGTATCCAAACTTACAGCATATGTATTGTTGTATTTTGCACGACAATTGTTGTAATAAAGTTGTAGTTATTTTCTGTACCATGTATTTGACGACTCAGAATGGGTTGGATGGAATGGACCTGTTTTGGGGTCGTTACACCACTTGTGGTTGGTGAAGAAATGTGCTGAATTATATTTCAAATGTGGTGGATGGAAATAATAGCAGGTAAAGCCATCAGGTTGCAGGTCAAACCTACCAAAATTTTCCTATAAATAGAGGGTTAAGTTAGAATTGAAAATCACACCAGAAACATAAGTTTTCTCTCTTTCTCTCTCTATATTATGAAGCATATTTTGTGAGTATTTAGATACTCTGTGAGTTTCTATTCATCAGTGCAAGTTTCCTTCAGCCTTATACCGATCAGAAGTACTGCTCTTTTGAGGTAAGAGATTGTAAGGGATAGTAAGGGATTTTAAGGGTTATTATATTTTCCAGTTTCGAAATTTTTCTGACCTTCAAAAATTTTGGAAAAATTTGAAACGATATTTTGATGAGTTTTCTTGATTGTGTCCAAAAATGGTGATTTTTGGATGTATAGATTGAGAGTTATGAATTTTATGAGAAAAGACTATTTTAAAAGTAACAGCTTATAACTCCTTGTGGTTAACTCCAAAATTGATGAAATTTTTATTGGGAGTACATGTATATGATAGGATTATACCCTGTGAATTTCAGAATTTTTAGATAAAAGTATAATTTTTGATAAATGTTTAAATATTCGGCAATTTTGGCCATATGAAAAATAGTAAATGACTTTTAAAAATTCTGAGAAAAATATATGTTCAATATGGGACTATATTCTGCTAAATTCCAGAAAAGAAATATTTTTGGAACTGATTTGGTATTTTTCATGAAAATGTACTAGTTATGAGTAAATGAATTAAATATGTTATGTGAAGTAAAAAAATTGGAAAATAGGATTTTATGGCTTGAGAATCCTATATGAGGTATATGCAGATTTTTGATGAGGGTTTTGGTTATTGGTGATGAAATCTTATGAGTTTGGCATTTTTGAATGATTAAATGCATTATTTAGTAAAGTGTAAATAATTTAAATAAATTATTTATAAGTTTAAGAAATGTTATTTCAATATCATTATACCGAAATATTGATATGAATTTTATTGTGGAATTTCTATTTTTTTTATGTCGGAGTTACTATTCACGAGTTACTATTCACGAGTTACTATTCAGGAGTTACTATTCACAAATTACTATTCACAGAAAAATTGATTTCTTTTTCTGACCAAATTATAGTTGATTTATGAATATTACTCTTGAGATTAAATCTATATGTTGATTATATTGATTTTATTATCATATATAACATTTTTATAACCCTAATGTTAAAATTCTCTTTCACTAGAGTGTAAAGATGGGTAGATTATTGGTATGATCATGACTAGGGTTCTCTTTAGCCTGTAGTGTAAAGTTGAATTGTGACTGGTATGATCATGACCATTGAATTTATAATTGAATATCTTAAGCTTAAGTGCAAAGGTGAATTGATCAACATGGTTATAATTATTGTTTATATAAATTCTGAAATGATTATATATTTCTTTGAGATATGAATATATTTGGCCTGTAGTGCAAATATGAATTGTTGATGAATATCTTTGGCATGTAGTGCAAAGATGGCCTGTTGATGAATATCTTTGGCCTGTAGTGCAAAGATGAAATATTGATGAATATCTTTGGCCTGTAGTGCAAAGATGAATTGTTGATGAATATCTTTGGCCCGTAGTGCAAAGATGACATGTTGTTGAATATCTTTGGCCAGTAATGCAAAGATGAACTGTTGACGAATATCTTCGGCCTGTAGGGCAAAGATGACTTGTTGATGAATATCTTTGCCCCGTAGTGCAAAGATGAAGTTATTAGTATGATTATGAACAAGAACTGTGATTTGGTATAACCATGATGTTTGATGTTTCAGGTGATGAAAATTGTCTTCGTCCTAGATGAGAAGAGGAATTTAGAACTACAGTTATGATTATGAGTTATTCATATGATTGTGGACCAGAATTGTTGATTGATGTTACAGGGATAAAACATTGTTGGTGGATTTTTAACATGGAGAAAATAATAGACTTTATAGTCTATTTGACTCTTCTAATGGATTGCTCGTTCCGCTGCAACTATGGTTGAAATTTTTATCATTTACCATATGTTCTAAATCTCTGATTTATTGTTGATGAAGGCTATTGATAATTTAATTATCTTTAGTCATGATATTCTTTACTGAGCTAGTTGTGCTCACCCTTTTGCTTCACAATTCCTTTCAGGTAATAAGAGTGTAGCTGGGTCGAGCGGGGGTAACAAGGGAATAGAACGGTGGTCATCATTTAGTAGTTATATTTGGTGAAGAAAATAGGGTGAGGCGAACCCAACGTTGGAAGGGTGTTTTGTCACTATCATACAAGATGTCTAATGACATACAACCTCGTGTCATCATAGGACAGGGTTGTGCTCATCCACTTGCTGAGTATATCTATGGGCACTACCTATATAATCTTGGTGTTTGTTTGAAGTATAATTCTCAATGAGAGGCAGTGGAGATAATGATAAGTCAAGAGAAGACTCACCATTGGGAAGAATATGATAGTAATCTTCTCGTTTTTCTTTGGGGTCTATTGGGTCAACCAAGAATAATTCTGTGGCCATATGATATCTATCATAACCTAGACGCGTGACCTCCCATGTACGAAGGTTTCCTTGAGCACTTCCCAAAGATTCTAATTTCTAAAACAGTTTTTGACTATACCTTTATGTAAGGTGTTACTGTGAGGTGCTGTCCACGGTTGGGACATGTGTCACATTTGGTATATATTTGTATTCAAACTCACAGCATATGTGTTGTTGTATTTTGTACGACAATTGTTGTAATAGAGTTGTAGTTGTTTTCTGTACCATGTATTTGGCGACTCAGAATGGGTTGGGTGATGTATACCTATTTTGGGGTTGTCACAACTTATTATTATAGAATCATAATTTGCTTATTATTGTAGTAGAATGTAATGGATTCTGCGTCGCCATGTAGTGACCACAAGTGTTGAATAATATTTTCTTGAAGTTGAGAATTAACTTGTCTATCCCTTATGCGATGATTGGCTTCAATGAATTCAAGTAATTGTGGGAAACGCTCATGAGACACTTCTACAATTGGAATCTCGTCATGTGTATCATAGGCTGCTGGTTCTTGATTTTCGTCTTGTTCATCCTCAATGATCATATTATGTAGTATTATGCATGCAGTCATAATTTCTTTTAGTGTTGTTTGATTCCAAAATCGTGCAGGACCACGAACGATCGCAAAACGTGCTTGGAGTACTCCAAATGCTCGCTCAATATCCTTCCTAAGCGCCTCTTGAGTCTTAGCAAATAGTTTTCTTTTATTTCCCTGAGGTGTCGAAATGATTTTAACAAATTTTGCCCATGGGGGATATATACCATCAGCAAAGGTAATAACCCATCGTGTACTCATGTCCATTAATTGAGTAGTTCACAGCTGGAGCATGACCTTGAGTGAGAGCAGAGAAGATAAACGATCTCTCTAAAACATCACTACTAGAAAAATAAGAATACGTGATGAAACTTTGTGACAATTTTTAAAAACAATCCCAAAAGATAGTAATTTGTGATGGAATTTTTAAGCAATTACAAAATAATAGTATATATAATGGCTCTTAGTGATGACTAATTTTACCATCAATGTAAATAATTAGGATGGTCATGTCTATCACACTAATTTTTTCACACAAAATAATTTTTTTTGTGACTCATTAAGTCATCAATTATAAATATACCATTTTCGTAATTGCATTTAAGCTATCACTAATATTTTAATGTAAGAAATAATCAAAATAATATTTTATGACGACTGTGATAATCATTAAAAAGATAGATTTTTGTGACGACGACTTTTATTTGCAATTACCAAAGAAGGTATTTTGTGATAAAATTTTCAAGCCATCACAAAACAATAAAATATATGATGGCTCTCAGTGATAACTAATTTTACCATCATTATAGAGTATTTGTGACTGCCATTGCAATCACAAAATCTTATGTGGAAATAATTTTGTTTAGTAAGTCAACTCACATATGTTTCCTTTTATATTTTGTTTTAAAATTATAATCATGATATGGGCTTTAGTGTAATGGCGATACTCATTATTTAGTTTGCAAATGGGGGAGAGTTCGAATCCTACAAGTATCATTTGATACAATTAATATCAATTCATACAGTGAAATAAATTATACGTTAACAGATATTCACGTTCTTACATTTGATCCCTAAAGTCTTTTTTGTGTGATGACTTTGACAATCACAATAGATTACGTGTTAATGTGATTGTATTAATCATCACAAAAGCACTAAGCGTTTGCGTGATTGCCAAAACCATCACGTAAAACCTTTCATGATGGGCGTATACAAGATGACTATTGTGATGCTTAAATGATGGTTTTCATACTTTTTGTGATAGATTTTGGCCATCACAAATGACCTTTTTTTAGTAGTGATTAATATCATAATGAGAGCTTGATAATCCAAAAAATGCATGTCATATCCAAAGATCGTACGAAGCCATTGCTTCTAAAATAAATGTTGGCTCGTGCACATGTCCAGAATACATACCATGCCACGCAACCAAAAAATTCTTCCATTTTCAATGCATGTAGTCGATGCTCCCCAACATCCTAGAAAAATCACGCTCTTCAGCTTTTAATAACAATCTAATGATGTCATCACTATTAGGGGATCTCAGATATTCATCACCAAAAACTGCAATAACTGCTTTTACAAACCTTTTAAGACTTAATATAGTCGTGCTTTCACCGATTCACACATAATCATCAACGAAATCTGCCGAAACACCATATGCAAGTATCCGCATTGAGACAGTTATCTTTTGAAGAGAAGATAAACTGAGTTTTCTTGCAGCATTCATTTTTTGGACAAAGTATGAATCATACGCTTTAAATGCTTGTTGAATTCGGAGGAAGAGTGGGTGCCGCATTTGAAACCTTCTCCGAAATAAATACGGGGGTATGTAGCATGTTCAGCAAAATAATCACAAAAAAATCGATTATGACCTTCATGTCTACCCCGATCAATGGTAATACAACCTTGCACAGAACCACGATGACGTGATGTATGCCTATTGATATTTTGTTGTTATTCTTTAACTGCCGTCAAGCCTAAAAAGTGTCCATATGCTTCATCTTATTATTCATCCATGTGTAGCATAGATGATTCGAATTGACGAAACATATTTAAAATAACGTATTTAACTGGAAGGTTGAAGTTGAGATGAGTGAATATGAGAGACTGGATGTGCCTTATATTTATAGAGGTTGTTTGTTCTTTAAAATATAGCCATTGGAATATGATCGTTGATATATAGTCGTTGGAGTTTTTCTGAATTCATTGATTATTTTAACCTTTTTATATTATAGTTCACGGGATAGTCCGCGATATAGTCTATCTGCTTGAAGGATTGAAAACAAAAATACATCTACTGATGTCATATGGACTAAATATAATCCATAAGATAGTCCGTCTACTAAAAATACTTTCTCTCCATTTTTAGGTATTCATATTTCATATGGTCTCATTACATTCTTTTAGCTACAGACATTTAGGTAACATCAAGTCTGTCCCCAGTGTTTTTTTCTCACATAAAAAATAAATAAAAATAAAAATAGCACCTGTCCCCATTTCCCATCATCCATGCTCTCCACATGCTCAAATAAATGAGGCAGCATGGACCTGCATTTTCATTTCATTTAATTTTCCTTCTCTTTTTTTTAGAACTGGGATACATTTCAATTTTTTAAAAAAATTACTTTTGAAACGCCTTCTAAATTCTGAACCTGTGGCTTTGCACTATTGCACACAATATAAAAAGAAAAATCTTTATCATTATGTTGTCTACTTTAATTTATTTTTCGAATCTACCTCGAGTGTAACTTTTTTTTTTTTATACAAATATAACTGGTTCATATTGTCAATGTTAATTTTTTGTAAGATATAACTGGTTCATATTGTGGATGTAAGCATAAATTTGGAATTTTAATTTTCTCAAGGAGTAGTAAGAAAGTATTAACAAAAAATAAAATAAAATGATCAAGTTAACCACCAGCAGCAGCAGCAGCAGCCGCCCTAGCCCTGCATCATCATCTAACAGCAGATGCAACAGTATGAGCCCACCATTTGAGACTATCTTTCATGTCAATTTCATTATCCGGAGCAGGAACTCTCCAATTCATCAATGGATTATTCTCTCTCTCCAAAACTTCCCATGCTTCAGAAAGATAAGGCCTTGAAACTGAAGATTCATCAACATTTTTTCCTTCCTCTTCATCATTTTTCTTGCCCAATCTCTGTAATCCAGGAATAATATCCACCAAACTTGAATCTTTATCTTCTTCAGAAAACACAAAACCCAGATCCATAAACCCTTTTACCTCTTCAAATTCAAGGTCTGATAAGCTCTTACTCGTACTTTTTTCCTTTCTTCTTCTTACCCTGTTTTCACCTCTCCTGTTTTTTTCTGGCTGCTGTAATTTGTTTTCAATCTGCTGGGGTTGAATCGATTCTTGTTGTGTAGCTTCTTTTCCTGAGAGGATTGTTTGAAGGTGAGGTGTGAAAAGGACTGAACTTGGAGAGAGAAAATCAGAATTGAAGCTTGTCATGGAGCTAACCTGATCACTTTTGGACCTCATGAGAATTTTAGGCAGCTTTGAGGATTGAAGGTGTTCTGATGAATTTTCTTGAAATTGGTGATCTGGGTTTTCTTTAAGAATTGATGGGATTGAAGGTTTTTTTAAAATTCTGGGATTGAACCAGCAGGAATCAAAGAGGGCTATGACATCTTCCGGCTCCATTACTGGCGGCCGAAGCTTATCAAACTTGGTGCTGTTGTAAGAAAATGGGAGATAGTTTAAGCTTATGAGATTATATATATTCAAGTTATGGACATAAATGCCCTTTTAATACGTGAATATTGCCAAAAGGCTTCAACATGTCAATTAGGAGTACACGCTTTTGCATATCGGCTCGTGGGTAATTTTCTAGGACTAGTTGGATTTGTTGCCCTGAAGTTTCGTACAGAGGAAAGTAATTTCTATTGACCTTGGTGATAAAAATAAAAATAAAAAATGAGATCACTATTTTTAGGTGAATTTTTAATATTTTTACATATTTTCTTCTCATATTAAAGTCGATTTTATTTTTTTCTCACGTAAGAGAAGACTATATAAAAATACATGTAAAAATATCAGTTTTTAAAAAATACTACCTTCGTCTCCAAAAGATAAAAAGTATAATTTACACACATTAATAAAAATAAAAAAATAAAGACAATTCAAATTTACACTTAATGACTCCATAAAATTATATAAAATGGTGAATACTTTTTTTTTTATACTAATTAATCTCATTAAATGACTTAGTTACCCTTTATTTTATGTATTTTATCTTATACTTTTTGAGGATAATTTTTTTAGGAAATCGATATTTTTACATGACTTTTTGATATTTTCATACGAAAAGTATCGTTATATATATATATAACGACGGTAAAATCCCGGTATAGAATTTATAATGATGATTTTTATGTGAAAATATCAAAAAATTATATGAAAATATCAAATTTTTTTAAAACTCTAATCAACTTTTTGGGGACGGAGGGAGTAATTAAGTATTGGTCAACTTTTTGGTGAATACTTCTTTTTAGAGGAATATGAGCACAAGTATAAATAAATTATATAAATAATAATAAGAATTTTAAGAGAAAAATAAATACACAAATGAGGAATAAGATTTTAATCTTAACCGATTTAGTGAATGTTTACCACAAGTATGCACCGAGTAATGAGTACATCACTAATTGCACCGAGTACATGTCATGGAGCTCCCTCACTCTGCCCTCCCTCCTAGAATAGATGTCGTTATCACTTGTTAGGCAAAAAAATGAATTATTATGGATGAGACTAGAAGAAGCAAGAACCTTATTTGGTGGGACAGGTCTATTTATGATAAGAGCCCACGCCGAACAATGATCAAAGCATCAAATGACCCACACTACAAGTGACGAAATTAACAATTTGTTGCCTCTACTCTACGGAAGCTTTATTTCTTCAACTTCGTAAAAATATAATTCCTCCCTGGTTTAAAGGATAACTTAAAAGGTATAGATTTTTTTGTATTAAAAAAGATGACAAGAAGAATATATAATATAGATGTGTCAATTAGTACATAAAAATAGAAATACCGACAGGCAAAACTAGGGGGCCGGGGGCATCAGACCTGGTAGAGAGGCGGTCCAGACAGAATTAGGGGGTAGGGGGAGAGCCGCCAGCCAACTAGCCACTCCTCTGAGTAGTCGTCTGCTCCTGTCTTCTTCTTTGTCTCTTCGGTCTTCTGACTCTGCAACACAGGTTTGTTTATTTTTTTTTAATTTATATATAGTAACATGAAACGACGTCGTTTCATTAAAAAAAAAAATCTATTAGGGATTTAGGACTCTTTCTCTTCACTCTCTTCACTCCCTAGTCTCTTCACTAACTCTTCCCTCTTCCGCCTCCAGCCTCCAGTGCTCCTGCCTCTACCTCCTCACTTCCTCACTGCTCCAGCCTGCTCCTGCCGTCACCGCCGCCGACTACTCCAGCCTCCACTGCTCCAGTACTGCTTTGGGCTTTGGTAATTTACTAATTTCTAAATTCTAATTTAGCCTTAATGTCTTTCAAATTATATTATTTCATGTTAAGAATCAAGATGATATCTTTAATTTTTTTGATTATTGTAGTTTTAATTTATTAATTTTTTTGATTGTTGTAATTATATTATTTAATTTTTTCTTTAATTTAGGTTTGTTTTAATTTTCCCAATTATTTCAAATTAATTTTTCTTTTCTTTTACCTTTGTTTGGCTTTTGAGAATCCTAAGAGAAAGAATTTTGATGAATTTTAATAATTTAATGTTTACATCTTTAATCTTTTAGTAATTTAGTTTTTAAAATTGTTATTGTTGGAGTAATCTTAAATTATTGTTTAATTTCTATGTTCTTAAATGTTAAGAGAATTGATGATTGATGAAATTATTATGAAATGTTTAAATTGATGAAATTATTGATTAGCAATTGATGTTTTTATTTATACTAGATTATGGATAAATATTAAGCGACAAAGAACTGTTGATTATTCTAATAATCAATTACCAAGTTCTGAAGCAAATGGTGGTATTAATAATTCACGTGTGGAGTTCAATCCGAATTTTGAGCCCTCTATGTATACGTTTTGGTTCCGCTACTAGAAATACTTAGGCTTGAAAATCAATCGAACAGTTCGCGAACATATTTAGTTCAATTTGAGTTCGAGTTCGAGTTCGAACATATTTGTGAATCATGTGGTTCGTTTCAACTTGTTCGCAAACAGTTCAGTTTCGGTTTGGTTCGAGTTTGATTTAGTGATTCACGAGTAGCTCGTGAGATGCTTGAATATTTACAATATTTGGCCTAATATTTATTTCGTTATGTTGATCAATTAATGATCCGAACTCGTACATGTGTGTTGGTTCGATCGTGTTAATTACTCGAACAAGTTCGAGTTCGACTTACTGTGTTTGACTTCGACAAAATTCAAATCGGATCAAATCATTTATAACCCTAGAAATACTCATTATTAATGTGACGCCCCCAAAACAGGTATACATCACCCATCTTGAGTCACCAAATACATGGTATAAAATTCAAATACAACTTAATACTATAACTGTCGTGTAAAATACGACAAAACATAGTTGAGAGTTTAAACAAGAATATTATCATCTAGACAATATCCACACTCAATGGTGTCCTCATTACAATTATTATCACTTTATTCCGTAGAATAGTGAGGACTACTAAAGCCATTTTATCCTGGACCATCACTCCATTTCCCGACTCGTCCCAGCTATATTCTCATTTTCTGAAGAGAACAATGAAAGAAAGGGTGATCTCAACTAGCCCAGTAAGAAATATTATGACTAAGATAATGCACAATAAATTATCCTTAGCCTTCAACAGTATAACAACTGATAATATACAATAGACAACAAGTTTTAGATTAACAACTGCAGCGAAAATAAGCAATCAATTAGAAGAGTCAAGTAGAGCATAAAATCTGCTATCTTCTATGATTTAAAAAGATTTTCATCAACTTTATCGCTGAGACTCAGCTTAATAAATAAACCACAACATAGAATCATCCCTGCACCACGACCAATGATATTCATGTAATCATCAATGGTCATGATTATACCGAATAATCCCTGGTCATAATTATACCAATAACTGTCCATCAATGAACTACAGGCCAATGAGTACTTTCACCACATCATTCGTCACATTACGGTCATGATTATATCGAATAATCCCTGGTCATAATCATACTAAGTCCATCTATGCACGTAAGCCAAAGATGACTTTCATCACAATATAAGCATGATGATGATGACAATGACATAATAATTCAATAAAACAAGTTCAAGGATAAATTTTAATGATTTATAATTTAATTTATCCAGAAATCAATAACGTCCAGATTGTCAACATGATACTGCTTTGTGGAGTAAAATTCAAGAATAATATTCATGTACCTAAAATAATTTGGACATAAAATAAATATATTTTTCGAGTAAATAGTATACCGTGAATAGTATCCCATGAATAGTACTTCAGGAATAGTACCTCGTGAATAGTACCCCGACATTAAAAGTACCCCAAATACCTGAGTGAATAATATTCGGGTGAATAGTAATTTGGGTGAATAGTAACCCGTGATGTGATGCCCTCAAAATAGGTTCATTCCACCCAACCCATTCTGAGTCGCCAAATACATGGTACAGAAAATAACTATAACTTTATTATTACAATTATCGTGCAAAATACAACAACACATATACTGTGAGTTTAAATACAAATATTGTCATCTAGACAGTATTCATACTCAATTAAGTCCTCATTATTGTAAGACCCCAACTTTTATAAATAAAGATGAATTTTCTATAAATATCATTTTTGAATATTATGGAGTTAATTTGATATAATGTTATAGTTGTGGGTAATATTTATAAATTTTGCAAAGTACGCAAGTTATTATATAATATTCGATTGGTCGGAGAATATTCGTTTTAACAGAGAATATTCGTACAATAGCACAATCATTGGCGGACCCTACAATAGAATTATTGTCGGATTGAGAAAACGACAAAAATATTTTATTAAAAATAACGGCGGAAGTTTTACCATGATACTGTTGAACTACTCGGTAGTAAAAGTACAGTAATACGTGTGGTTGCATAGTAGCACACGGTATTGATTATTAATACTTATGTGAGAAGTCACTCAGTTTGATTCAATTATTGTCAGTTAATAATATGAATTATTTAGCGATAATGACGTTTTGTTTTATTCGTATTATTAATGTAATAAAACAGAAACATCTTTTTATATAAAACCGAATACTTTATTAAAGTTATTCTATAAATAGAATATATTATATTTTATTTAAAATATTTTTCTTTAAATATGGACCGTCAGATTAAAGTAATCAATCTGGACCGTTCATGGATTAGTTACTATGCATTCTATTTTTCTATAAATAGCAGCTCATTCCTTCATTATTTCTTACGAATTCACTGAACTCTAGAGAGAGAAACTATAGAGAGAGAGAAGAAGAGTATTCTGCTACTTAACTACTTCCTTATTTCAGCTCTTCTTTAAAACGGTAAGGGGTGTTATTCTTTCTTATTCATGAAGAGAACTGTTGTTATTCCATTTCTTATTATTCTGTTGGAATAACCTGTATACGCGGTCTACCCTATACTTGGTGACATTCTTCTATTATTCTGTTGGAACATCCTGTCTGTGTGTTTTACACCGGACCTGGTTCCGTTTTTATTATTATTCTGTTGGAACATCCTGTCTGTGTGTTTTACACCGGACCTGGTTCCGTCTTTATTATTATTCTGTTGGAACATCCTGTCTGTGTGTTTTACACCGGACCTGGTTCCGTCTTTATTATTATTCTGTTGGAACATCCTGTCTGTGTGTTTTACACCGGACCTGGTTCCGTCTTTATTATTATTCTGTTAGAATATCCTGTCTGTGCGTTTTACGCCGGACCTGGTTCCATTATTTATTATTCTGTGGGAATAACCTGTCTGTGCGGTCTATCGCATACATGGTGATTTCTTTTGTTATTCCATTCTTTATTATACTCAGTTGGTTAAGTTTTGACTTCTATACTCCATGAAATTTGTGGAATATCCTTGATAAATGCGTTTCATCTAGTATCTTTTCATGAAAATATTCTTCTAAGCATTCTTAAATTTTACTCCACAAAGCAGTATCATGTTGACAATTTGGACGTTGTTAATTCTTGGATAAATTAATTCTTGAAGTTGTTTTATTGAATTCTTATATCATTGTCATCATCCTCATGTTTATAAAATGTTGAAAGTCATCTGTGGCATGTAGTGCATAGATGGACTTGGTATGATTATGACCAGGGATTATTCGGTATAATCATGACCGTAATGTTACAAATGACAGTCGTATTGTACACGACAGTTGTATTAGTAAGTTGTATTTGTATTCTGTACTATGTATCTGACGACCCAAGATGGGTGATGTATACCTAATTTTGGGGGCGTCACAGTTGGTATCAGAGCTTAGGGATATGATCCCTGGCTAAGATGTGAGAATAGAACTAGGAGGGGAGAGACGGGGAAGCAGAACACCAAAGCAGAAAATTTAATAAAATATATTATTAATTATAAAATTTCATACGTGTAAGTCCCCGAATTTTATGAAATAAAAGTATTCAATTTTTCTTATAATTACTATTCAGTAAATGGTTAAATTGATAAAAATTAAAGTTAAGGGTGATATATGAAATTTTTTTCAAAATACGCAAGTGGTTATAAAATATTCATTGTTGTCGGGGAATATTCGTTTAGTCGTGGAATATTCTTTCTGTCGAAGAATATTCGTACGACGACACAACCATTTGTGGGCCTCATAACAGAATAACTGTCGGATGAAGAAAATAACAAATTTGAGTTTTTATAAATAACGGCGTAGTTGTTACCGTTAACACTGTTGGAATACTTGGTGATTAAAATACAGTAATACGCGTAGTTGCACAGTAGCACACGGTATTGCACAGTATTTTTTCAATTATTGATTCTTACGTGAGAAGGCACTACTTAATAATTGTTACAGTAATTTCTGTTCAATATTTTATTTTATTGAATCAATAATTGATGCGTTGATATTTTATATTATTGTTGTTTCAATAATTGTCACTGCACATTATCTCCATTATCAGATCAATAATTCATATTATTTGAATAATATTATTAGATAGCATTATTGGCAATGTCTAGAAAATTCTGTCAAGGAGAGGTTTGGTCACCTAATTGCGCGCCAGTAAGGAGAAATCCTTATCGGAAAGCCCCCTCTTTCCTAGGAACTGCTTGGTTGTCATTATTGTGATTTTGTAATATTATTTGTTAATAATTAATTATTGATCTATATGATAATGAAATATTTATTTGATGTGGATATAAATGATGAATTTATTTATGTGGTTATAAATAAAGGAATTAATATTGAGGTATTTTATCAGTATTTTGTCGGAGTGGAGGTATTAAAAATCAAATCAGTATTTTTTAGATATATTGCGTGAGTTATAATTTTTAATTCGACCGTTGGATCGTTGTGATTTTTGGATATGTTATACATATATAAGTTGAGTATATGTCCACAAATTTTGAACCGTTAAAAATGAATGTATGATTTGTTATGAATTTTAAGAGGTGAATGATTCGGAAATTAGGTTTATAAATGATTTTGGTGAAAAATTCTAGAATTGAGTGGGCCCCACTTTTGGTTGTTGGGGAAGATGGCTGATTTTTGATTGGTGGAATAGTAGCAGGTAAAGCCATCAGGTAGTAGGTCAAGTCTGCTTCGGCGTGCTAACATTTTTCCTATAAATAGAGGGTTAAGTTAGAATTGAAAATCACACCAGAATTCATAAGTTTTCTCTCTTTTTCTCTCTAGATTATCGAGTGTATTTTGTGAGTGTTTAGATACTTGGTGAGATGTTATTCATCAGTGCAAGTTTCCTTCAGCATCATATCCGATATCCAATCAGAAGTGCTGCTCTTTTGAGGTAAGAGATAGTAAGGGATTTTAAGGGTTGTTATGTTTTTCAGTTTCGTAATTTTTCTGACCTTCAGGAAATTCTGAAAAAATTTGAAATGATATTTTGATGAGTATTATTGATTGTGTCTAAAAAGGTAATTTTTGGATGTATAGATTAAGAGTTATGAATTTTATGAGAAAAGACTATTTTAAACGTAACCGCTTATAACTCCTTGTGGTTAACTCCAAAATTGGTAAAATTTTTATTGGGAGTACATGTATATGATAGAAGTATACTCTGCAAATTTTAGAATTTTTGGATAAAAGTACAATTTTTGATAAATATCTAAATATTCGGCTGTTTTGATCATATGAAAAATAGTAAATGATTTTTAAAAATTTCGGGAAAAATATATGTTCAATATGAGACTATATTCTGCTAAATCCCAGAAAAGAAATATTTTTGGGACTGATTTGATATTTTTCATGAAAATGGACTAGTTATGAGTAAATGAATTAAATATGTTATGTGAAGTAAAAAAATTGGAAAATAGAATTTTATGGCTTGAGAATCCTATATGAGGTATATGTAAATTTTTGATGGGGGTTTTGGTTACTGGTGATGAAATCTTATGAGTTTAGCATTTTAGGATGATTAAATGCATTATTTAGTAAAGTGTAAACAATTAAAATAAATTGTTTGTAAGTTTAAGAAATGTTATTTTAATATCATTATACCAAAATATTGGTATGAATTTTATTGTAGAATTTCTACCTTTTTGTGTCGAGTTTACTATTTATGAGTTACTATTCACGAGTTACTATTCATGAGTTACTATTCACGAGTTACTATTCATGAGTTACTATTCACGAGTTACTATTTACGACAAAATTAGTTTCTTTTTCTGACCAAATTATAGTTTATTTATGAATATTACTCTTGAAATTAAATCTATATTTTGATCATATTATTTTTATTATCATATATAACATTTTTATAACCATGATGTTGAAATTCTCTTTCACTTAAGTGTAAAGATGGGTAGATTGTTGGTATGATCATGATTATGGGTTCTCTTTGGCCAGTAGTACAAAGTTGAATTGTTGACTGGTATGATCATGAGCATTGAATTTATAATTGAATATCTTTAGCTTAAGTGCAAATGTGAATTGATCAACATGGTAATAATTATTGTTTATATAATTCCGAATTGATTATATATTTCTTTGAGATATTAATATATTTGGCCTGTAGTACAAATATGAACTGTTGATGAATATATTTGGCCTATAGTGCAAATATGAACCGTTGAAGAATATCTTTGGCCTGTAGTGCAAAGATGGTCTGTTGATGAATATTGTGACGCCCCCAAAATTGGAATACAACACCCATTCTGAGTCGCCAAATACATGGTACAAAAAGCAAACTACAACTTCAATAATACAATTGTCGTGCAAAATACGACAACACATACTGTGAGTTTAAATACAAATATTATCTTCTAGACAATATCCACACTCAAATAAGTCCTCATGATAATTATTCAAATACTATTTTACAGAAATAGTGAGGACAGCTAAAATATCTTTCTAGAACCATCACTCCATATCCCGACTAGATCCTGCTATGTTCTTACCTTCTGAGAAGAAAAATAGAACAAAAAGGAAAAGGGTGAGCTTAACTAGCCAAGTAAAGAATATTATGACTAAGATAATATAAAACAAATTATCATTAGTATTCAACATGAAAAAATCTGATAGAATATAATCGACAATAAATTTTAGATCAACAACTGCAGCGGAAACAACAAACCATTAGAAGAGTCAAGTAGAGAATGAATTCTACTATCTTCTAAGATTTAAAAGTCTATAATCAATATTTTATCCCTGTAACATCAATTAATAATCATCTTTAACCAAATATTCATCTTTGCACTACAGGCCAAAGATATTCATTTGTATCACCAGTCAGTCATGTTCATCTCAACACCTGTTCATCTTTGCACTACAGGCCAAAGATATTCATCAGGTAATCATATATCTTTGCACTACAGGCCAAAGATATTCAGTAATATCATTATTTAGGACTGAGGATGATGAAAAATATCTTTAAAAAAATGAATCCAGTGAGACAGAAGGACAAATAGTAGGGTTTCGTATAACAGTTTATCCAAGATCAATAATACTTCATAATAATCAATTGTGAAGCGGAATTCAAAAATAAAGATCAAAACATGGATACAATCAAAGATAGTAACCATAATAGATATCTTGGACAAAAAGGAAAAATTTTATTTTTCGGTGAATAGTGTCGTATTCGTGAATAGTGCCGTATACGTGAATAGTAACCCCGACACAAAAAATTTCAAATTTGATAAAAAAAAACTCATATCAATATTTCAGCATAATGATATTGAAGAAAATAATATCATTTAAGAAGAAAATAATATCCCTTACCTCAAAATAACCGTACTTCTGACTGAATATCGGATATGAGGCTGAATGAAACTTGTGCTGAAAAGCAACTCTCAAAGTATCTAAATATTCACAAAATACACTTAATAATTTAGAGAGAGAAAGAGAAAAAACTTATGAATTCTGGTGTGATTTTCAATTCTTACTTAGCCCTCTATTTATAAAAAAATATTAGCACGCCGAAACAGACTTAACCTGCAACCTGATGGCTTTACCTGCTATTATTCCCACCCACCACATTTGAATAAAAATCTCAGCACATTTCTTGACCAACCAAGAGTGGGGCCCACCAATTCTAGAATTTTCAACCAAAATGACAAATTCCATAACTTCTACAATTTCTGAACCAGTC
Organism: Panax notoginseng; assembly: GCA_016801055.1. Classification (NCBI taxonomy): domain Eukaryota; kingdom Viridiplantae; phylum Streptophyta; class Magnoliopsida; order Apiales; family Araliaceae; genus Panax; species Panax notoginseng. The sequence continues at coordinate 230,965,318 of CM029014.1, forward strand.
ATCTCATAAAATTCATAACAAATCATACGTTCATTTTTAACGGTTCAAAATTTGTGGACATATACTCAACTTATATATGTATAACATATCCAAAAATCACAACGATCCGACGGTCGGATTAAAAATTATAACCCCCGCAATATATCTCAAAAACCCTGATTGATTTTTAATACCTCCATTTCGACAAAAATACTGATAAAACACCTCAACATTAACTCCTTCATTTTAACCACAAAATATATCCAACATTTATATTCACATAAAATAAATATTTTCTTATCATATGAATCAATAATTAATTATCCACAATTAATATTACAGAATCACATTTATGACAACCAGGCTGTTCCCAGGAAAGAGGGGGCTTTCCAATAAGGATTTCTCCTTACTAGCGTGCAATTAGATGACCAAACCTCTCCTTAGACAGAACTTTCTAGACATTACCAATAATGCTATCTAATAATATTATTTAAATAATATGAATTATTGATCTGATAATAAAAAATACTGTGCAACAATAATTATTGAAACAACAATAATATAAAATATCAACGTAGCAATTATTGAATCAATAAAATAAAATATTGAACAGTAACTATTGTAACAATTATTGAGTAGTGCCTTCCTTCGCAAGAATCAATAATTCTAAAATACTGTGCAATCCGTGTGCTACTGTGCAACCACGCGTATTACTGTATTTTAACCACCGGGTATTCCAACAGTGTTAACGGTAACAACTACGCCGTTATTTATAAAAACTCAATTTTTGTCGTTATCTTCATCCAATCGCTTTCCGTTATGGGGCCCACAAATAGCTGCGTCGTCGTACGAATATTCCCCGACAGAAAGAATATTCCACGACCACACGAATATTCACCGACCAAAAATAAATATTTTATAACCACTTGCTTATTTGAAATATTTGCGCATTTTACCCATAACTAACCACATTAATTAAATCAACCCTTTCTATTTCAGAATAATAAATAAAAGAAATTTAATTTCATTTATTAATAAGTTGGGGTCTTACAACCTCCCCTCCTTATGAAATTTCGTCCTCGAAATTGACGTACGTACTTGGTATTTCGAAAAGGTGAGGATATCTCGCTTTCATTTCTGATTCCAACTCCCAAGTCATTTCTTCAATAGCATGGTTTCTCCACAAAACCTTAACTTGTGGTATAACCTTCGTGCATAGGACATGTTCTTTCCTATCCAATATCTTAACAGGTACCTCCTCGTACGTTAAATCTTCGGCTATCTTGTCTGGTTCTAACGCAATAATATGATTCGGGTCGTTCACATATTTACGTACCATCGATACGTGAAAAACGTTATGAACACGCGACATACTTAGCGTTAAGGCGAGTCTATAGGCCACAGTTCCTACTCGATCGAGGATTTCAAATAAATCGAAGGCTTGAGCTTTCTTCTCTTCATCGACTCTTACTTCTAGAATAACACATTCTTGCACCTTCTTCTTTATATTCATCAGCTCTAAGTCTGTAGCTTAAGCGACTTTAACGTTATCGATTAAATTCGATTTTACTCGTATATCATCACGTGGGTCCCTAGAGTCATTAACTCTATCTCCATCATTTATAAATTATACAAAATAGGTCTTTGTGTTTAACAATATCGCACTCGTACTCGCGTACAATCTTCTACTCAACGCGTCAGCTACCACGTTCGCTTTTCCAGGATGGTATGGTCAGAACAGGTTCCTAATGAGTCGCCTCTTGAGCTATTGGAAAATCTTCTCGCACTCCTCGCTCCATACGAATTTTGTATCTTTCTGAGTCAGCTAAGTTAACGGAGTAGCGATTCTAGAAAATTCTTCCACGAATCTCCGATAGTAACCAGTTAAGCCCAGAAAGCTACGTACTTTGGTCACCGACTTCGGTTGCTCTCAATTGTGATTCATATCCCAATCTTGGATAGCACGTCACAATGACACCTATTGTTTTACCACTACACAAATATAGAGTCGCTTACGGAGAGTCTGGCTTTGGTGCATTCCACAAAGGAAGTCACCAGATAGAGGCTCGGGTACCAACTTCTATAGTTAGGTTTTTAACTCCTGAAGTTCAATAGGAGCTATTCAATATGAGATTTTAGAAATGGGTTTTGTATCAGTTGAAGATCAATACAAAAATTCAATATCACGCTCTGGGTTAGGCCAGGAAATTCTTCAGGAAATACGTCAGGAAATTCACTAACAACAGAAATATCATTCAAATCTGACGTATTTTTGTTCAAGTCCATTACATGGGCTAAGAAAGCTTGACATTCGTTTTTCAATAAACGAATGACTTTATGGCTTGGTATAACAGCGATTGATTTTAGTGGTTTGGTTGCTTGAATTCGCATAACAGGTTGGTTAGGAATATGAAAACTAACAACCTTACGAAAATAATCAATTTTGGCATGATGAGTAGTTAACCAATCAATTCCTAAAATCACATCAAAAGCAAGTATCTTTAAAGAGATAAGGTCAACAGGTAATGTGATTGTGCCAACTTGGATTTAGCAAGATTTATAAACTTTAGATGTAATAAAAGTTTCTCCTAACGGAGTCTCCATAGATAGGTCAAAGTCTAATTTCTCCGGAGTCAAGTTTAAACGTTGAGCACAAGTAGGAGAGATAAAAGAATGGGTAGAACCGGTATCTAGTAAGGTATAAACTTCGTAAGAATTTATAATTAACTAACCCGTTATACCTTCGTTCGGGTTCCTCGCGTTTTGGGCAGTCACGACAAACGCTCTTCCAGACACCGCCGACTTTATTTTGTCCGTATCCGCCTTAGGTGTCACCGTCCCAGCTGGACTTGGTTTCGCTATAGTACAATCTCGAGCGATATGTCCTTCCTTTCCATAATTATAATATACCTTGAACTGTTGTGGGCAGTTTGGACTTATATGTCCCTCCTCTCCGCATCTGTAACATCTAACTGGCGGTCGTTCTCCTCCCCTAGAATTTGTTCCTGGTGCTGGTGCTGCTGTCGATGTCTTCCTGTCATCGTAAAATCTTCTCTTCTTGAAATTTCCACTTGACTCACCTCTTCTATTATCATGGCCACGATGACCATCCGAGTGGTTACCACTTTTGTCTATATTTTTCCCTCCTCGCTGGATCTTATCGCTCCGATGACTGCTGTCACCAGTATGACCCTGGTTGTGGTCCCTCCGTTAAACATACTCATTATCTCGCTCTAATAATTGAGCCCTGTTTACAACATCTGAATATAAAAAAAATTTATGAGAGATAAGATATTGCCGAATCTCGGGTTTTAAACCTCTCAGAAACATCATTGTCATTCGTTCCTCATTCTCGACCAAATGAGATACAAACCTGGATGACTCTGCAAACTTCGCCTCGTACTGGGACACCATCATGTTGTTTTGTTCCAGTCTAATAAAATCTACCTCCTTCATATAACGAATACTTTCAGGAAAGTACTTGTCATTAAACAGTTTCTGAAACGTTTCTCAGGACATGTTGAGTGCGTCAGGCTGGGTACGCTTCACAGACTCCCACCAGTAGTCTGCCTCACCACGGAACATAAAGGCGACGAATGGAACCTTCTGTTCCTCCGTGCATCCTAAGACATCGAATATCTTCGTAATTTGCTTGAACCACGTTTCCGCCATGATCGGATCCGGCTTTCCCTTAAATTCTGGTGGTCCCAATTCTTTGAACTGCTTGGCTGTGACAAACCGCGCGTTGTTATCATTTCCACCTGTATTCTGCACACGAGTCTCCCTCGTCTGATTTTGCATGAACTGCAAAAAGCTCCTAAACATTCCATCATTCATCGTTTGCTCGGTAACGTTATTTACATGAGGAATATTGCCTTCCTGTTGCACGTTCCCCTGGGTGGTGATCAAAGGTGTCTCCACGGTCTGATTTACTCCATTATTAACGTTCTCAGCTGCCATTCTTAAATACTGCCATAAAACAAGGGTTAATAGTCATGTCATATATTATCCCTATACTCTGACCGACCAAATAAACACCAAATAAACTTAGTCAGGTCATACTAGCGAAGGAATTCTCCGTCTCTTCCCTCCTAGTTCTTATCTAACATCTCAGCCAGGGATCATATCCCTAAGCTCTGATACCAACTGTGACGCCCCCAAAATAGGTATATAACACCCATTCTGAGTCGCCAAATACATGGTACAAAAAGCAAACTACAACTTCAATCATACAATTGTTGTGCAAAATACGACAACACATACTGTGAGTTTAAATACAAATATTGTCTTCTAGACAATATCCACACTCAAATAAGTCCTCATGATAATTATTCAAATACTATTTTACAAAAATAGTGAGGACAGCTAAAACATCTTTATAGAACCATCACTCCATACCCCGACTAGATCCTGCTATGTTCTCACCTCCTGAGAAAAAAAATGGAACAAAAAGGAAAAGGGTGAGCTTAACTAGCCAAGTAAAGAATATTATGACTAAGATAATATAAAACAAATTATCATTAGTATTCAACAGGGAAAAATCTGATTGAATATAATCGACAACAAGTTTTAGATCAACAACTGCAGCGAAAATAACAAACCATTAGAAAAGTCAAGTAGAGAATGAATTCTACTATCTTCTAAGATTTAAAAGTCTATCATCAATATTTTATCCCTGTAACATCAATTAATAATCATCTTTAACCAAATATTCATCTTTGCACTACATGCCAAAGATATTCATTTGTATCACCAGTCAGTCATGTTCATCTCAACACCTGTTCATCTTTGCACTACAAGCCAAAGATATTCATCAGGTAATCATACATCTTTGCACTACAGGCCAAAGATATTCAGTAATATCATCATTTAGGACTGAGGATGATGAAAAATATCTTTAAAAAAATGAATCCAGTGAGACAGAAGGACAAATAGTAGGGATTCGTATAACAGTTTATCCAAGATCAATAATACTTCATAATAATCAATTGTGAAGCAGAATTCAAAAATAAAGATCAAAACATGGATACAATCAAAGATAGTAACCATAATAGACATCTTGGACAAAAAGGGAAAATTTTATTTTTCGGTGAATAGTGTCGTATTCGTGAATAGTGCCGTATATGTGAATAATGCCGTATACGTGAATAGTAATCCCGACACAAAAAGTTCCAAATTTGATAAAAAAAACTCATATCAATATTTCAGCATAATGATATTGAAGAAAATAATATCATTTAAGAAGAAAATAATATCCCTTACCTCAAAATAACCGTACTTCTGACTGAATACCGATATGAGGCTGAATGAAACTTGTGCTGAATAGCGACTCTCAAAGTATCTAAATACTCATAAAATATGTAAGACCCCAACTTATTAATGAATAAAATCAAATTTTCTCTAAATATTATTGTGAATAATAAGGGGTTAATTTGATATAATACTTTGGTTATGGGTGAAATGTGCAAATTTTGCAAAATAAGCAAGTGGTTATAAAATATTCATTTTGTCGGGGAATATTCGTTTGGTCGTGAAATATTCTTGCTGTCGGGGAATATTCGTACGACGGCGCAGCCTTGTGTGGGCCCCATAACGGAAAGCGATTGGATGAAGAAAACGACAAGTATAAGTTATTTATAAATAACGGCGTAGTTGTTACCGTTAATATTGTTGGAATACCCGGTGGTTAAAATACAGTAGCACACGGTATTGCACCAATTATTGATTCTTACGTAAGAAGGCACTACTCAATAATTGTTACAGTAGTTATTGTTTAATATTTTATTTTATTGATTCAATAATTGCTGCGTTGATATTTTATATTATTGTTTCAATAATTGTTGCTGCACAGTATTTTCCATTATCAGATCAATAATTCATATTATTTGAATAATATTATTAGATACCATTATTGGCAATGTCTAGAAAGTTCTGTCTAAGGAGAGGTTTGGTCATCTAATTGCGAGCCAGTAAGGAGAAATCCTTATTGGAAAGCCCCCTCTTTCCTGGGAACGGCCTGGTTGTCATAAATGTGATTCTGTAATATTATTTGTGAATAATTAATTATTGATTCATATGATAAGGAAATATTTATTTTATGTGGATATAAATGAGGGATATATTTTTGTGGTTAAAAATGAAGGAGTTAATGTTGAGGTTTTTATCAGTATTTTTGTCGGAATGGAGGTATTAAAAATCAGGGTTTTTGAGATATTTTGCGGGGGTTATAATTTTTAATCCGACCGTTGGATCGTGGTAATTTTTGGATATGTTATACATATATAAGTTGAGTATATGCCCACAAATTTTGAACCGTTAAAAATGAACGTATGATTTATTATGAATTTTATGAGATGACTGGTTCAGAAATTATTGAATTTTCGGAGTTTATCATTTTGATAGAAAATTCTAAAATTGGTGGGCCCCACTCTTGGTTGGTGAAGAAATGTGCTGAGATTTTTATTCAAATGTGGTGGGTGGGAATAGTAGCAGGTAAAGCCATCAGGTTGCAGGTTAAGTCTGCTTCGGCGTGCTAACATTTTTCTATAAATAGAGGGCTAAGTTAGAATTGAAAATCACACCAGAAACAAGTTTTCTCTCTTTCTCTCTCTAGATTATTGAGTGTATTTTGTGAGTATTTAGATACTTTGAGAGTTTCTATTCATCAGAGTAAGTTTCTTTCAGCCTTATACCAGTATTCCGACCAGAAGTACTTATATTTTGAGGTAAGGGATATTATTTTCTTCTTAAATGATATTATTTTCTTCAATATCATTATGCTAAAATATTGATATGAACTTTTTATCAAATATGAAACTTTTTGTGTCGGGGTTACTATTCACGTATACGGCACTATTCACGAATACGACACTATTCATCGAAAAATAAAATTTTTCCTTTTTGTCCAAGATGTCTATTATGGTTACTATCTTTGATTGTATCCATGTTTTGATCTTTATTTTTGAATTCTGCTTCACAATTGATTATTATGAAGTATTATTGATCTTGGATAAAATGTTATACGAATCCCTAATATTTGTTCTTCTGTCTCACTAGATTCGTTCTCTTTAAGATATTTTTCATCATCCTCAGTCCTAAATGATGATATTACTGAATATCTTTGGCCTGTAGTGCAAAGATGTATAATTACTTGATGAATATCTCTGGCCTGTAGTGCAAAGATGAACAGGTGTTGAGATGAATATGACTGACAGGTGATACAAATGAATATCTTTGGCCTGTAGTGCAAAGATGAATATTTGAATAAAGATGATTATTAATTGATTTTTCAGGGATAAAATATTGATGATGGACTTTTAAATCTTAGAAGATAGTAGAATTCTTTCTCTACTTGACTCTTCTAATGGTTTGCTATTTCCGCTGCAGTTGTTGATCTAAAACTTGTTGTCGATTATATTCTATCAGATTTTTTCATGTTGAAGACTAACGATAATTTGTTGTATATTATCTTAGTCATAATATTCTTTACTGGGCTAGTTGAGCTCACCATTTTCCTTTTTGTTCTATTTTTCTTCTCAGGAGGTGAGAACATAGCAGGATCTAGTCGGGGTATGGAGTGATGGTTCTAGAAAGATGTTTTAGCAGTCCTCACTATTTCTATAAAATAGTGTTTGAATAATTGTAATGAGGACTTATTTGAGTGTGGATATTGTCTAGAAGATAATATTTGTATTTAAACTCACAGTATGTGTTGTCGTATTTTGCACGATAATTGTGTTATTGAAGTTGTAGTTTCCTTTTTGTACCACGTATTTGGTGACTCAGAATGGGTGTTGTATACCTATTTTGGGGGCGTCACAAAATACACTCAATAATCTAGAGAGAGAAAGAGAGAAAACCTATGAATTCTAATGTGATTTTCAATTCTAACTTAGCCCTCTATTTATAAGAAAATGTTAGCACGCCGAAGCAGACTTAACATGCAACCTGATGACTTTACCTGCTACTATTCCCACCCACCACATTTGAATAAAAATCTCAGCACATTTCTTCACCAACCAAGAGTGGGGCCCACCAATTCTAGAATTTTCCACCAAAATGACAAATTCCATAACTTCTACAATTTCTGAACCAGTCATCTCGTAAAATTCATAACAAATCATAAGTTCATTTTTAACGGTTCAAAATTTGTGGACATATACTCAACTTATATATGTATAACATATCCAAAAATCACAACGATCCAACGGTCGGATTAAAAATTATAACCCCTGCAATATATCTCAAAAACCCTGATTGATTTTTAATACCTCCATTCCGACAAAAATACTGATAAAACACCTCAGCATTAACTCCTTCATTTTTAACCACAAAATATATCCAACATTTATATTCACATAAAATAAATATTTCCTTATCATATGAATCAATAATTAATTATCCACAATTAATATTACAGAATCACATTTATGACAACCAGGCTGTTCCCAGGAAAGAGGGGGCTTTCCAATAAGGATTTCTCCTTACTTGCGCGCAATTAGATGACCAAACCTCTTCTTAGACAGAACTTTTTAGACATTGCCAATAATGCTATCTAATAATATTATTTAAATAATATGAATTATTGATCTGATAATAAAAAATATTGTGCAGCAACAATTATTGAAACAACAATAATGTAAAATATCAACGCAGCAATTATTGAATCAATAAAATAAAATATTGAACAGTAACTACTGTAACAATTATTGAGTAGTGCCTTCCTTCGTAAGAATCAATAATTCTAAAATACTGTGCAATCCGTGTGCTACTGTGCAACTACGCGTATTACTGTATTTTAACCACCGGGTATTCCAACAGTGTTAACGGTAACAACTACGCCGTTATTTATAAAAACTCAATTTTTGTCGTTATCTTCATCCAATCGCTTTCCTTTATGGGGCCCACAAATAGCTGCGCCGTCGAACGAATATTTCCCGACAGAAAGAATATTCCACGACCACACGAATATTCACCGACCAAAAATAAATATTTTATAACCACTTGCTTATTTGAAATATTTGTGCATTTTACCCATAACTAACCACATTAATCAAATCAACCCTTTCTATTTCAGAATAATAAATAAAAGAAATTTAATTTCATTTATTAATAAGTTGGAGTCTTACAAATATCTTTGACCGTAGTGTAAAGATAAAATTGTTAGTATGATTATAAATAGGAACTGTGATTTGGTATAACCATGATCTTTGATGTTTCAGGTAAAGACATGTGATAAAAATTATCTTCGTCCTAGATGCGAAGAGAAATTTAGAATTATAATTATGAATTATGAGTTATTCATATAATTGTGGAAAGAAACTGTTGATTAATGTTATAGGGATAAAACATTGTTGGTGGACTTTTAATGTGGAGAAGATAATAGACTTTATGTTCTATTTGACTCTTCTAATGGATTGCTCGTTCCGCTGCAACTATGGTTGAAAAATTTTATCATCTACCATATGTTCTAAATCTCTGATTTATTACTGTTGAAGGCTATTGATAATTTATTTATCTTTAGTCATAATATTCTTTACTGAGCTAGTTGTGCTCACCCTTCTATTTTAAAATTCTTTTCAGGTAATAAGAGTGTAGCTGAGTCGAGCGGGGGTAACAGGGGAATAGAATGGTGGTCATCATTTAGTAGTTATATTTGGTGAATCAAATAGGGTGAGGCGAACCCAATGTTGGAAGGGTGTTTTGTCACTATCATACAAGATGTCTAATGACATACAACCTCGTGTCATCATAAGACACAGTTGTGCACATCCACTTGCTGAGTATATCTACGAGCACTACCTATATAATCTTGGTGTTTGTTTGAAGTATAATTCTCAATTAGAGACAGTGGAGATAATGATATGTCAAGAGAAGACTTACCATTGGAAAGAATATGATAGTAATCTTCTTGTTTTTTTTTGGGGTCTATTGGGTCAAACAAGGATAATTCTGTAGCCATATGATATCTATCATAACCTAGAAGCATGGTCTCCCATGTACGTAGGTTTCCTTGAGCACTTCCCAAAGATTTTAATTTCTAAAATAATTGTTGACTATACCTTTATCACTTTATGTAAGATGTTATTGTGAGGTGCTATCCACGGTTGGGACATGAGTCACATTTGGTATATATTTGTATCCAAACTCACAGCATATGTATAGTTATATTTTGTACGACAATTGTTGTAATAAAGTTGTAGTTGTTTTCTGTACCATGTATTTGGCGACTCAGAATAGGTTGGGTGAAATGAACCTATTTTGGAGTTGTCATAATACGCCTCCTTGGAAATCAGCTCTTAGCATTTCCCACATGCACACCTTCTAGAAAAAGTAAGAAAAAACGTTTTTCTTATTAAAAATATTTTAAACTCCAAAAATCAATTATTCACGAATTTTCGAACTTCAATAATTCATAATAAATAGCCCTTTTGTCAGAAAATTCGAATCTCGCGATTTTTTATAGAAAATTCAATTCTCTACAACTTTACAGAAGAAAGTTTTTTCGAATTCTAAACAGAAATTGACCGAAATCTATAAACGGACGATTTTACACGCTATAATCAAATTTCAGTCAAGAAATGGGCTCACATACATGTTTAACATGTTTTAAACAACTTTTGCAACAAAAATATTCGTTCTCCTTATATACTCATATATCCCACATTCATTGTAAAAATATCATCATTATTATATTATAATAATATAATAAAATATTATTTTATCAGAAAAGATAAAATATCGATTTTCAACAATTGTCACTTTAAAAAAAATTCTCCATCTATATCCACATAAAATGAATATTTTCCTTATCATATAAATCAATAATTAATTATTCATAAATAATATTACAGAATCACAATACTGACAACCAGGCCGTTCCCAAGAAAGAGGGGACTTTCCAATAAGGATCTTTCCTTACTGGCGCGCAATTAGGTGACCAAATCTCTCCTTAGACAAAACTTTCTAGACATTGCCAATAATGTTATCTAATAATATTATTCAGATAATATGAATTATTGCTCCGATAATGAAAATATTGTGTAGTAACAATTATTGAAACAACAGTAATATAAAATATCAACGCAACAATTATTGAATCAATAAAATAAAATACTGAACAGTAATTACTGTAACCATTATTGAGTAGTGCCTTCTTACTTAAGAATAAATAATTGGAGTAATACCGTGTGCTACTGTACAACAACGCGTATTATTGTGTTTTAACCACCAGGTATTCCAACAGTATTAACGGTAAAAACTACGCCGTTATTTATAAATAACTTATAATTGTCATTTTTTTCATCCAATCGCTTTCCGTTATGGGGCCCACACAAGGCTGCGCCATCGTACGAATATTCTCCGACAACAAGAATATTCCACGACCAAATGAATATTCTCCGATAAAAATGAATATTTTATAACCACTTGCTTATTTAAAATATTTGCGCATTTTACCCATAACTAACCACATTAATCAAATCAACCCTTACTATTTCAAAATGATAAATAGAGGAAATTAAATTTTATTTATTAATAATTTGGGGTCTTACAGCCTCCCCTCCTTATGAAATTTCGTCCTCGAAATTGACATGCATAGGACATGCTCCTTCCCATCCAAGATCTTGATTGGTACCTCGTCGTACGTTAAATCTTCGGCTATTTCGTATGGTTCTAACTCAATAACGTGGTTCAGGTCGTCCACATAATTTCGTAACTTCGATACGTGAAAAACGTTATGAACACGCGACATACTTGGCGGTAAAACGAGTCTATAGGCCACCGTTCCTATTCGATCAAGGATTTCAAATGGAATAATAAATCAAAGGTTTGAGCTTTCTTCACATCGCCGATTCTCGTTTTTGGAATAACAACTTCTTGCACCTCCTTCTTCATATTCATCAGCTCCGGTGTGTAGCTTGAGCGGTTTTAACTTTATCGATTAAAGTTAATTTTACTCGTTTATCATCACGTGATCCATAGAGTCTTTAACTCTATCTCTATCATTTGTAAGTCATACGAAATAGGTCTTTTTGTTAAAAACATCGCACTCGTAACCACATACGATTTTTTACTCAACACGTCAGCTACCACGTTCGTTTTTTCAGGATGGTATGGTCAGAACAGGTGCCAAAATGAGTCTCCTATTGAGTTCTTCGAAGCTCTTACCACATTCCTTGCTCCATTCAAATTTTGTATCTCTACGAGTCAGCTGAGTTAATGGAGTAGCTATTCGAGAAAATATTTCCACGAATCTCCGATAATAACCAACTAAGTCTAGAAAGCTACGTATTTCGATTACTGACTTAGGTTGCTCTCAACTATGACTCATATCCCAATCTTGGATAGCACGTCACAATGGTACCTATCAGTTTACTACCACACAAATATGGCATCCCCTACGGAGAGCCTGGCTTCGGTGTATTCCACAAAGGAAGTCACCAGATAAAGGCTCGGGTACCAAATTCTATAGTTGAATTTTTAACTCCTGAAGTTCAATAGGAGCCATTCGATATGAGATTTTAGAAATGGGTTTTGTACCGGGTTCAAAGTCGATACAAAATTCAATATCACACTTTGGGAGTAAGCCAAGAAATTCTTTAGAAAATACGTTAGGAAACAAAATATTATTCAAATATGACGTATTAAAGTCCATGACATAGGCTAGAAAGTTTGACATTCGTTTTTCAATAAACGAATGGCTTTATGGCTTGATATGACAATGATTAACTTTAGTGGTTTGGTTGCTTGAATTCGAATAACAGGTTGCTTAAGAATATGAAAACTAACAACCTTACAAAAGCAATTAATTTTGGCATGATGAGTAGTTAATCAATCAATCAATCCCTAAAATCACATCAAAAGCAAGTATCTTTAAAGAAATAAGGTCAACAGGTAATGTGATGGTGCCAACTTGGATCAAACAAGATTTATAAACAGTGGATGTATCGAAAGTTTCTCTTAACGGAGTTTCAACAGATAAGTCAAAGTCTAATTTTCTTCAGAGTCAAGTTTAAACGTTGAGTATAAGCAGGAGAGATAAATGAATGGGTAGAACCGGTATCTAATAAGGTATAAACTTCGTAAGAATTTATAATTAACTAACCCGTGCTAACTTCGTTCGGGTTCCTCGCATTCTGACCAGTCACGACAAACGCTCTTCCAGGAACCGTTGACTTTGACTTTTCTGGGACAGCCTTTTGAGTCACCATCCTCGCTGGACTGGGTTTCACTATCGTACAATCTCGAGCGATATGACCTTCTTTTTCACAATTATAACATATGTAAGACCCCGAATTTTATAAAATAAAAGTATTCAATTTTTCTTATAATTACTATTCAGTAAATGGTTAAATTGATAAAAAATTAAAGTTATGAGTGAAATATGATTTTTTTTTAAAATAAGCAAGTGGTTATAAAATAATCATTGTTGTCGGGGAATATTCGTTTGGTCGTGGAATATTCTTTCTGTCGGGGAATATTCGTACGACGGCGCAGCTATTTGTGGGCCCCATAACGAATAACTGTCGGGTGAAGAAAACGACAAATTTGAGTTTTTACAAATAACGGCGTAGTTGTTACCGTTAACACTGTTGGAATACCCGTTGTTAAAATACAGTAATACGCGTTATTGCACAGTAGCACACGGTATTGCACAGTATTTTTAAAATTATTGATTCTTACGTAAGAAGGCACTACTCAATAATTGTTACAGTAATTACTGTTCAATATTTTATTTTATTGATTCAATAATTGCTACGTTGAAATTTTATATTATTGTTGTTCAATAATTGTCGCTGCACAGTATTTTCTATTATCAGATCAATAATTCATATTATTTGAATAATATTATTAGATAGCATTATTGGCAATGTCTAGAAAGTTCTGTCTAAGGAGAGGTTTGGTCACCTAATTGCGCGCCAGTAAGGAGAAATTCTTATTGGAAAGCCCCCTCTTTCCTGGGAACGGCCTGGTTGTCATAAATGTGATTCTGTAATATTATTTGTGAATAATTAATTATTGATTCATATGATAAGAAAATATTTATTTTATGGGGATATAAATGAGGGATATATTTTTGTGGTTAAAAAATGAAGGAGTTAATGTTGAGATTTTTATCCGTATTTTTGTCGGAATGGAGGTATTAAAAATCAGGGTTTTTGAGATATTTTGCGATGGTTATAATTTTTAATCCGACCGTTGGATCGTGGTAATTTTTGGATATGTTATACATATATAAGTTGAGTATATGTCCACAAATTTTGAACCGTTAAAAATGAACGTATGATTTGTTATGAATTTTACGAGATGACTGGTTCAGAAATTGTTGAATTTTTGGAATTTATCATTTTGGTGAAAAATTCTAGAATTGGTGGGCTCCACTTGTGGTTGGTGAAGAAATGTGCTGAATTATATTTCAAATGTGGTGGGTGGGAATAGTAGCAGGTAAAGCCATCAGGTTGCAGGTCAAACCTACCAAAATTTTCCTATAAATAGAGGGCTAAGTTAGAATTGAAAATCACACCAGAAACATAAGCTTTCTCTCTTTCTCTCTCTATATTATGAAGCATATTTTGTGAGTTTTTAGATACTTGGTGAGTTGCTATTCATCAGTGCAAGTTTTCTTCAGCATCATATCCGATATCCAGTCAGAAGTACTGCTCTTTTGAGGTAAGGGATTGTAAGGGATAGTAAGGGATATTAAGGGATTTTAAGGGTTGTTATGATTTTTATTTTTGTAATTCTGGAAAAATTTGAAATGATATTTTGATGAGTTTTATTGATTGTGTCCAAAAATGGTGATTTTTGGATGTATAGATTGAGAGTTATGAATTTTATGAGAAAAGACTATTTTAAAAGTAACCGCTTATAATTCCTTGTGGTTAACTCCAAAATTGATGAAATTTTTATTGGGAGTACATGTATATGATAGAAGTATACTCTGTAAATTTCAGAATTTTTAGACAAAAGTACAATTTTTGATAAATGTCTAAATATTCGGCTATTTTGGCCATATGAAAAATAGTAAATGACTTTTAAAAATTCTGAGAAAAATATATGTTCACTATGGGACTATATTATGCTAAATCCCAGAAAAGAAATATTTTTGGAACTGATTTGGTATTTTTCATGAAAATGTTTTAGTTATGAGTAAATGAATTAAATATGTTTTGTGAAGAAAGAAAATTAGAAAATAGGATTTTATGGCTTGAGAATCCTATGTGAGGTATATGCAGATTTTTGATGAGAGTTTTGGTTATTGATGATGAAATTGTAAAAGTTGGCATTTTATGATGATTAAATGCATTAATTTGTAAAGTGTAAACAATTAAAATAAATTGTTTATAAATTTAAGTAATGTTATTCTTTCAATATCATTATACCGAAATATTGGTATGAATTTTATTGTAGAATTTCTATCTTTTGTGTCAGAATTACTATTCATGAGTTACTATTCACGATTTACTATTCATGAGTTACGAATATTACTCTTGAGATTAAAACTATATGTTGATCATATTATTTTTATCATCATATATAACATTTTTATAACCCTGATGTTGAAATTCTCTTTCACTGGAGTGTAAAGATGGGTAGATTATTGGTATGATCATGACTAGGGTTCTCTTTGGCCTGTAGTGCAAAGTTGAATTGTGACTGGTATGATCATGACCATTGAATTTATAATTGAATATCTTAAGCTTAAGTGCAAATGTGAATTGATCAACATGGTTATAATTATTGTTTATATAAATTCTGAAATGATTATATATTTCTTTGAGATATGAATATATTTGGCCTGTAGTGCAAATATGAATTGTTGATGAATATCTTTGGCATGTAGTGCAAAGATGGCATGTTGATGAATATCTTTGGCCTGTAGTGCAAAGATGAACTGTTGTTGAATATCTTTGGCCCGTAGTGCAAAGATGGTTTGTTGATGAATATCTTTGGCCCGTAGTGCAAAGATGGATTTGTTAGTATGATTATAAACAGGAACTGTGATTTGGTATAACCATGATCTTTGATGTTTCAGGTAAAGACAGGTGATGAAAATATTCTTCGTCCTGGGTGCGAAGAAAAATTTATAGTCACAATTATGATTATGAGTTATTCATATGATTGTGGAAAGGAACTGTTGAGTGATGTTACATGGATAAAACATTGTTGGTGGATTTTTAACATGGAGAAGATAATAGACTTTATAGTCTATTTGACTCTTCTAATGGATTGCTCGTTCCGCTGCAACTATGGTTGAAATTTTTATCATTTACCATATGTTCTAAATCTCTGATTTATTATTGATGAAGGCTATTGATAATTTAATTATCTTTAGTCATGATATTCTTTACTGAGCTAGTTGTGCTCACCCTTTTGCTTCACAATTCCTTTTCAGGTAATAAGAGTGTAGCTGGGTCGAGCGGGGGTAACAAGGGAATAGAACGGTGGTCATCATTCAGTAGTTATTTTTGGTGAATCCAATAGGGTAAGGTGTACCCAACGTTGGAAGGGTGGTTTGCCACTATCATACAAGATGTCTAACGACATACAACCTCGTGTCATCATAAGACAGGGATGTGCTCATCCACTTACTGAGTATATATACGAGCACTACCTATATAATCTTGGTGTTTGTTTGAAGTATAATTCTCAATTAGAGACAGTAGAGATAATGATATGTCAAGAGAAGACTCATCATTGGGAAGAATATGATAGTAATCTTCTCGTTTTTCTTTGGGGTCTATTGGGTCAACCAAGGATAATTCTGTGGCCATATGATATCTATCATAACCTAGACGCGTGGCCTCCCATGTACGAAGGTTTCCTTGAGCACTTCTCAAAGATTCTAATTTCTAAAACAATTTTTGACTATACCTTTATGTAAGGTGTCATTGTGAGGTGATGTCCACGGTTGGAACATGAGTCACATTTGGTATATATTTGTATCCAAACTCACAGCATATGTGTTGTTGTATTTTGCACGACAATTGTTGTAATAAAGTTACAGTTGTTTTCTGTACCATGTATTTGGCGACACAGAATAGGTTGGATGGAATGGACCTATTTTGGGGTCGTTACAACATACCTTGGAAGGCTGTGAATAGTTTAGACTTATATTTCCCTCCTCTCCGCATTTGTAGCATCTAACTGGCGGTCGTTCTCCTCCCCTAGAATTTGTAGCTGGTGCTGGTGCTGGTGTTGGTGCTGCTGCCGACATCTTCCCGTCATCGTTAAATCTTCTCTTCTTGAAATTTCCACTTGAGTTATTTCTTCTATTATCTTGGCCATGATTACCACCGAAGTGGTTACCATTTCTGGCACGATAATTTCCTCTGCGATGGTTATCTTTGTTTTGATAACCGTTGCCATCGGTACGATTATCATCGAGTTGTAGGTCGTTATTCTTCGATTGAGATAACTCATTATCGCGCTCCAATAACTGAGCCCTATTCACAACATCTGAATATGAAGAAAATTTATGAGAAATGAGATATTGATGTATGTCGGGTTTCAAACCTCTCAAAAATATCCGCGTCATACGTTCCTCATTCTCCATGAAATGAGGTGCAAACCTGGATAACTCCACAAACTTCGTCTCGTACTGGGACACCGTCATGTTGTTCTGTTCTAGTCTAATAAACTCTACCTCTTTCATATGAAGAATACTTTCAGGAAAGTACTTGTCATTAAACAGTTTCTGAAACTTTTTCTGAGACATGTTGAGTGCGGCTGGCTGGGTACGCTTCACAGATTCCCACCAGTAATCTGCCTCGTTACGAAACATAAAAGTGGCGAATGGAACCTTCTGTTCCTCCGTGCATCCCAAGACATCGAATATCTTGGTAATTTGCTTGACCCACGTCTCCGCCTTAATCGGATCCGGTTTTCCCCAGAATTTTGGTGGTCCCAACTCTTTGAACTGCTTAGCGGTGACCATCCGTGAGTTGCCAGTGTTTTACCTGCATTTTGAACAGTAGTCTTTCTCATTTGGTTTTGCATGAATTCTAGAAAGTTCTTAAACATACCATCGTTCGTCATCTACTCAGTGGTGTAGTTCACAGGAGGAACATTGCCAGCCTGTTGCACGTTCTCCTCGTTGGTGAGCAAAGGTGTCTCCATGGTCTCATTTACTCCACTATTAACATTCTCAGTCGACATTCTCAAATACTGCCATAAAACAAGGGTTAATTTAACAAATTAACAAATCACATAATACCCCTATATTATGACCGACCAACAAATAAGCTTAGGTAGGACACATTAGCGATGGATTTACTCGTCTCTCCCCTCCTAGTTCTATTCCCCGATCTCTGCCAGAGACCATATCCCTAAGCTCTGATACCAACTATCACGCCCTCAAAATAGGTTAATTCCACCCAACCCATTCTGAGTCGCCAAATACATGGTACAGAAAATAACTACAACTTTATTATTAAAATTATCGTGCAAAATACGACAACATATATACTGTGAGTTTAAATACAAATATTATCATCTAGACAGTATTCATACTCAATTAAGTCCTCATTATACTTATTGATACACTATTTTACAAAATAGTGAGGACTACTAAGACAACTATCTTGAACCATCATTCCATATCCCGACTAGTACCCGCTACATTTTCGCCTCTTGAGAAGAAAAATGGAATAAAAAAAAAATGGTGAGCTCAACTAGCCCAGTAAAGAATATTATGACTAAGATAATATAGAACAAATTATCGTTAGTCTTCAACAGGGAAAAATCTAATAGAATACAATAGACAACAAAATTTAAATTAATATTAGCAGCGGAAATAATAATTCATTAGAAGAGTTAAGTAGAGTATGAAATCTACTATCATCTATGAATTTAAAAGTCCATCATCAATATTTTATCCCTGTAACATCAATCAATAAACATCTTGAATCAAATATTCATCTTTGCACTGCAGGCCAAAGATATTCATCAGTTGGTCATGTTCATCTCAACACCTATTCATCTTTGCACTACGGACCAAAGATATTCATCATAAAATTATTAATCTTTGCACTACAGGCCAAAAATATTCAGTTATATCATCATTTAGAACTGAGGATGATGAAAAATATTTTAAAGAAAACGAATTCAGTGAAACAAAAGAACAAATATTAAGGATTCGTACTTTAAACAATCTAAGTTCAAAAATACTTCATAAATAACCAGATTGGAGTAAAATTCAAGAATGAAGACCAAAACATAGATCCAATCAAAGATAGGAATCATAACAGACAATCTTGGACACAGAAAAGAAAATTTAATTTTTCTGTGAATAGTGTAGTATTCGTGAATAGTGTCGTATACGTGAATAATGCCGTATACGTGAATAGTAACTCCGACACCAAAAGATAGAAATTTCACAAAAAATATCATCACGCTTCGTTAATAGTACTCGTGAATAGTAACTCGTGAATAGTAACTCATGAATAGTAACTCGTGAATAGTAACTCGTGAATAGTAACTCATGAATAGTAACCCCGACATGAAAAAGTTCTTAATTTGATAAAAAGTTCCAACCAATATTTCGGCATAATGATATTGAAGAAATAATATCATTTATGAAGAAAATAATATCCCTTACCTCAGAAAGAATAGTACTTCTGATTGGAATATTGGATATAGTGTTGAAAGAACTTAAACCGTATAGTAATACTCAAAGTACTAGAATACTCACAAAATACGCTCGATATTATAGAGAGAGAAAGAGAGAGAAATCTGTAGTTTCTGGTGAGATTTTTAATTTTAACCTAAGCACCTTATTTATAGGAAAATACGTAGAACACCAAAGCAGAAAATTTAATAAAATATATTATTAATAATAAAATTTCATACGCCTCCTTGGAAATCAGCTATTAGCATTTCCCACATGCCCACCTTCTAGAAAAAGTAAGAAAAAACGTTTTTCTTATTAAAAATATTTTAAATTCCAAAAATCAATTATTTAGGAATTTCAGAACTTCAATAATTCATTATAAATAGCCCTTTTGTCAGAAAATTCGAATCTTGCGATTTTTTATAGGAAATCCAATTCTCTACAACTTTACAGAAGAAAGTTTTTCCGAATTCCAAACAGAAATTGACCGAAATCAATAAACGGACGATTTTACAAGCTATAATCAAATTTTAGTTAAGAAATAGGCCCACAGACATGTTTAACATGTTTTAAACAATTTTTGCAACAAAAATACTTTTTTTCCTCATATACTCATATATACCACATTCATTGTAAAAATATCATCATTATTATATTAAAATAATATAATAAAATATTATTTTATCAGAAAAGATAAAATATCGATTTTCAACAATTGTCACTTTAAAAAAAATTTCTCCATCTATATCCACATAAAATGAATATTTTCCTCATCATATAAATCAATAATTAATTATTCACAAATAATATTACAGAATCACAATACTGACAACCAGGCCGTTCCTAGGAAAGAGGGGGCTTTCCAATAAGGATCTCTCCTTACTGGCGCGCAATTAGGTGACCAAACCTCTCCTTAGATAGAACTTTCTAGACATTGCCAATAATGTTATCTAATAATATTATTCAGATAATATGAATTATTGCTCCGATAATGAAAATACTGTGTAGTGACAATTATTGAAACAACAATAATATAAAATATCAACGCAGTAATTATTGAATCAATAAAATAAAATACTGAACAGTAATTACTGTAACCATTATTGAGTAGTGCCTTCTTACGTAAGAATCAATAATTGGTGCAATACTGTGTGCTACTGTGCAACAACGCGTATTACTGTGTTTTAACCACCGAGTATTTCAACAGTATTAACGGTAAAAACTACGCTGTTATTTATAAATAACTTATACTTGTCGTTTTCTTCATCCAATCGCTTTTTGTTATGGAGCCCACACAAGGCTGCGCTGTAAGACCCCAAATTATTAATAAATAAAATTTAATTCCTCTATTTATTATTTTGAAATAGTAAGGGTTGATTTGATTAATGTGGTTAGTTATGGGTAAAATGCGCAAATATTTCAAATAATCAAGTGGTCATAAAATATTCATTGTTGTCGGAGAATTTTCGTTTGGTCGTGGAATATTCTTGCTGTTGGGGAATATTCGTATGCCGGCGCAGTCTTTTGTGGGCCCCATAACGGAAAGCGATTGGATGAAAAAAATGACAAATATAAGTTGTTTATAAATAACGGCGTAGTTATTTCTGTTAATACTGTTGGAATACTCGTTGGTTAATTAAAACACAGTAATACGCGTTGTTGCACAGTAGCACACGGTATTGCACCAATTATTAATTTTTACGTAAGAAGGCATTACTCAATAATTATTACAGTAATTACTGTTCAGTATTTTATTGATTCAATAATTGCTGCGTTGATATTTTATATTACTGTTGTTTTAATAATTGTCACTACACAGTATTTTCTATTGTCGGAGCAATAATTCATATTATCTGAATAATATTATTAGATAACATTATTGGTAATGTCTAGAAAATTCTGTCTAAGGAGAGGTTTGGTCATCTAATTGCGCGCCAGTAAGGAGAGATCCTTATTGGAAAGCCACCTCTTTCCTAGGAACTGCCTGGTTGTCAGTAATGTGATTCTGTAATATTTTTTGTGAATAATTAATTATTGATTTATATGGTGAGGAAAATATTGATATTATGTGGATATAGATGGAGAAAAATTTTTAAATGTGACAATTGTTGTAAATTAATATTTTATCTTTTTCTGATAAAATAATTCATTTAAATATATTATTTTAATAATATATTAATGGTGATATTTTTACAATGAATGTGGGATATATGAATAAATGAGGAGGAAGAGTATTTTTATTGGATTAAATATTTAACACATATTTTGTGTGTTGGTGAATACAATTTTTGACCGAAAATTTATTATAGACTGTAAAATCGCCCGTTTGTAGATTTCGGTCAATTTCTGTTTAGAATTTGGAAAAACTTTCTTCTGTAAAGTTGTAGAGAATTGAATTTCCTATAAAAAAATGCGAGATTCGAGTTTTCTGACAAAAGGGCTATTTATTATGAATTATTAAAGTTCTGAAGTTCTGAAATAATTGATTTTTGGAAGTTTTAATTATTATTTTAAAGAAAAACGCTTTTTTACAAATTAGTGGGCTCAACATGTGATAAGAATGGGCTGAATTCAGATCTTCTAATGTGGGCTTGACAATTTTATAAATATAATATTATTATATTCAATTTTCTGCTTTGGTGTTCTAAGCATTTTCCTATAAATAGGGTGCTTAGGTTAGAATTAAAAATCACACCAGAAACTGAAATATTCTCTCTCTTTCTCTCTCTATATTAGTGTGCGTATTCTTGTGAATATTCTAATACTTTGAGTATTGATATACGGTGCAAGTTCAAGTCATAGCCTATATCCGGTGTTTCAACTAGAAGTACTATTTTTACGAGGTAATGGATATTATTTTATTCGAAAATGATATTATTTCTTCAATATCATTATGCCGAAATATTGGTTGGAAATTTTTATCAAATTTAAAACTTTTCATGTCGGAGTTACTATTCACGAGTTACTATACACGAGTTACTATTTACCGAAAAATGAAATTTTCTTCTTTTTGTCCAAAATATCTATTATGGATACTATCTTTGATTGTATCTATGTTTTGATCATTCTTGAATTTTACTCCACTATGATTGTTTATGAGGTATTTTTGGACATGGATAAACTGTAATACGAATTCTTAATATTCGTTCTTTTGCTTCACTGGATTCGTTTTCTTTAAAATATTTTTCATCATCCTCAATCCTAAATGATGATATTAATGAATATCTTTGGCCTGTAGTGCAAAGATGAATGATTTCTGATGAATATCTTTGGCCCGTAGTGCAAAGATGAACAGGTGTTGAGATGAACATAACCAACTGATGAATATCTTTGGCTTGTAGTGCAAAGAAGATTATTGATTGATATTACAGGGATAAAATATTGATGATGGACTTTTAAATTCATAGATAATAATAGATTTTATTCTTTACGTAACTCTTCTATGAATTATTATTTTCCGCTGCGAATATTGATTTAAAACTTGTTGTCTATTGTATTCTATTAGATTTTTCTCTATTGAAGACTAAGGATAATTTGTTGTATATTATCTTAGTCATAATATTCTTTACTGGGCTAGTTGAGCTCACCCTTTTCCTTGTTGTTCCATTTTTCTTCTCAGGAGGCGAGAATGTAGCGAGTACTAGTCGGGGCGTGGAATGATGGTTCAAGACAGTTGTTTTAGTAGTCATCACTATTTTATAAAATAGTATATCAATAAGTATAATGAGGACTTAATTGAGTATGAATACTGTCTAGATGACAATATTTGTATTTAAACTCACAGTATATGTATTGTCGTATTTTGCACAATAATTGTAATAATAAAGTTGTAGTTATTTTTGTACCATGTATTTTGACGACTTAGAATGGGTTGTGGATTGGACCTATTTTGGGGGCGTCACATGCGCCGTCGTACGAATATTCTCCGACAACAAGACTATTCCACGATCAAACGAATATTCTCCGATAAAAATGAATATTTTTATAACCACTTGCTTATTTAAAATATTTGCGCATTTTACCCATAACTAACCACATTAATCAAATCAACCCTTACTATTTTAAAATGATAAATAGAGAAAATTAAATTTCATTTATTAATAATTTGTGGTCTTACACGTGACTAGTAACTCGTGAATAGTACTTCGACACGAAAAGTACCCCGAATACCCGAGTGAATGATACTAGAGTGAATAGTAACTAGGTGAATAGTTACCCGTGAATAGTAACTCGTAAAAAAAATACCAAAGAAAATGATATTCCATGACGAGTACAAAAGAAATGATATCTCATACGAGTATAATAGAATATAGGAAATTACAAATGGATTTTCATCCGTCATGCGGTAATCCACGTAGACAGATCATTTCCAACAGAATAATAAAGAATGGAATAACAAAAAAATTCACCAGGCATGCGATAGACCGCACAGACAGATTATTTTCAACAGAATAATAAAGAATAGAATAACAGAAGAATTCACCAGGCATGCGATAGACCGCACAGACAGGTTATTCCCAATAGAAAAATAAATAATAGAACTAGGTCATGCGTAATACACACAGACAGGATATTCTAACTGAATAATAAAGAATGGAACCAGGTCATGCGTAATTCGCACAGACAGGATATTCCAACATAATAATAAAGAATGGAATAACAGAAGAATTTCACCATGTATGCGGTACTTCGCATAGACATGTTATTCTAACCTAATAATAAAGAATGGAATAACAGAAGCTCTCTTCATGAATACAAAAGAAATAATACCTCTTACCTCAAAAGAAGACTGGATACTGGAATAGTGAGGTAGCAGACTCCTGTTCTTCTTTCTCTCTATAATAATTGCTCTATAACTTTAGTGAATTGGTGAGAAATAATGAAAGAATGAGCTTCTATTTATAGGAAAATATAGTTTCAATAATTGCACATTTTGGGGCTCAAAATATTACAATACAATACCTTCCTCTCTTTTTTTTCATTTTTAATTTAGTCCTGCCAGTATTATCAAACTTGCACCACCCCCCCTGTAAGACCCCAACTTATTAATGAATAAAATCAAATTTTCTCTAAATATTATTGTGAATAATAAGGGATTAATTTGATATAATGCTTTGGTTATGGGTAAAATGTGCAAATTTTGCAAAATAAGCAAGTGGTTATAAAATATTCATTTTATCGGGGAATATTCGTTTGGTCGTGGAATATTCTTGCTGTCGAAGAATATTCGTACGACGGCGCAGCCTTGTGTGGGCCCCATAACAGAAAGCGATTGGATGTAGAAAACGACAAGTATAAGTTATTTATAAATAACGGCGTAGTTGTTACCGTTAATACTGTTGGAATACCCGGTGGTTAAAATACAGTAGCACACGGTATTGCACCAATTATTGATTCTTACGTAAGAAGGCACTACTCAATAATTGTTACAGTAGTTATTGTTCAATATTTTGTTTTATTGATTCAATAATTATTGTGTTGATATTTTATATTATTGTTGTTTCAATAATTGTTGCTGCACAGTATTTTCCATTATCAGATCAATAATTCATATTATTTGAATAATATTATTAGATAACATTATTGGCAATGTCTAGAAAGTTCTGTCTAAGGAGAGGTTTGGTCATCTAATTGCACGCCAGTAAGGAGAAATCCTTATTGGAAAGCCCCCTCTTTCCTGGGAACGACATGGTTGTCATAAATGTGATTCTGTAATATTATTTGTGAATAATTAATTATTGATTCATATGATAAGGAAATATTTATTTTATGTGGATATAAATGAGGGATATATTTTAATGGTTAAAAATGAAGGAGTTAATGTTGAGGTTTTTATCAGTATTTTTGTCGGAATGGAGGTATTAAAAATCAGAGTTTTTGAGATATTTTGCGGGGGTTATAATTTTTAATCCGACCGTTGGATCATGGTAATTTTTGGATATGTTATACATATATAAGTTGAGTATATGTCCACAAATTTTGAACCATTAAAAATGAACGTATGATTTATTATGAATTTTACGAGATGACTGGTTCAGAAATTGTTGAATTTTCAGAGTTTATCATTTTGATAGAAAATTCTAGAATTGGTGGGCCCCACTCTTGGTTGGTGAAGAAATGTGCTGAGATTTTTATTCAAATATGGTGGGTGGGAATAGTAGTAGGTAAAGCCATCAGGTTGCAGGTTAAGTCTGCTTCGGCGTGCTAACATTTTCCTATAAATAGAGGGCTAAGTTAGAATTAAAAATCACACCAGAAACAAGTTTTCTCTCTTTCTCTCTCTAGATTAGTGAGTGTATTTTGTGAGTATTTAGATACTTTGAGAGTTTCTATTCATCAGAGCAAGTTTCTTTCATCCTTATACCGGTATTCCGACCAGAAGTACTGATATTTTGAGGTAAGAGATATTATTTTCTTCTTAATGATATTATTTTCTTCAATATCATTATGCTGAAATATTGATATGAGTTTTTATCAAATTTGAAACTTTTTGTGTCGGAGTTACTATTCACGTATACGTTACTATTCACGTATACATCACTATTCACGAATACGACACTATTCACTGAAAAATAAAATTTTCTTTTTTTATCCAAGATATCTATTATGGTTACTATCTTTAATTGTATCCATGTTTTGATATTTATTTTTGAATTCTACTTCACAATTGATTATTATGAAGTATTATTGATCTTGGATAAACTGTTATACGAATCCCTACTATTTGTTCTTCTGTCTCACTGGATTCGTTCTCTTTAAGATATTTTTCATCATCCTCAGTCCTAAATGATGATATTACTGAATATCTTTGGCCTGTAGTGCAAAGATGTATGATTACTTGATGAATATCTTTGGCCTGTAGTGCAAAGATGAACAGGTGTTGAGATGAACATGACTGACAGGTGATACAAATGAATATCTTTGGCCTGTAGTGCAAAGATGAATGTTTGGATAAAGATGATTATTAATTGATGTTACAGGGATAAAATATTGATGATGGACTTTTAAATCTTAGAAGATAGTAGAATTCATTCTCTACTTGACTCTTCTAATGGTTTGCTGTTTCCGCTGCAGTTGTTGATCTAAAACTTGTTGTCGATTATATTTTATCAGATTTTTCCCTGTTGAATACTAACGATAATTTTTTGTATATTATCTTAGTTATAATATTCTTTACTGGGCTAGTTGAGCTCACCCTTTTTCTTTTTGTTCTATTTTTCTTCTCAGGAGGTGAGAACATAGCAGGATCTAGTCGGGGTATGGAGTGATGGTTCTAGAAAGATGTTTTAGCAGTCCTCACTATTTCTGTAAAATAGTGTTTGAATAATTGTAATGAGAATTTATTTGAGTGTGGATATTATCCAGAAGATAATATTTGTATTTAAACTCACAGTATGTGTTGTCGTATTTTGCACGACAATTGTATTATTGAAGTTGTAGTTTGCTTTCTGTACCATGTATTTGGTGACTCAGAATGGGTGTTATATACCTATTTTGGGGGCGTCACAGTTGGTATCAGAGCTTAGGGATATGATCCCTGGCTGAGATGTGAGACAAGAACTAGGAGGGGAGAGACGGGAAATTTCTTCGCTAGTATGACCTGACTAAGTTTATTTGGTCGGTCAGAGTATAGAGATAATATATGACTTGACTATTAACCCTTGTTTTATGGCAGTATTTAAGAATGACAGCTGAGAACGTTAATAATGGAGTAAATCAGACCGTGAAGACACCTTTGATCACCACCCAGGGAAACGTGCAACAGGAAGACAATATTCCTCCTGTAAACAACGTTACTGAGCAAACGATGAATGATGGAATGTTTAGGAGCTTTTTGCAGTTCATGCAAAATCAGACGAGGGAGACTCATGTGCAGAATACGGGTGGAAATGATAACAACGCGCGGTTTGTCACAGCTAAGCAGTTCAAAGAATTGGGACCACCAGAATTTAAGGGAAAACCAGATCCGATCATGGCAGAAACGTGGGTCAAGCAAATTACCAAGATATTCTGTAATACCCGGTAAAAAAAAAATTTAATAAATAAATAAATATTGCATAATAAAAATTATTTTTGTTTTAAAACATATTAATTGGACTTTATCTTTTAATTGGGTCAACTTGTTATTGAATTTATTGGGCTAATAAATATTAATAAGTGTGGATAAATTAATTTAGTAAAAGTTGGGCCTTAAAAACTATTTAGGTTTATTTTATGTGGGTAATATTAAATTTTATATAATTAAGAGAATTAATAAACAAAACCTAATTGAAACATCATATTTTATACCGACTGAAAGAAAAGAAAGAGAGGCGCGCGGCTGCTAAAAAAAAACGAACAAACCAATCCAAAGGTTAGTTATTCTATTCATTAATTAAATACGATGATAGTTGCTTGAGCAAGATCACTGCTCTAGATTTATTTGATTGGCAATTGTGGCATGTATCCATTTAGTGTTTATCTAAATATAGGTATTCATATGATAGCAATGATTCATATAATAACAATGATGTTGTGTAGATTTATATAGGGTGCAGTACATATTTAAGTGTATATATTAACTTATGGTTTGCACATATAAGTATATATATATATGGTACACTTATATACTTATATATATATATATATATATATATATATATATATTATTGTTTATATTATATTAACTAATTTATGTTAGTTATAAATTAAATTGAAAATTTTGTATACTAATTGTAAGACCCCAAATTATTAATAAATGAAATTTAAATTCCCTCTATTTATTATTTTGAAATAGTAAGTGTTAAATTGATTAATGAGGTTAGTTATGGGTAAAATGCGTAAATATTTTAAATAAGCAAGTGGTTATAAAATATTCATTGTTGTCGGGGAATATTCGTTTGGTCGTGGAATATTCTTCCTGTCGGGGAATATTCGTACGACGGCGCAGTCTTTTGTGGGCCCCATAACGGAAAGCGATTGGATGAAGAAAACGACAAGTATATGTTTTTTATTAATAACGGCGTAGTTGTTACCGTTAATACTGTTGAAATACCCGGTGGTTAAAACACAGTAATACGCGTTGTTACACAGTAGCACACTGTATTGCACCAATTATTGATTCTTACGTAAGAAGGCACTACTCAATAATGGTTACAGTAATTACTGTTCAGTATTTTATTTTATTGATTCAATAATTGCTGCGTTGATATTTTATATTACTGTTGTTTCAATAATTGTCACTACACAGTATTTCCCATTATCAGATCAATAATTCATATTATTTGAATAATATTATTAGATAACATTATTGGCAATGTCTAGAAAGTTCTGTCTAAGGAGAGGTTTGGTCATCTAATTGCGCGCCAGTAAGGAGGAATCCTTATTGGAAAGCCCCCTCTTTCCTGGGAACGGCCTGGTTGTCATAAATGTGATTCTGTAATATTATTTGTAAATAATTAATTATTGATTCATATGATAAGGAAATATTTATTTTTGTGGATATAAATGAGGGATATATTTTTGTGGTTAAAAATGAAGGAGTTAATGTTGAGGTTTTTATCAGTATTTTTGTCGGAATGGAGGTATTAAAAATCAGGGTTTTTGAGATATTTTGCGGGAGTTATAATTTTTAATCCGACCGTTGGATCGTGGTAATTTTTGGATATGTTATACATATATAAGTTGAGTATATGTCCACAAATTTTGAACCGTTAAAAATGAACGTATGATTTATTATGAATTTTACGAGATGACTGGTTCAGAAATTGTTGAATTTTCGGAGTTAATCATTTTGGTAGAAAATTCTAGAATTGGTGGGCCCCACTCTTGGTTGGTGAAGAAATGTGCTGAGATTTTTATTCAAATGTGGTGGGTGGGAATAGTAGCAGGTAAAGCCATCAGGTTGCAGGTTAAGTCTGCTTCGGCGTGCTAACATTTTCCTATAAATAGAGGGCTAAGTTAGAATTGAAAATCACACCAGAAACAAGTTTTCTCTCTTTCTCTCTCTAGATTATTGAGTGTATTTTGTGAGTATTTAGATACTTTGAGAGTTTCTATTCATCAGAGCAAGTGTCTTTCAGCCTTATACCGGTATTCCGACCAGAAGTACTGTCTGTACGAGGTAAGGGATGTTATTTTATTTAAAAATGATATTATTTCTTCAATATCATTATGCCGAAATATTGGTTGGAAATTTTTATCAAATTTGGAACTTTTCACGTCGGGGTTACTATTCATGAGTTACTATTCACGAGTTACTATTCACGAGTTACTATTCACCGAAAAATAAAATTTTCTTCTTTTCGTCCAAAATATCTATTCTGGGTACTAGCTTTGATTGTATCCATGTTTTGATCATTCTTGAATTCTACTTCACTATGAATAATTATAAGGTATTTTTGGACATGAATAAATCGAAATACGAATCCTTAATATTTGTTATTTTGTTTCACTGGATTCGTTTTCTTTAATATATTTTTCATCATCCTCAGTCCTAAATGATGATATTACTGAATATCTTTGGCCGTAGTGCAAAGATGAATGATTAACTGATGAATATCTTTGGCCCGTAGTGCAAAGATGAACAGGTGTTGAGATGAACATGACCGACTGGTGATACAAATGAATATCTTTGGCCTGTAGTGCAAAGATGAATATTTGATTAAAGATGGTTATTGATTGTTGTTACAGGGATAAAATATTGATGATGGACTTTTAAATCTTAGAAGATAGTAGAACTCATTCTCTACTTGACTCTTCTAATGGTTTGCTGTTTCCGCTGCAG
Organism: Panax notoginseng; assembly: GCA_016801055.1. Classification (NCBI taxonomy): domain Eukaryota; kingdom Viridiplantae; phylum Streptophyta; class Magnoliopsida; order Apiales; family Araliaceae; genus Panax; species Panax notoginseng. The sequence goes on from CM029014.1 coordinate 230,995,674, forward strand.
TTATTGATTTAAAACTTGTTGTCTATTGTATTCTATTAGATTTTTCCCTGTTGAAGACTAACGATAATTTGTTCTGTATTATCTTAGTCATAATGTTCTTTACTGGGCTAGTTGAGCTCACCCTTTTCCTTTTTGTTCCATTTTTCTCAGGAGGCGAGAATGTAGCGAGTACTAGTCGGGGTATGGAATGATGGTTCTAGAAGTTACTTTAGTAGTCCTCACTATTTTTGTGAAATAATGTATCAATAATTGTAATGAGGGCTTATTTGAGTGTGGATATTGTCTAAATGACAATATTTGTATTTAAACTCACAGTTCTTGTGTTGTAATAATAAAGATGTAGTTGTTTCTGTACCATGTATTTTGGCGACTCAGAATGGGTGTTGTATACCTATTTTGGGGGCGTCACAGTTGGTATCAGAGCTTAGGGATATGATCTCTGGCGGAGATCGGGGAATAGAACTAGGAGGGGAGAGACGAATCCTTCGCTAGTGTGTCCTACCTAAGCTTATTTATTGGTCAGTCATAATATAGGGGTATTATGTGATTTGTTAATTTATTTAATTAACCCTTGTTTTATGGCAGTATTTGAGAATGTCGACTGAGAATGTTAATAGTGGAGTAAATGAGACCGTGGAGACACCGGTGCTTACCAACGAGGAGAACGTGCAACAGGCTGGCAATGTTCCTCCTGTGAACAACACCAATGAGCAGATGATGAACGATGGAATGTTTAGAAGTTTTTTGCAATTCATGCAAAACCAGACAAGGGAGACTCGTGTTCAAAATACAGGAGGAAATGATAGCAATTCACGGTTTGTCACAGCCAAACAGTTCAAAGAATTGGGACCACCAGAATTTAAGGGAAAGCCGGATCCGATCATGGCGGAAACGTGGGTCAAGCAAATTACCAAGATATTCGATGTCTTGGGATGCACGGAGGAACAGAAGGTTCCATTCGCCACCTTTATGTTCCGTGGCGAGGCAGATTACTGGTGGGAGTCTGTGAAGCGTACCCATCCAACCGCACTCAGCATGTCTTGGGAGACATTTCAAAAACTGTTCAATGACAAGTACTTTCCTGAAAGTATTCGTCATATGAAGGAGGTAGAGTTTATTAGACTAGAGCAGAATAATATGACGGTATCTCAGTACGAGGCAAAGTTTGCAGAGTTGTCCAGGTTTGCACCTCATTTGGTGGAGAATGAGGAACGTATGACGAGGATGTTTCTGAGAGGTTTGAAACCCGGCATACGTCAATATCTCATTTCTCATAAATTTTCTCTCTATTCAGATGTTGTCAACAGGGCTCAATTATTAGAGCGAGATAACGAGTACGGTCAACTGAGGGATCACAACCAGGATCATATCGGTGACAGCAGTCATCAGAACAATGATAACCAGCGGAGAAAGAAAAATACAGACAAGAACGGCAACCACTCTGGTGGTAATCGTGGCTATGAAAATAGAAGAAGCGAGTCGGGAGGAGATTTTAAAAAGAGGAGATTCAACAATGACAATACGAAGACGTCAGCACCAACAGCAATTGGTTCCAAGGGAGGAGAACGACCACCGGTTATATGCTATAAGTGCGGAAAAGAAGGACATATCAGCCCAAACTGCCCACAACAGTTTAAGGTATGTTATAATTGTGGAAAGGAAGGACATATCGCTCGAGATTGCACTGTAGCAAAACCAAGTCCAGCGGGGATGGTGACTCAAAAAGCTGTCCCAGAAAAGATAAAGTCAACGGTTCCTGGAAGAGCGTTTGTCGTGACTGGTCAACATGCGAGGAACCCAAACGAGGTGATCACGGGTAAGCTAATCATAAATTCATGCGAAGTTTATACCTTATTAGATACCGGTTCTACCCATTCTTTTATCTCTCCTGCTTGTGCTCAACGTTTAAACTTGACTCCGGAGAAGTTAGACTTTGATTTATCTGTGGAGACTCCGTTAGGAGAAACTTTCATCACATCCACTGTTTATAAATCTTGTGTGATCCAAGTTGGTACCATCACCTTACCTGTTGACCTTATCTCTTTAAAGATACTTGCTTTTGATGTGATTTTAGGGATTGATTGGCTAACTACTCATCATGCCAAAATTGATTGTTTTCGTAAGGTTGTTAGTTTTCATATTCCTAACCAACCTGTTGTACGAATTCAAACAACTAAGCCATTAAAATCAATCACTGTTATATCAAGCCATAAAGCCATTCGTTTATTAAAAAACGGATGTCAAGCTTTCTTAGCCCATGTTATGGATTTGAATAAAGACACGTCAAATTTGAATAATATTCCTGTTGTTATTGACTTTCCTGACGTATTTCCTGAAGAACTTCCCGGTCTACCCCCGGAACGAGAAATTGAATTCTTTATTGATCTTGAACCTGGTACAAAGCCCATTTCTAAAACCCCATATCGAATGGCTCCTATTGAACTTCAGGAGTTAAAGGTCCAACTACAAGAGTTGTTGGACATCGGTTTCATTCGTCCTAGTACATCTCCTTGGGGTGCTCCTGTTTTATTTGTAAAGAAAAAAGACGGGAGTATGCGACTTTGTATTGATTACCGGGAATTAAACCATGTCACTATTAAGAATAGGTATCCGCTACCTCGTATTGATGACCTGTTTGACCAGTTACAAGGAGCACAGTTCTTTTCAAAGATCGATCTTCGTTCTGGATATCATCAGCTGAAGGTTAAAACTGAGGATATTCCAAAGACTGCCTTCAGAACTCGGTACGGGCATTATGAGTTCCTAGTTATGTCTTTTGGATTGACTAATGCTCCTGCGGCTTTCATGGATATGATGAACCGAGTATTTAAGGATTATTTGGATCAGTTCGTTGTTGTCTTTATTGATGACATCCTCATATATTCCAAAAGCCGTGAAGATCATGAGCATCATTTGAAGCTGGTACTCCAAAGGCTGCGTGAAAATAAGTTATATGCCAAGTTGAAGAAATGCGAGTTCTGGCTTGAGGAAGTAGCTTTCCTAGGGCACGTGGTGTCAAAACATGGAGTATCTGTTGACCCGGCGAAGATTGAAGCAATACAAAGTTGGGAGCAACCAAAAACGGTGACCGAAGTACGTAGCTTTCTAGGCTTAGCTGGTTATTATCGAAGATTCGTGGAAGGGTTTTCTCGAATCGCTACCCCGTTAACTCAGCTGACTCGGAAAGATATCAAATTCGTATGGAGCGAGGAATGCGAGAAGAGTTTTCAAGAGCTTAAGAGGAGACTCATTTCGGCACCTGTTCTGACAATACCATCTGGTTCGGATGGATTTGTTATCTACAGTGATGCTTCAGGCAAAGGGTTAGGATGTGTTCTCATGCAACATGGGAAAGTCATAGCCTATGCCTCGCGACAACTCAAAGAATATGAGAGGAATTATCCTACTCATGATTTGGAGTTGGCAGCAGTAGTTTTCGCGTTGAAGATCTGGAGACACTACCTGTATGGGGAGAAAGTGGAGATCTATACAGATCATAAAAGCCTTAAATATTTCTTCACCCAAAAGGAACTCAACATGCGGCAGCGACGTTGGCTCGAGCTGTTGAAAGATTACGATCATACCATCCAATATCATCCTGGAAAAGCAAACGTAGTAGCTGACGCATTGAGTAGAAGATCATATGCGGGTACGAGTGCAATGTTGTTAACACAAAGGCCCATTTTGTATGACTTGCAAAGGATGGAGATAGAGATGAAGGCTCCAAGTACCCACATGATGATATCAAATATACGAGTAGAACCGACTTTAATCGATAAAGTTAAAGCTGCTCAAGCTACGGACATAGAGCTGATGCGTATGAAGAAGAAAGTGCAAGAAGGTTCTATTCCAGAAGCAAGAATCGATGAAGAAGGAATACTTCGAGTTCACTCTAGACTCTGTGTTCCTAACAATTCTGATTTGAAGTACAAGATCATGATGGAAGCACACAATACACCATTTGCAATCCATCCTGGAAGTACCAAAATGTATCGTGATCTACGACATACATTTTGGTGGAATAATATGAAGAGAGAGATTGCAAAGTTTATCTCGAGGTGTTTAACTTGTCAACGTGTAAAGGCGGAACATCAAGTACCAAAGGGTCCATTGCAACCACTTGAGATTCCGAAATGGAAGTGGGAACACATTACCATGGATTTCGTTACGGGTCTTCCCACGGTTTCTCAAGGCATAAATGCTATTTGGGTTATTGTTGATAGATTAACCAAGTCTGCTCATTTCTTGCCGATACGGGAGACTTATTCCCTTGAACGTCTTGCTCGTATATACGTAGATGAGATTGTGAGACTGCATGGCATGCCAGTATCCATAGTTTCGGATCGTGACCCAAGATTCACTTCAAGATTTTGGGTTAGCTTGCAAAAAGCTATGGGCACAGATTTACGATTTAGTTCGGCATACCATCCTCAAACGGACGGACAATCAGAGAGGACTATTCAAACTCTTGAAGATCTATTAAGACTTTGTGTCCTAGATTTCAAAGGGAGTTGGGATAAGTACCTACCATTGGTGGAATTCTCTTACAATAACAGTTATCAGGCAAGTATAGGTGTGGCCCCATTTGAAGCATTATATGGACGAAAGTGTCGCTCTCCAGTATGCTGGGACGAGGTGGGTGAAGCAACATTGTTGGGACCAGAGTTGGTACGCATGACTACAGAGAAGATCCAAACGATTCGACAACGTATACAAACGGCACAGAATCGACAAAAGAGTTATGCGGATCTTCATCGAAAGGACGTGGAATTTGACATTGGGGATCATGTATTGTTGCGTGTGGCTCCATGGAAAGGAGTTACAAGATTTGGGAAGAGAGGAAAGCTCAATCCACGATTTATTGGTCCATTTCAGATTCTTGACCGAGTAGGAAATGTGGCCTATAGACTTGCGTTACCTCCAAGTATGTCTCGTGTTCATAATGTTTTTCATATATCTGTGTTACGTAAATATGTGAAAGACCCAGACCACGTTATTGAGTTAGAACCGGACGAGATAGCTGAAGACTTAACGTACGAAGAGGTACCTGTCAAGATCTTGGATAGAAAGGAGCATGTCCTACGCACGAAGGTCATACCACAAGTTAAAGTTTTGTGGAGAAACCATGCTATTGAGGAAATGACCTGGGAGTTGGAAACGGAAATGAAAGCGAGGTATCCTCATCTTTTCGAAACACCAGGTACGTACGTCAATTTCGAGGACGAAATTTCATAAGGAGGGGAGGTTGTAAGACCCCAAATTATTAATAAATGAAATTTAAATTCCCTCTATTTATTATTTTGAAATAGTAAGTGTTAAATTGATTAATGAGGTTAGTTATGGGTAAAATGCGTAAATATTTTAAATAAGCAAGTGGTTATAAAATATTCATTGTTGTCGGGGAATATTCGTTTGGTCGTGGAATATTCTTCCTGTCGGGGAATATTCGTACGACGGCGCAGTCTTTTGTGGGCCCCATAACGGAAAGCGATTGGATGAAGAAAACGACAAGTATATGTTTTTTATTAATAACGGCGTAGTTGTTACCGTTAATACTGTTGAAATACCCGGTGGTTAAAACACAGTAATACGCGTTGTTACACAGTAGCACACTGTATTGCACCAATTATTGATTCTTACGTAAGAAGGCACTACTCAATAATGGTTACAGTAATTACTGTTCAGTATTTTATTTTATTGATTCAATAATTGCTGCGTTGATATTTTATATTACTGTTGTTTCAATAATTGTCACTACACAGTATTTCCCATTATCAGATCAATAATTCATATTATTTGAATAATATTATTAGATAACATTATTGGCAATGTCTAGAAAGTTCTGTCTAAGGAGAGGTTTGGTCATCTAATTGCGCGCCAGTAAGGAGGAATCCTTATTGGAAAGCCCCCTCTTTCCTGGGAACGGCCTGGTTGTCATAAATGTGATTCTGTAATATTATTTGTAAATAATTAATTATTGATTCATATGATAAGGAAATATTTATTTTTGTGGATATAAATGAGGGATATATTTTTGTGGTTAAAAATGAAGGAGTTAATGTTGAGGTTTTTATCAGTATTTTTGTCGGAATGGAGGTATTAAAAATCAGGGTTTTTGAGATATTTTGCGGGAGTTATAATTTTTAATCCGACCGTTGGATCGTGGTAATTTTTGGATATGTTATACATATATAAGTTGAGTATATGTCCACAAATTTTGAACCGTTAAAAATGAACGTATGATTTATTATGAATTTTACGAGATGACTGGTTCAGAAATTGTTGAATTTTCGGAGTTAATCATTTTGGTAAAAAATTCTAGAATTGGTGGGCTCCACTCTTGGTTGGTGAAGAAATGTGCTGAGATTTTTATTCAAATGTGGTGGGTGGGAATAGTAGCAGGTAAAGCCATCAGGTTGTAGGTTAAGTCTGCTTCGGCGTGCTAACATTTTCCTATAAATAGAGGGCTAAGTTAGAATTGAAAATCACACCAGAAACAAGTTTTCTCTCTTTCTCTCTCTAGATTATTGAGTGTATTTTGTGAGTATTTAGATACTTTGAGAGTTTCTATTCATCAGAGCAAGTGTCTTTCAGCCTTATACCGGTATTCCGACCAGAAGTACTGTCTGTACGAGGTAAGGGATGTTATTTTATTTAAAAATGATATTATTTCTTCAATATCATTATGCCGAAATATTGGTTGGAAATTTTTATCAAATTTGGAACTTTTCACGTCGGGGTTACTATTCATGAGTTACTATTCACGAGTTACTATTCACGAGTTACTATTCACCGAAAAATAAAATTTTCTTCTTTTCGTCCAAAATATCTATTCTGGGTACTAGCTTTGATTGTATCCATGTTTTGATCATTCTTGAATTCTACTTCACTATGAATAATTATAAGGTATTTTTGGACATGAATAAATCGAAATACGAATCCTTAATATTTGTTATTTTGTTTCACTGGATTCGTTTTCTTTAATATATTTTTCATCATCCTCAGTCCTAAATGATGATATTACTGAATATCTTTGGCCGTAGTGCAAAGATGAATGATTAACTGATGAATATCTTTGGCCCGTAGTGCAAAGATGAACAGGTGTTGAGATGAACATGACCGACTGGTGATACAAATGAATATCTTTGGCCTGTAGTGCAAAGATGAATATTTGATTAAAGATGGTTATTGATTGTTGTTACAGGGATAAAATATTGATGATGGACTTTTAAATCTTAGAAGATAGTAGAACTCATTCTCTACTTGACTCTTCTAATGGTTTGCTGTTTCCGCTGCAGTTATTGATTTAAAACTTGTTGTCTATTGTATTCTATTAGATTTTTCCCTGTTGAAGACTAACGATAATTTGTTCTGTATTATCTTAGTCATAATGTTCTTTACTGGGCTAGTTGAGCTCACCCTTTTTCTTTTTGTTCCATTTTTCTCAGGAGGCGAGAATGTAGCGAGTACTAGTCGGGGTATGGAATGATGGTTCTAGAAGTTACTTTAGTAGTCCTCACTATTTTTGTGAAATAATGTATCAATAATTGTAATGAGGGCTTATTTGAGTGTGGATATTGTCTAAATGACAATATTTGTATTTAAACTCACAGTTCTTGTGTTGTAATAATAAAGATGTAGTTGTTTCTGTACCATGTATTTTGGCGACTCAGAATGGGTGTTGTATACCTATTTTGGGGGCGTCACACTAATTAATTAATTCTAATGATAATATTATAAATTTACTTAATAATAAATTAAATAATATTATGTTTGTAATGGCTAGATTTGTAATAAACTTTATTTTATTATTTTATTATTAGATTGAACGGAAGGAGTTTAACGAAGTATTTTGGGATATATAATCTTTGGGTATTACATTGCTTAATCCAGGTACGGATTCCGTACTCTTTCAGCGAGACTCTTTTATTTTTAACTTGTTCGTTTCGTTATTCGTTTCGAAATTTAGTTTTGCCTCGCATAATTGTTCCTTCTTAAATTCGTGAGAATGTTTCATTTTGGCATTAGTATTTGAAACTAGTATTTGTACTCTTTGGTCTAGTGTGTCATGGTTAATATTTATTTCGATCTTTGTAGGAAGTACATGTTAATATATTTGGAGACTTTGTGTTGATATTTCGTTTCAGTTTAACATGTATATGTTAGAACCCCTTTGTGTTGATATTTTGTCGCATGTGTTGTGACATTATATTTTGTTAGAATACCGTAGGGTATACCTGAGCTATAACCACCTGTGGGGGTACCACATGCATTTCCTCTTGGCACCGAGGCATGACACCTTCCGTGGCGGTGTGATCAGTCCACGGCGTCTCCGTTTTGTGCTCCGTTGGGAGTTGGCCATTTGGTGTTTTGTTGTGATAGGCGTATGGGTCGACCCTAGTTTTCTGTTATGTTCTGTTCTGTGGTTTGGTGATGTTTGTGCCAAACACGCCTTCCGATTTTACATGCATTGGATTCGCGGTCCAATGTGTGTAACTTGCCTGTGTGGCATTATTTGACTTGCCTATATGGCATTATTTTGACTTGTCTGTGTGGCAAGATATATTTCTGAGCTCGGTATGAAATAACACCCAGCCATTTGATTCAGCCTGTTATTTCGTTGTGTTAGTTTTGTTCGTTTCGTTTTAGTTCGTTTCGTCTCTTTTCATTTAATTGAGTTAGTTATTTCGCTGCATTAAATTGTATTCTATATCTGTACTGGGCGTTTAGCTCATGCCGTGTTTTCTTCCGGCAGGTAATCAGGGAAATCAAGGGCAAGTGTGATGAGAGCTTCATTCATTCCAATGATTTAGAAATATTCTGTTTAGACTTGATGAGTCGAGTACTTGGAATTGTAATAATTATTTCAGATTGTGGTTTGAGCCAGTGTGGCATTTATTATGGTTTGTCTTAAGACATTTAGTTAGTTTAAGACTATTATGTTGTGGATTAGAGCCTTGCTATTAAATTTATTAGATTTGTTGTGTTTTGAGTAACCTCTCTTTCTATTTCGGAAAGGGGGTGTTACAGAGTTGGTATCAGAGCTTAGGTTCTTTCTTGTAGAAAACCTATTTAGGTTTGACCTGTGAGTTATGGGTAGACTTCTGGGTTAGGTTTCTGTTTCGTTTGATTTTCTGTTCAGCTATTATATCAGTTATATTTGAATTTGTCCCTAATTTGCTTTGTTTATATTCGTTATCTCTTTCGTAGATGGCTCGTAGATCCGCCAGAGTTGTTGGGAGGCGAGGCAACAATAGGGGAAGAGGTGAGGATCAACCCAATGAGCAACCTAATGATCAGATGAATGCTCAGTTGGTTACCTTGGTGAATCAGGCAGTGAATCAGGCCTTACCTCAATTGGTGGCACAGATTGTACAGGCAATGCAGCAGCCACCACCAGAAATTCCTGAGCAAGGGAATCCGAGAAATAATGGTCAGCAAGCAAATGTTGAAGAAGGGAATACAGATGGTTTTGATCAGCAGGTGGTTCCGATGTATGTATGGTTGGAAAGGTTTCAGAAGCAGAAACCACAATCATTCAGCTCAGCACCAACTCCAATTGATGCAGAGAATTGGATTGCCCACTTTGAGAAGATTTTCGATGTGTTGGGGTGCTCGGATAATCAGAAAGTGTTGCTAGCTGCTTACAAGCTGGAAGGGGATGCGCAGAGGTGGTGGAAAGCGATGAAAACAACAAAAGGTGAAAATTTTGCTGAGACACTTAATTGGGTGGAATTTTGTGAGGTCTTTTATCAGCAGTACTTCCCAGCTGCTGATAAAGAGGCCTATGCTAGGGAGTATCTGTCGATTCGACAGAAATATGATGAGTCCATCACAGATTTTATGACGAGGTTCACCAGGTTGGCATGCTTTGCGGGAACCTCTACAGGGACTGCAGCGGAACAGGCGGAGAAGTTCAAGTGGAGGATCCATTACAGGTATCGGCAGCATCTTATTAACACCAAGTTTGCTGATGTGTCAGCAGTGGCCAATGCTGCCAAGAATATTGAGATAGAGAGACAAGACTTTCGGTCTTCTAAACCGGAAGGGAGTCGAAAGAGGGACAGAGATGACCAGCAGGGTCAAACTTCGAGTCAGCACGGGAAGAATCAGGGTGGTCAGTGGAACAAGAACCATGGTGGCCAGCCGGGGCAATGGCGTGGACAGAATCAGAACAGGGATTATCAGCAGACGCCTCAGCAAGGGCAAAATTGTCAGCTTCAGCTACCTTGGTATGGACAGAATCGTCAGCAGGGGCATAATCGTCAGCAGGGGCAGAATCAGGGTCGTTATCCGGGACCAGCTGGTGGGGGTAACCCGAATCTCATTTCGATAGCTCCTTGTGCTACTTGTGGGGCAAATCATCCGGGAAGGCAGTGCCACAGACTCACCGGTGCATGCTTCTTGTGTGGACAGATGGGTCATATTGCTAGGGATTGTACCGGTCCACGCAGAAATGGTGGAGGTGGTGATAATGGTGGCAATGGAGGTCAGCGTCAGGGTGGTCGAGTGTTCGCCTTGACATATAACCAGGCGGCAGGTGCACCAGGTACTGTTTCTGGTACTCTTTTAGTTAGGAATCGTGAGGCGTCTATTTTATTTGATACGGGTTCTACTCATTCTGTTGTTGCTCAGTCTTTTGTTCGGCACCTAGGTGTGCCATCTCAGTTATTAGATTCTATTATGTCTATTTCTACCCCGATGGGGACTTCTGTCGTTATTTCTGATTTGTATCGAGGGTGTCCGATCAGTTTTGGGGATAAGATCCGTAGCGTTAACCTTCTTCCGATGTGTATGCACGATTTCGATGTCATTCTTGGGATGGACTGGTTGGATAAGCACCAGGCCACTATCGACTGTCAGGCGAAGAAGGTTATATTTGGAGATGTGAAGTCTCCAGAATTCGTGTTTCAGGGTTCACAACCGAGTAGGGTGGTGAAGTTGATTTCGGCTTTGAAAGATGAGAAGTTAGTGGCAAAGGGTTGTGAGGGGTATTTGGCGTTTGTGAAAGATACCTCTAAGGGTGAGTCTCGTATTGAGAATGTTCCGATTGTTCGTGACTTTTCCGATGTGTTTCCTGAGGAGTTGTCAGGGTTGCCACCACAGCGGGAAGTAGAATTTTCTATTGAGCTTGTTCCTGGTGCGGAACCTATCTCTAAGGCACCGTATCGGATGGCACCATTGGAGTTGCAGGAGTTGAAAGAGCAGTTGCAGGAACTGTTAGATCGTGGTGTGATTCGGCCGAGTGTTTCACCGTGGGGTGCTCCAGTCTTGTTTGTAAAGAAGAAAGATGGGTCTATGAGGCTGTGTATAGACTACAGGGAGTTGAACAAGATCACCATCAGGAATCGGTACCCATTGCCGAGGATTGATGACTTGTTTGACCAACTTCAAGGGGCAAAATATTTTTCAAAGATAGACTTGAGGTCGGGGTATCATCAGTTGAGGGTAAGGGATGGGGATATCCCTAAGACAGCTTTTCGCACTCGATATGGGCATTACGAGTTCTTGGTGATGCCATTCGGGTTGACTAACGCTCCGGCGGTGTTTATGGATTTGATGAATAGGGTGTTCAGAGAGTACTTAGACCAATTTGTTATTGTCTTTATTGATAACATTTTGGTTTACTCCAAGTCTAAGGAAGAGCATGAGGAGCATCTTCGCACAGTGTTGGGGATTTTGCAGAAAGAGAAGTTGTATGCTAAATTCTCTAAATGCGAGTTTTGGTTGGAGCAAGTTACATTTTTGGGCCACATTGTTTCTGCTGAGGGCATTAAGGTGGATCCTGCGAAGGTTGAGGCTATCTACGGTGACGGAGATTAGGAGTTTCTTGGGTTTGGCAGGGTACTATAGGCGATTTGTGGAAGGGTTTTCTTTGCTTGCCTTACCATTGACCCAGTTGATAAGAAAGGGCGCGAATTTTGTGTGGAATGAGGAGCGTGAGAAGAGTTTCGAGGAGTTGAAGAAACGACTTGTGATAGCTCCTATACTTGCATTACCTTCGGGGACAGGAGGCTACCAGATTTATAGTGATGCTTCTAAGAAGGGTTTGGGGTGTGTTTTGATGCAACATGGTAAGGTGATTGCTTATGCTTCTAGGCAGCTTTAACTTTATGAGGTGAATTACCCCACACATGATTTGGAGTTGGCAGCGGTGATCTTTGCCTTAAAAATTTGGAGGTATTATTTGTATGGGGAGACTTGTGATATCTTCACCGATCACAAAAGTCTTAAATATATTTTCACTCAGAAGGAGCTCAATATGAGACAGAGGCGTTGGTTGGAGCTTCTAAAAGTATATGATGCGAGAATTCAGTATCACCCGGGGAAGGCAAACGTGGTTGCAGATGCTCTTAGCCGAAAGAGTTCAGGGAGTGTAGCAGCCCTTATTACACAACCTCAGCTTATTTCGGATATGGATCGGCTAGAGTTGGAGTTGTATGTACGAGGTTCAGATGGGCATTTGGCGGGTATGAGAGTTGAGCCCTCTCTTATCTAGCGAGTTAAAGAAGCTCAAAAGGAAGATGGGGAGTTGTGGAGTATGACGCAGAATCTAGAGGAGGGCAAGCAGTCCGAGTTTCGTATTAATGACCATGGTGTGATTTGGTTGAGTGAGCGGTTGTGTGTACCGTCCGATCCAATCATTCGGGAGGCTGTGTTGGCTGAGGCTCATAGTTCGCCATTTTCTATTCATCCAGGTTCTACAAAGATGTATAGGGATTTAAAGAAGAATTTTTGGTGGAATGGGATGAAACGAGACGTGGCAGAATATGTTGGGAAGTGCCTCACTTGTCAACAAGTGAAGATAGAACATCAACGAGCTAGTGGTTTGCTGCAACAGTTAGACATTCCAGTGTGGAAGTGGAAAGATATCATGATGGATTTTGTGACTGGTTTGCCGAAGACCTTCAGGAAGAATGATGCCATTTGGGTAGTGGTGGACCGACTGACCAAATCGGCACACTTTTTGGCTATCCATGAGGGATACTCGGTGGATAGGTTGGCACAAATTTTTCAGCAGGAGATTGTTAGACTTCATGGTACTCCGGTGTCTATTGTTTCAGATCGGGACCCACGGTTCACCTCTCGGTTTTGGAAAGGGTTTCAACGAGCTTGGAGTACTCGGCTCAACTTCAGTACTTCTTTCCATCCGCAAACTGATGGGCAATCCGAACGGACTATTCAAACGTTGGAGGACATGTTGAGGTCTTGTGCACTTGAGTGGTCGGGTAATTGGGATGATTACTTGAGCCTAGTTGAGTTTGCTTATAACAACAGCTGGCATGCAAGTATTGGGATGGCTCCGTTTGAGGCATTGTATGGTAGGAAGTGTCGGGCACCAACTTGCTGGGATGAGGTTGGCGAAAGGGCCATAGAAGGGCCTGAGTTAGTTCAAATCACTACAGAGAAGGTAGCAGTGGCTAAGGAGAAATTGAAGTCGGCTCGATCACGACAGAAGTGTTATGCTGATAAGCATAGGAGGACTTTAGAGTTTGAACCTGGTGAGTATGTGTTTCTAAAAGTTTCTCCTTGGAAAGGCATTCGGCGATTTGGGTTGAAAGGGAAGCTTAGTCCACGTTATATCGGCCCATTTGAGATTTTGGAAAGGGTTGGTGAGGTTGCATATCGGTTAGCTTTGCCTCCACAGCTAGCTCATGTGCACAATGTATTTCGTGTGTCGGCGTTGAGAAGTTATCATTATCATCCGTTGCACGTGGTACAATATCCATTCGATAAAATTCGGGAAGATCTTACGTGTGAGGAGAAAGCTGAGGCGATTTTGGATCGTCAAGAAAGGATTATGAGAAGGAAGACAATTCCGTTTGTTAAGGTTTTGTGGAAAAATCATTCGGAGCGGGAAGCCACTTGGGAGATGGAGGAGTCTATTCGAGCGGAATATCCGCACCTTTTTGATAATTAGGTACGTTCTATTCTTTTGATTCCGGGGACGGAATTCTTTTAAGGGGTAGGTGATGTAATACCCGGTAAAAAAAAATTTAATAAATAAATAAATATTGCATAATAAAAATTATTTTTGTTTTAAAACATATTAATTGGACTTTATCTTTTAATTGGGTCAACTTGTTATTGAATTTATTAGGCTAATAAATATTAATAAGTGTGGATAAATTAATTTAGTAAAAGTTGGGCCTTAAAAACTATTTAGGTTTATTTTATGTGGGTAATATTAAATTTTATATAATTAAGAGAATTAATAAACAAAACCTAATTGAAACATCATATTTTATACCGACTGAAAGAAAAGAAAGAGAGGCGCGCGGCTGCTAAAAAAAACGAACAAACCAATCCAAAGGTTAGTTATTCTATTCATTAATTAAATACGATGATAGTTGCTTGAGCAAGATCACTGCTCTAGATTTATTTGATTGGCAATTGTGGCATGTATCCATTTAGTGTTTATCTAAATATAGGTATTCATATGATAGCAATGATTCATATAATAACAATGATGTTGTGTAGATTTATATAGGGTGCAGTACATATTTAAGTGTATATATTAACTTATGGTTTGCACATATAAGTATATATATATATATATATATGGTACACTTATATACTTATATATATATATATTATTGTTTATATTATATTAACTAATTTATGTTAGTTATAAATTAAATTGAAAATTTTGTATACTAATTAATTAATTCTAATGATAATATTATAAATTTACTTAATAATAAATTAAATAATATTATGTTTGTAATGGCTAGATTTGTAATAAACTTTATTTTATTATTTTATTATTAGATTGAACGGAAGGAGTTTAACGAAGTATTTTGGGATATATAATCTTTGGGTATTACATTGCTTAATCCAGGTACGGATTCCGTACTTTTTCAGCGAGACTCTTTTATTTTTAACTTGTTCGTTTCGTTATTCGTTTCGAAATTTAGTTTTGCCTCGCATAATTGTTCCTTCTTAAATTCGTGAGAATGTTTCATTTTGGCATTAGTATTTGAAACTAGTATTTGTACTCTTTGGTCTAGTGTGTCATGGTTAATATTTGTTCGTTTCGTTTTAGTTCGTTTCGTCTCTTTTCATTTAATTGAGTTAGTTATTTTGCTGCATTAAATTGTATTCTATATCTGTACTGGGCGTTTAGCTCATGCTGTGTTTTCTTCCGGCAGGTAATCAGGGAAATCAAGGGCAAGTGTGATGAGAGCTCCATTCATTCCAATGATTTAGAAATATTCTGTTTAGACTTGATGAGTCGAGTACTTGGAATTGTAATAATTATTTCAGATTGTGGTTTGAGCCAGTGTGGCATTTATTATGGTTTGTCTTAAGACATTTAGTTAGTTTAAGACTATTATGTTGTGGATTAGAGCCTTGCTATTAAATTTATTAGTTTTGTTGTGTTTTGAGTAACCTCTCTTTCTATTTCGGAAAGGGGGTGTTACATATTCGATGTCTTGGGATGCACGAAGGAACAGAAGGTTCCATTCGCTACCTTTATGTTCCGCGGTGAGGCAGACTACTGGTGGGAGTCTGTGAAGCGTACCCAGCCTGACGCACTCAACATGTCCTGGGAAACATTTCAAAAACTGTTCAATGACAAGTACTTTCCTGAAAGTATTCGTCATATGAAGGAGGTGGAGTTTATCAGACTGGAACAAAACAACATGACAGTGTCCCAATACGAGGCGAAGTTTGCAGAGTTATCCAGGTTTGCACCTCATTTGGTCGAAAATGAGGAACGAATGACAAGGATGTTTCTGAGAGGTCTAAAACCCGAGATTCGGCAATATCTTATCTCTCATAAATTTTCTTTATATTCAGATGTTGTAAACAGGGCTCAATTATTAGAGCGAGATAATGAGTATGTGCAACCGAGGGACCACAACCAGGGTCATACCGGTGGCGGCAGTCATCGAAGCAATGAAAACCAGCAGGGAAGAAAACATTCGGACAAAAGCGGTAACCACTCTGGTGGTAATCGTGGTCGTGATAATAGAAGGAGCGAGTCGGGAGGAGATTTCAAGAAGAGAAGGTACAACAATGATAACGTGAAGATGTCAGCACAAACATCAACTGTTTCTAGGGGAGGAGAACGACCACCGGTCGTATGTTACAAATGTGGGAAAGAGGGACATATCAGCCCAAACTGCCCACAACAATCCAATGTATGTTATAACTGTGGAAAGGAGGGTCATATAGCTCGAGAGTGTTCTGTAGCAAAACCAAGTTCAGCGGGGATGGTGACTCCAAAAGTTGTCTCGGATAAGTCGAAATCAGCGGTTCCTGGAAGGGCGATTGTCGTGACTGGCCAAAACGCGAGAAACCCGAACGAGGTGATCACGGGTAAGCTAATCTTGAATTCTTGCGAAGTTTATACTTTACTAGATACCGGTTCTACCCATTCTTTTATCTCTCATGTTTGTGCTCAACGTTTAAACTTGACTCCGGAGAAATTGGACTTTAACTTATCTGTTGAAACTCCGTTGGGTGAAACCTTCGTTACATCTACAGTTTATAAATCTTGCATGATCCAAGTTGGCACTAACATAGTACCTGTTGATCTTATCTCTTTAAAGATACTTGCTTTTGATGTGATTTTAGGAATTGATTGGTTAACCACTCATCATGCTAAAATTGATTCTTTTCGTAAGGTTGTTAGTTTTCATATTCCTAACCAACCTGTCATACGAATTCAAACTACTAAACCACTAAAATCAGTCACTGTCATATCAAGCCACAAAGCTATTCGTTTATTGAAAAACGGATGTCAAGCTTTCTTAGCCCATGTTATGGATTTGAACAAAGACAAGTCAGATTTGAATAATATTTCTATTGTTAGAGAATTTCCCGATGTATTTCCTGAAGAACTTCCTGGTCTACCCCCAGAACGTGAAGTTGAATTCTTTATTGACCTTAAACCCGGTACAAAGCCCATTTCTAAAACTCCATATCGAATGGCTCCTATTGAACTTCAGGAGTTAAAAGTCCAACTACAGGAGTTGTTGGACATCGGTTTTATTCGTCCTAGTACGTCTCCTTGGGGTGCTCCTGTTTTATTCGTAAAGAAGAAAGACGGGAGTATGCAACTTTGTATTGACTATCGAGAATTGAACCATATCACCATCAAGAATAGGTATCCGCTACCTCGCATTGATGACCTGTTCGACCAGTTACAAGGAACACAATTCTTTTCAAAGATCGACCTTCGTTCTGGATATCATCAGCTGAAGATTAAAACTGAGGATATTCCAAAGACTGCCTTCAGAACTCGGTACGGGCATTATAAATTCTTAGTCATGTCTTTTGGATTGACTAATGCTCCTGCTGCCTTCATGGATATGATGAACCGTGTATTCAAAGAATATTTAGATCAGTTCGTTGTCGTCTTTATTGATGACATCCTCATCTATTCCAAAAACCGTGAAGATCATGAGCGCCATTTGAAGCTGGTATTGCAAAGGCTTCGTGAAAACAAGCTATATGTCAAACTGAAGAAATGCGAGTTCTGGCTTGAGGAAGTAGCATTTCTTGGGCACGTGGTGTCAAAACATGGAGTATCTGTCGACCCGGCGAAGATTGAAGCCATACAAAGTTGGGAGCAACCGAAGTCGGTAACCGAAGTACGTAACTTTCTGGGCTTAGCTCGTTATTATCGGAGATTTGTGGAAGGATTTTCTCGAATCGCTACTCCGTTAACTCAGCTGACTCGGAAAGATACAAAATTCGTATGGAGTGAGGAATGCGAGAAGAGTTTCCAAGAACTCAAGAGGAGACTCATTTCGGCACCTGTTCTGACAATACCATCAGGTTCGGATGGATTTGTTATCTACAGCGATGCTTCAGGCAAAGGGTTAGGATGTGTTCTCATGCAACATGGGAAAGTCATAGCCTATGCCTCGCGACAACTCAAAGAATATGAGAGGAATTATCCTACTCATAATTTGGAGTTGGCAGCAGTAGTTTTCGCATTGAAGATCTGGAGACACTACCTGTATGGGGAGAAAGTGGAGATCTATATAGATCATAAAAGCCTCAAATATTTCTTCACCCAAAAGGAACTCAACATGCGGCAGCGACGTTGGCTCGAGCTGTTGAAAGATTACGATCATACCATCCAATATCATCCTGGAAAAGCAAACGTAGTAGCTGACGCATTGAGTAGAAGATCATATGCGGGTACGAGTGCAATGTTGTTAACACAAAGGCCCATTTTGTATGACTTGCAAAGGATGGAGATAGAGATGATGGCTCCAAGTACCCACATGATGATATCAAATATACGAGTAGAACCGACTTTAATCGATAAAGTAAAAGCTGTTCAAGCTACGGACATGGAGCTGATGCGTATAAAGAAGAAAGTGCAAGAAGGTGCTATTCCAGAAGCAAGAATCGATGAAGAAGGAATACTTCGAGTCAAATCCAGACTGTGTGTTCATAACGATTTTGACTTGAAGCATAGAATAATGAAGGAGGCACACAACACACCGTTTCCAATCCGTCCTGGGAGTACCAAAATGTATCACGATCTTCGACATATATTTTGGTGGAGCAATATGAAAAGAGAGATCACGGAGTTTATCTCGAGATGTTTAACTTGTCAACGTGTAAAAGCGGAGCATCAAGTACCAAAGGGTCTATTGCAACTACTTGAGATTCTGAAATGGAAGTGGGAACACATTACTATGAATTTTGTTACTGGTCTTCCCAAGGTTTCTCAAGGCATAGATGCGATTTGGGTTATTGTTGATAGATTAACCAAGTCCGCTCATTTCTTGCCGATACGTGAGACTTATTCCCTTGAACGTCTTACTAGTATGTACGTGAACGAGATTGTGAGATTGCATGGCATGCCAGTATCCATAGTTTTGGATCGTGACCCAAGATTCACTTCACGATTTTGGGTTAGTTTGCAGAAAGCTATGGGCACGGATTTACGATTCAGTTCGGCATACCATCCTCAAACGGACGAACAATCAGAGAGGACTATTCAAACTCTTGAAGATCTATTAAGACTTTGTGTCCTAGATCTCAAAGGGAGTTGGGATAAGTACCTACCATTGGTGGAATTCTCCTACAACAACAGGTATCAGGCGAGCATAGGTGTGGCTCCATTCGAGGCGTTGTATGGAAGAAAATGTCATTCTCCAGTATGCTGGGACGAGGTGGGTGAAGCAACATTGTTGGGACCAGAGTTGGTACGCATTACTACAGAGAAGATCCAAACGATTAGACAACGTATACAAACGGCACAGGATCGACAAAAAAGTTATGTTGATCTTCATCGGAAGGACGTGGAATTTAATATTGGGGATCATGTATTATTACGTGTTGCACCATGGAAGGGAGTTACAAGATTTGGGAAGAGAGGAAAGCTCAATCCAAGATTTGTTGGTCCATTTGAGATTCTTGAGCGAATAGGAAATGTGGCATATAGACTCGCATTACCTCCAAGCATGTCTCGTGTTCATAATGTTTTTCACATATCTATGCTTCGTAAATATGTTAAAGACCCGAACCACATTATTGAGTTAGAACCAGACGAGATAGCTGAAGATTTAACGTACGAGGAGGTACCTGTTAAGATCTTGGATAGGAAAGAGCATGTCCTACGCACGAAGGTTATACCACAAGTTAAGGTTTTGTGGAGAAACCATGCTATTGAAGAAATGACCTGGGAGTTGGAATCAGAAATGAAAGCGAGGTATCCTCACCTTTTTGAAACATCAGGTACGTATGTCAATTTCGAGGACGAAATTTCATAAGGAGGGGAGGTTGTAAGACCCCAACTTATTAATGAATAAAATCAAATTTTCTCTAAATATTATTGTGAATAATAAGGGGTTAATTTGACATAATGCTTTGGTTATGGGTGAAATGTGTAAATTTTGCAAAATAAGCAAGTGGTTATAAAATATTCATTTTGTCGGGGAATATTCGTTTGGTCGTGGAATATTCTTGCTGTCAGGGAATATTCGTACGACGGCGCAGCCTTGTGTGGGCCCCATAACGGAAAGCGATTGGATGAAAAAAACGACAAGTATAAGTTATTCATAAATAACGGCGTAGTTGTTACCGTTAATACTGTTGGAATACCCGGTGGTTAAAATACAGTAGCACACGGTATTGCACCAATTATTGATTCTTACGTAAGAAGGCACTACTCAATAATTGTTACAGTAGTTATTGTTCAATATTTTGTTTTATTGATTCAATAATTGCTACGTTGATATTTTATATTATTGTTGTTTCAATAATTGTTGATGCACAGTATTTTCCATTATCAGATCAATAATTCATATTATTTGAATAATATTATTAGATAACATTATTGACAATGTCTAGAAAGTTCTGTCTAAGGAGAGGTTTGGTCATCTAATTGCGCGCCAGTAAGGAGAAATCCTTATTGGAAAGCCCCCTCTTTTCTGGGAACGACCTGGTTGTCATAAATGTGATTCTGTAATATTATTTGTGAATAATTAATTATTGATTCATATGATAAGGAAATATTTATTTTATGTGGATATAAATGAGGGATATATTTTTGTGGTTAAAAATGAAGGAGTTAATGTTGAGGTTTTTATCAGTATTTTTGTCGGAATGGAAGTATTAAAAATCAGGATTTTTGAGATATTTTGCGGGGGTTATAATTTTTAATCCGACCGTTGGATCGTGGTAATTTTTGGATATGTTATACATATATAAGTTGAGTATATGTCCATAAATTTTGAACCGTTAAAAATGAACGTATGATTTATTATGAATTTTACGAGATGACTGGTTCAGAAATTGTTGAATTTTCGGAGTTTATCATTTTGTTGGAAAATTCTAGAATTGGTGGGCCCCACTCTTGGTTGGTGAAGAAATGTGCTGAGATTTTTATTCAAATGTGGTGGGTGGAAATAGTAGCAGGTAAAGCCATCAGGTTGCAGGTTAAGTCTACTTCGGCGTGCTAACATTTTCCTATAAATAGAGGGCTAAGTTAGAATTGAAAATCACACCAGAAACAAGTTTTCTCTCTTTTTCTCTCTAGATTATTGAGTGTATTTTGTGAGTATTTAGATACTTTGAGAGTTTCTATTCATCAGAACAAGTTTCTTTCATCCTTATACCGGTATTCCAACCAGAAGTACTGATATTTTGAGGTAAGGGATATTATTTTCTTCTTAATGATATTCTTTTCTTCAATATCATTATGCTGAAATATTGATATGAGTTTTTATCAAATTTGAAACTTTTTGTGTCGGGGTTACTATTCACGTATACGTTACTATTCACGTATACAGCACTATTCACGAATACGGTACTATTCACTGAAAAATAAAATTTTCTCTTTTTGTCCAAGATGTCTATTATGGTTACTATCTTTGATTGTATCCATATTTTGATCTTTATTTTTGAATTCTGCTTCACAATTGATTATTATGAAGTATTATTGATCTTGGATAAACTGTTATACGAATCCCTACTATTTATCCTTCTGTCTCACTGGATTCGTTCTCTTTAAGATATTTTTCATCATCCCCAGTCCTAAATGATGATATTACTGAATATCTTTGGCCTGTAGTGCAAAGATGTATGATTACTTGATGAATATCTTTGGCCTGTAGTGCAAAGATGAACAGGTGTTGAGATGAACATGACTGACAGGTGATACAAATGAATATATTTGGCCTGTAATGCAAAGATGAATATTTGGATAAAGAATGATTATTAATTGATGTTACAGGGATAAAATATTGATGATGGACTTTTAAATATTAGAAGATAGTAGAATTCATTCTCTACTTGACTCTTCTAATGGTTTGCTGTTTCCGCTGCAGTTGTTGATCTAAAACTTGTTGTCGATTATATTCTATCAGATTTTCCCCTGTTGAATACTAATGATAATTTGTTGTATATTATCTTAGTCATAATATTCTTTACTGGGCTAGTTGAGCTCACCCTTTTCCTTTTTGTTTCATTTTTCTTCTCAGTAGGTGAGAACATAACAGGATCTAGTCGGGGTATGGAGTGATGGTTCTAGAAAGATGTTTTAGCAGTCCTCACTACTTCTATAAAATAGTGTTTGAATAATTATAATGAGGATTTATTTGAGTGTGGATATTGTCCAGAAGATAATATTTGTATTTAAACTCACAGTATTTGTTGTCGTATTTTGCACGACAATTGTATTATTGAAGTTGTAGTTTGCTTTCTGTACCATGTATTTGGCGACTCAGAATGGGTGTTATATACCTATTTTGGGGGCGTCACACCCCCTAATAGTAAATCGTGTGAATCAATAGTTCATTCATGTAACTCAATAGTATAATCATGTAAAAAAATTAATTACAGTATAGTACCTTCAACTATAACTCTATTTTTAATTTAGTCATGCAAGTATTATCAATCTTGCACTAATTCTCCTAATAGTAAATCATGTGAATCAATAGTACACACATGTGAACACATAGTTATAAACATGTGAATTAATAACAATTAATTGCTCATTTATCCGATTAATTACCCGATTGATCAATATAACATCCAGACATCTATTATTATCGAAATAGATGTCGATTTCTACTAACACTAATAATTCCAACACAATGGAGCTATCAATTTCATCTTTAATCAACACGAACTTATTCATTATTAATATTATAATTCACAATATTTAACAACCAGGTCGTTCTCAGGAAAGAGGGGGCTTTCCGATAAGGATTTCTCCTTATTGGCGCGCAATTAGGTGACCAAATCTCTCCTTGACAGAACTTCTAGACATCGTCAATATTGCAAATAATAATATGAATAACTTTGCCGTGTCAATTATTGATTTAATAATATAACATATTATGCAGATGATACTGTGACAATAATTAAATCAATAATATGAGAGATATTATGCAGCAATTACTGTAGCAATAATTGAGTATAACTAAGTGACTTATCACGTAAGCATCAATAATCAATACCGTGTGCTACTATGCAACCATGCGTATTATTGTACTTTTACTACCGGGTAGTTCAACAGTTTTAACGGTAACACTTTCGCCGTTATTTTTATAAAAAGATATTTCTGTTGTTTTCTAACTACGACAATACTTTCGTTGTGGGGTCCACCAATGATTGTGCCGTTGTACGAATATTCTCTGTTAAAATGAATATTCCCCGACCAATCGAATATTATATAACCATTTGCTTACTTTGCAAAATTTATAAATATTACCCACAACTATAACATTATATCAAATCCATCCCATAATATTCAAAAAAATATTTCAAGAAATTTAAATCTTTATTCATAAAATTTGGGGTCACACAATTAATGTTATTTTATGATGAGATCATTAAGGATACATTTATATATTTAACTACTCTTTTTTTCTATTTTATTTTTTTTTAATTTGTGTGTAAAATATAATTTGGAGTAATAACCTTTTGTATTAAATTTAAAGAATAAATTAGAAAGTATAAAAAGTTGAATTTAAAAAATGAATTATGATATAACCAAAGTTATTTGGATAAAATTGAAAGACATTTTTTTTTTCTGAAGCTCCCTCTCTCCTACTCCATTCTTTATCAAAATGATGACAAAGTACAAATTTTTTTTCATAAAAGAATGAGCTAAAGTATATTAAGTAAATGATAAATATGTTATTTAGTAGGGTCTATTAATGATAAATTTGAAACTTTTTTAATCTATTTTCTCTATTTTTATTTTTCTTAATTTATGTGCAAAATATGTTTTATTCATCTTTTGAGAATGAAGAGAGTATTGTATAATAGATGAGTAATGCTACTATCACATAAAACTGTTCAAATAATGCTCATACACACTCACATACATATTTGTATGACCCACATAATTTGTTCTGTACGTGGGTCATACCAATATGTATGTGAGTTTATGTGAACAGTATATGAGCGGTTTTTTTTGTGATAGTAGACTTGTTGATAACTAGCTGTGTTCCGTGCCTTCGGCATTATATGGACGGTAGAATTTATTCTAAACTTTAAACGATCTAAAAAATTTATTAGAATGAACGAAAAATTTAAAATTCAATTATATTTTATTAGATAGATATATAGTTGGATAAAGTAAGATTATTAATTTTGCTTGTTTTGGGAACGGAGAGTGTATTATACTATTATATAATAGATAACTAGATAAAGTAAGATTATTAATGTTGCTTGTATCCAACATTCCAACTACTATAAAAAGCCAAATTTCCTTTTGTACTTCATAAAGCTCGTCGTACACTCGAGGCCAAAAGAAGTTGACTAGTTGACATTACCACTGTTACTTATCAAGTGTTCCAAGCTTTCCCACCATACATATTTTCTTTCTATTTATTTTAGTAATTATCATAAAATTCCATTTTTTTAATAAATCAGAGAATTCACTACCACTATCTTTTAAGGAAAGTGTTAGTTCATGAGTGAAAGTATTAATTTCATAAATTGTTCTCTCATTGAAAGGGTACTCTACTTATTATTTATATAAAGAGAAATTTATAAAATTATCAATTTAATTATAAAAATATCAATTTCCTTTTCATTGGACCGCTGGACGTAACTCCTTGACCTAAGTCCCCCCAAGGTGCGAGATTTTGAAGTCCTGAAGTTCAATTTTACCTAAAATACGTAGAGGGGAATTTAATAGTCAAACTTTTGAAGGTTGACTAATGGTAAAGCATGGCGAGCTGTGGAAAATGTAATCTTCCCAAATTAAGGAAGGTGGTGTTGGATTACTGGAATAGTTTTGTGTATGACAATTAACTTAATAAAAATAATATATTATTCACACACGTAAGATTTCCAGTTGAATATAAATAAATTTGAGCATGATTACATGGGAAACTTTTCATTGTGTCCACGTGATTTTATTTGATTAATTATGATGGAAAATTTAAAACCTTAGACAAGTGTATAAGTGTCGTTAAGTGTTTATTTATTTATTTTGTCAATATAAATATTAATTTGACATGATCAAATATTGTCTTATTTTATTGTAGGATAATTGATACTATTACATAAATTTTTATATTTTACTAGGATTTCTTCCACATAAATTCTATGTAAAAATATCGATAACCTATTTTAATACTAGAAACAATCAAATGAAGTGATTGATTTTATTATGCATGTGTGCTTATAACTTAACATTTCTAGCAGCTTTTAATTTTAAAAGTTAACTTTATGAGGATTCCTGTTTGAAGTTTATGATGACAGATGTAAATATATTTGGCTAGTGCTGTTCACTTTAATGAATTTTTTTGGCATATAATGTTGTGAAAATACTAGATAACTTGACAATGAATCTAAGTCTATCATTCTTAACTTTTAATCCTAGCCCTCTATTCTTATCCTATTCCTCTTTGATTATGCTAGGACCATTCGAAAGCCACCTTGTATTCAAGGTCAAAATGCTTAAAATTTTTCTTGTACCCATGGTTCTGCCAGGCTGCTCTTTTCACCTTATAACAACTCAATTTTGAACCTTTGTAAACTTCGTAGATAATATCATAGAAGTAAGACCATGGAGATATGTTATCAACCAATGCAATTTTCTCGCCTGCTTGAAGAGTTTCAGTGATGCTAAATGTCCCCCAATAACTTGACTAATGACTTGTTTACTCAATTTTAGCACATACAAATTTACAGCAACAATCCTCATCATAAGCATGTCATTTGGATCATGGTGAACAAAATCAAATTTCTGTCTCTCTTCAACTAAATTAATTTAATTAGGAAGCAGATTCAACCACCTTTTCACTAGCTTTTGCAAATATAAGCCTTTCATTACTACTACAACTTTAAGACAGTCGAGAGCATTGCCCCTTATTGAGACAGTAACTGCAATTGATCTCCTACTTAGTTTGGAGTCGTCACAGATTGGTATAAAATTATGGGTTATAAACATTAGGTAAGTGTACCCTAGGTTATAACCTTCAACCTGATAGATGGGAAAGAAAAGAAATGCTAAGTATTTAAGGTTTGAATGATCTTAAAATGAATTTAGAAATTCATAAAGAACGATAAGATAATATACAAAGATTCAAAGAAGAATCTTGAGAATCAGGAAACAACTGATCTAAATTACAGAAAAAGATTACTACATGATTATTAAGTCATAAAAAGGGCAAAGGATCAATCGAAGGATCTAAAAATTTTAAGCAGAAAGCTGTACAAGAAGGTACTATGAATAAAACTTGGAAAGAGTTAAAAAGATGATGGAATAAGAATTAAAAAAAATTCGTATTAAAGTAAAGAGCAAGATAAGAGCAAGATAGGATTGTGTGCGATTTCAATTGAGAACTCATGTGACCACTTAGTTTATTACATTGATAATCATTGAAATATCAGTGTTGCGCTATCGATATATATATGGTGAGAAGGTGATTCTTTTCTCATATTTATATCTGATAGTAGAGAATATAGGATCAGGTGCGAGTTCTTAAAACTCATACTTATAGCAAGTTTATGACTCATAATTATATGGTATGTTTTGAACCCCTAAGCGTATAGACAATCCCTGATTGGTTCTTAGATTACGTATTGCTGGGATAAGTTCATAAACTTATATTTTTATGGCAAGTTCCTAAGCACATATATAAAGTGTGGAAAGTTTGATGAACTATACTAAGGTATAAGAATATTAAGGATTTAGAACTGATTAATTTCAGTATATTAAGTATTGATGATAGAATTATATATTGGAGCTATAAGGAAAGCTGAAGCAGATGAAAGAAGGAATATATATTCCAAATCTTCTAGCTATGCTAGATCTCGAAATTTTTGAAATCAAGCTAAATTCGTACTAACACATCGTTACCTATTACGGCATGATAACACAAAAAATATTTTTAATAGTTTTAAGCCGTTTAAAGAAGAGTCTATGCTAATTGTTTCGGCAAGACAAAATTTAAAATTTTCAAAATATATTTTTATATATAGTCATCACTGCTGTAATTTTGTGTATATGAACACCTAAAGGGGGGGGGTGAATAGGTGTTTAAGCTAAAAGTGATAAACGATGAAAACTTTTTGAAATTTTCTGCAACAGGTATAATTCAGACAGCTACGCCTGTCTGCTTTAGTGTCTGCTTTAGTTTATGTTCTTCGTTTGTTATTATCAGACAGCTATACCTGTCTGCTTTAGTGTCTGGATTAGTGGCGTGAATAACAAAAAGTGCAGAACGTGAATGACAATTAAAGAGATAAACAGAAGTAAAAATTACACCAAGAATTTTACGTGGTTCAGCCTATATCCTCTAATCTAGTGGCCTAATCCACGTCCAATCCCAACTAGGATTGGAGACTCTTTTTATTAAACTTAATATTCAATTAAATACAATAAAAAGAACTCCCTGTTTCAAAGAAGCCTTCTACTGATGGACACCTCTGCCCCTTTTGCACCTCTACAACTTTTCTCACCACTGAGTCCTTTGCACCTCTGCAACCTTGAAAGCTCTCTTTGAACAGACCCTATCCACTACTGGATCGATCAAGCCAGACAAGCTTTGAACTTTGAATATAATAGAAGAAATTACAATAAACTTCTTATTTTCCAGCCACAAAGAATTATAGACAGTACAATGAATAGCTGGAAATAAATAATGAAAGCTCTCAATAGGATTCTTCTCTGTATAGCAACGTGAATTAGCTTCTTGTCTCCATCCTGCTTAGCCGTGAGATAAGACTATATACAAAGAGAGACCCAACGGCTATAAAATAATTGTTAGTAAGAAATCATATGATTTAAATCCCATAGCAAGAAATCAGATGATTTAAATCCCATAATTAAAGCTACAATATTGACCAACGGAACATATATCACAGTTGATATACACCATGATTTTAGCAATTAAAGAGTCCAACAGATTTGGTAAATCAAGGATATAATAAGAGTCCAAATAAGTTATCATACAAGATTAGTTCAGTTGAATTCTAACAAACTGATTTAACCAAGATATATATATATATATATATATATATATATATATATATATATATATATATATATATATATATATATATATATATATATATATTCCTTGATAGCTATAAAGAATCCCACAATATTAGGAGTCATAAATATAAATCTATATCAAACTTGATTAAAGGAAATTGATAGGATTTGTAAAAGATTTGTTAATACCTGTTTCCTTAATAGATGGACATTTTAAATCAAAACAGATTCCTTAAAATACCAAACTTCCTTAATAAACTCCAATTCAAATCTTCCTTAATAAACTCCAATTCAAATCTTCCTTAATAAACTTCAAATCAAATCTTCCTTAATTTCCAACGGAAGGAAATCAACAAGTGTTCATGTAATAACCATAACACATGCATATTAATAATAATATTATAACAAACCATGAACCATGCACATGTCTAATATACTTAAATTAGTCATTATTCAAAACATCATAAATTAAAAATCCAACAACTGCATCATTAATATGATGTAGATGTGACAAATGATGGAGTCATTAATGCAGTCTCACCTAGTGTTGGATATGATCTAAAGATCGTCATCCCACTATGGCAAGATCGATGTAGCATGCTGAAGTCATAAAATGATGGCATTCTCAACAGACTGTTGAAAGCAGTGCGGTACTATGCATCATAAAATGATTTTCAATATTTTAAATAAATTAAAGCAGTGTTAAAGTCATTTGAATCAGCTAGACACAAATATTTCATTGTTATTAATAAGCTTTTGAATTGTCCAACTAAATTGATTTAGTATGGATTCCAGAACATCCTTGACTGTGGAAAATTTTTATACCCAAGATGAACGCGAATGTCGTTCTAGCAAGAACTAACACATGGCATAACATGCTGATCACCTATATGTCCAAAAGGAAGATAAACAAGACGGTTTGCAGATGGATATCTGTTAAAACCTTTGCAAAATAAATTTCGTGAAAGCTCATCCTAATCGAATTGTTTGAATTCTTAAGTTCTTTATATTTGCCTCACAATTATTAAACAATTGTGAAGTATTGCTATTCTGACATTTGAGTTTAGCAAAAATCGAATAATACAATAGATGGGAAATGTAAGACCCTAAATTATTAATAAATAAAATTTAATTTCCTCTATTTATTATTTTGAAATAGTAAGGGTTGAATTGATTAATGAGGTTAGTTATGGGTAAAATGCGCAAATATTTTAAACAAGCAAGTGGTTATAAAATATTCATTGTTGTCGGGGAATATTCATTTAGTCGTAGAATATTCTTCCTGTCGGGGAATATTCGTACGACGGCGCAGTCTTTTGTGGGCCCTATAACTGAAAGAGATTGGATGAAGAAAAACGTTTTTGGTGAGTTGAGTGGGTCTTGCATGTGATAAAAATGTGTTGAATTCAGATTCAAGAGGTGGGCGTGACAAAAATTTATATATAATAATATTATATTAAATTTTTTGCTTTGGTGTTCTAAGCATTTTCCTATAAATAGGGTGTTTAGGTTAGAATTAAAATTCACACCAGAAACTAAAGTTTTCTCTCTCGATAAATTGAGCGTATTCTTGTGAGTATTTTAATACTTTGAGTGTTGCTATACGGTGCAAGTTCAAGTCATAGCCTATATCCGGTGTTTCAACTAGAAGTACTGTTTTTACGAGGTAAGGAATGTTATTTCTTCTTAAATGATATTATTTTCTTCAATATCATTATGCCGAAGTATTGATCTGAACTTTTTATCAAATTTAAAACTTTTTGTGTCGGGATTACTATTCACGTATACGGCACTATTCACGTATACGGCACTATTCACGAATACGACACTATTCACCGAAAAATAAAATTTTCTTCTTTTTGTCCAAAATATCTATTATGGATACTAGCTTTGATCATTCTTGAATTTTACTCCACTATGATTATTAATAAAGTATTTTTGGACATGGAATAGCTGAAATACGAATCCTTAATATTTATTCTTTTGTTTCACTAGATTCGTTTTTTTAAAAAATATTTTTCATCATCCTCAGTCCTAAATGATGATATAACTGAATATCTTTGGCCTGTAGTGCAAAGATTAATGATTTTATGATGAATATCTTTTGTCGTAGTGCAAAAATGAACAAGTGTTGAGATGAACATGACCAACTGATGAATATCTTTGGCTTGTAGTGCAAAGATGAATATTTGATTCAAGATGTTTATTGATTGATGTTACAGGGATAAAATATTGATGATGGATTTTTAAATTCATAGATGATAGTAGATTTCATACTCTATTTAACTCTTCTAGTGAATTATTATTTCCGCTGCGAATATTGATTTAAAATTTGTTGTCTATTGTATTCTATTAAATTTTTTCCTGTTGAGGACTAACGATAAGTTGTTCTATATTATCTTAGTCATAATGTTCTTTACTGGGCTAGTTGAGCTCATCCTTTTTTCTTTCTGTTCCATTTTTCTTCTCAGAAGGCGAGAATATAGCGAGTACTAGTCGGGGTATGGAATAATGGTTCTAGAAAGTTATTTAGTAGTCCTCACCATTTTTGTAAAATAATATATCAATAATTGTAATGAGGACTTATTTGAGTATGGATATTGTCTAGAAGACAATATTTGTATTAAAACTCACAATTTTTATGCTGTATTAATAAAGTTGTAGTTTTTTCTATACCATGTTATGGACGACTCAAAATGGGTGATGTATTCCTATTTTGAGGGTGTCACAGTTGTTATCAGAGCTTAGGAATATGGTCTCTGGCGGAGATCGGAGAATAGTACTAGGAGGGGAGAGACGAGTAAATCCTTCGCTAGTGTGTCATACCTAATCTTAATTGTTGGTCAGTCATAATATAGGGGTATTATGTGATTTGTTAATTTGTTTAATTAACCCTTGTTTTATGACAGTATTTATGTGACGCCCCCAAAAAATAGGTATACATCACCTATCTTGGGTCGCCAGATACATGGTACAGAATTCAAATACAACTTACTAATACAACTGTCGTGCACAATACGACAAAATATAAACTGTGAGTTTGAATACAAATATTATCTTCTAGAGAGTATCCATACTCAAAAGGAGTCCTCATTAAAATTATTATCATACTATTACATAGAATAGTGAGGACTACTAATACTATCATCTGGTTCATCACTCCGTTTCCCGACTCGTCCCAGCTATATTCTCATATCCTGAAGAGAACAGTGAAAGAAAGGGTGAGCTCAACTAACCTAGTAAGAAATATTATGACTAAGATAATGCAGAATAAATTATCATTAGCCTTCAACAGTGTTAAACTGATAAAATATAACGAACATCAAGTTTAACTGCAGCGGAACAAGCAATCCATTAAAAGAGTCAAGTAGAAAATAAAATCTACTATCTTTTATGATTTAAAAGGTTTTTCAACACTGTTATCACTGAGACTCAGCTTAATAAAATAATCCACATCATCGAATCACCCCTGCACTACGGCCAAGGATATTCGTGTATTCATTAATGGTCATGATCATGCCAACAACTATCCATCAATGCACTACGGGCCAATGGGGACTTTTACCACATCATTTGTAACATTACGGTCATGATTATACCGAATAATCCCTGGTCATAATCATACCAAGTCCATCTATGCACTACAGGCCACAGATGACTTTCAACATTTTATAAACATGAGGATGATGACAATGATATAAGAATTCAATAAAACAAGTTCAAGAATTAATTTATCCAAGAATTAACAACGTCCAAATTGTCAACATGATACTGCTTTGTGGAGTAAAATTCAAGAATGCTTAGAAGAATATTTTCATGAAAAGATACTGAATGAACTGCAATTATCAAGGATATTCTATAAATTTCATGGAGTATAGAAATCAAAACTTAACCAACTGAGTATAATAAAGAATGGAATAACAAAAGAAATCACCATGCATGCGATAGACCGCACAGACATGTTATTCCAACAGAATAATAAATAATGGAACCAGGTCCAGCGTAAAACGCACAGATAGGGTATTCCAACAGAATAATAATAAAGACGGAACCAGGTCCGGTGTAAAACACACAGACATGATGTTCCAACAGAATAATAATAAAGACGGAACTAGGTCTGGTGTAAAACACACGGACAGGATGTTCCAACAGAATAATAGAAGAATGTCACCAAGTATAGGGTAGACCGCGTATACAGGTTATTCCAACAGAATAATAAGAAATGGAATAACAACAGTTCTCTTCATGAATAAGAAAGAATAACACCCCTTACCGTTTTAAAGAAGAGCTGAAATAAGGAAGTAGTTAAGTAGCAGAATACTTTTCTTCTCTTTCTCTATAGTTTCTCTCTCTAGAGTTCAGTGAATTCGTAAGAAATAATGAAGGAATGAGCTGCTATTTATAGAAAAATAGAATGCATAGTAACTAATCCATGAACGGTCCAGATTAATTACTTTAATCTGACGGTCCATATTTAAAGAAAAATCTTTTAAATAAAATATAATATATTCTATTTATAGAATAACTTTAATAAAGTATTCTATTTTATATAAAAAGATGTTTCTGTTTTATTACGTTAATAATACGAATAAAACAAAACGTCATTATCGCTAAATAATTCATATTATTAACTGACAATAATTGAATCAAACTGAGTGACTTCTCACATAAGCATTAATAATCAATACCGTGTGCTACTATACAACCACACGTATTACTGTACTTTTACTACCGAGTAGTTCAATAGTATCAATGGTAAAACTTCCGTCGTTATTTTTAATAAAATATTTTTGTCGTTTTTTCAATCCGACAATAATTCCGTTGTGGGGTCCACCAATGATTGTGCCGTTGTACGAATATTCCCTATTAAAAGAAATATTCCCCGACCAATCGAATATTATATAACAACTTGCGTACTTTGCAAAATTTATAAATATTACCCACAATTATAACATTATATCAAATTAACTCCATAATATTCAAAAATGATATTTATAGAAAATTCATCTTTATTTATAAAAGTTGGGGTCTTACAACCTCCCCTTCTTATGAAATTTCGCCCTCGAAATTAGGGTACGTACCTGGTATGTCGAAGAGGTAAGGATACCTTGATTTCATTTCAGATTCTAACTCCCAAGTCATTTCCTCAACATCGTAGTTTCTCTACAAAACTTTGACTTGAGGTATAACCTTGGAGCGTAGAATATGTTCCTTCTTATCCAATATTTGAACAGGAACTTCTTCATACGTCAAATCCTCCGCTATTTCGTCCGGTTCTAACTCAATAATGTGGTTCGGGTCTTCCACATATTTGCGTAACATGGATATGTGAAAAACGTTATGAACACGAGATATACTTGGCGGTAAAGCGAGTCTATAAGCCACAGTTCCTACTCGATCGAGGATTAAAAATGGACCAATGAATCGAGGATTGAGCTTTCCTCTCTTTCCAAATCTTGTAACTCCTTTCCATGGAGCAACAAGTAAGAACACATGATCTCCTATATCAAATTCCACGTCCTTTCGATGAAGACCAGCATAACTCTTTTGTCGATCTTGTGAGGTTTTTATACGTAGTCGGATCGTTTGAATCTTTTCTGTAGTCATACGTACCAACTCCGATCCCAACAACGTTGCTTCACCCACATCATCCCAGCATACTGGAGAACGATATTTTCTTCCATACAATGCTTCGAATGGAGCCATGCCAATACTTGCTTGATAACTGTTGTTGTAGGAAAATTCTACTAATGGTAAGAACTTGTCCCAACTTCCCTTGAAGTCAAGGACACAGAGTCTTAATAAATCTTCTAGAGTTTGAATAGTCCTCTCTGATTGTTCGTCCGTCTGAGGATGATATGCCGAACTAAATCGTAAATCTGTGCCCATAGTTTTTTGTAAACTAACCCAAAATCGTGAAGTGAATCTTGGGTCTCGATCAGAAACTATGGATACTGGCATACCATGCAGTCTTACAATCTCGTTTATGTACATACGAGCAAGACGTTCAAGTGTATAAGTTTCTCGTATCGGTAAAAAATGAGCAGACTTGGTCAATCTATCAACAATGACCCAAATCGCATCAATACCTTGAGAAACCCTAGGAAGACTGGTAATGAAATCCATGGTAATGTGCTCCCACTTCCATTTTAGAATTTCAAGTGGTTGCAATGAACCTTTTGGTACTTGATGCTCCGCTTTGACTCGTTGACAAGTTAGACACCTGGAGATAAACAACGCTATCTTTCTCTTCATATTACTCCACCAAAATGTATGATGAAGGTCATGATACATTTTGGTACATCCAGGATGGATTGTAAACGGTGTATTGTGCGCCTCCATCATGGTTTCATACTTTAAATCAGGGTTGTTAGGAACACAAAGTCTGGAGTTGACTCAAAGTATTCCTTCTTCATCGATTCTTGCTTCCGGCATAGCACCTTCTTGCACTTTCTTCCTCATACGCATCAGCTCCAGGTCTGTAGCTTGAGCAGCTTTAACTTTATCGATTAAAGTTGGTTCTACTCGTATATTCGTCATCATCACATGGGTCTCTGGAGTCTTTAACTCTATCTCCATCCTTTGCAAGTCACATAAAATGGGCCTTTGTGTTGACAATATCGCACTCGTACTTGCATATGATCTTCTACTCAATGCGTCAGCTACCACGTTCGCTTTTCCAGGATGGTATTGAATGGTATGATCATAATCTTTCAACAGTTCAAGCCAACGTCGGTGTCGCATGTTGAGTTCCTTTTGAGTGAAGAAATATTTGAGGCTTTTATGATCCGTAAAGATCTCCACTTTCTCCCCATACAAGTAATGCCTCCAAATTTTAAGTGCAAAGACAACAGCTGCCAACTCTAGATCATGAATAGGATAATTCCTCTCATATTCCTTGAGTTGTCTTGATGCATAGGCTATGCCTTTTCCATGTTGCATGAGAACGCATCCCAACCCTTTACTCGAAGCATCACTGTAGATGACAAATCCCTCCGAGCCAGATGGTATTGTTAGAACAGGTGCTGAAATGAGTCTCCTCTTGAGTTCTTGAAAACTCTTCTCACATTCTTCGCTCCAACCGAACTTTGTATCTTTCCGAGTCAGCTGAGTTAATGGAGTAGCGATTCAAGAAAATCCTTCCACGAATCTCCGATAATAACCAGCTAAACCAAGAAAGCTACGTACTTCGGTCACTGATTTATGTTGCTCCCAGCTTTGAATAGCTTCAATCTTTACCGGGTCAACCGATATTCCACGACTTGATACTACGTGCCCAAGGAATGCTACCTCCTCCAACCAGAACTCACATTTCTTCAACTTGGCATAAAGCTTGTATTCACGAAGCTTTTGGAGTACCAGCCTCAAGTGTTGCTCATGATCTTCACGGCTTTTGGAATAAATAAGGATGTCATCAATAAAGACGACCACAAAGTGATCCAAATATTCCTTGCATCATATCCATGAAGGCAGCAGGAGCATTAGTCAATCCAAAGGACATGACTAGGAATTCATAATGCCCGTACCGAGTTCTGAAAGCCGTCTTTGGAATATCCTCAGTTCTAACCTTCAGCTAATGATATCCAGAACGAAGATCGATCTTTGAAAAGAATTGTGCTCCTTGCAACTGGTCAAACAGGTCATCAATACGTGGCAATGGGTACCTATTTTTGATGGTGACATGATTCAACTCCCGATAATCAATACAAAGTCGCATACTTCCATCTTTCTTCTTCACGAATAGCACATGAGCACCCCAAGGAGAAGTCCTAGGACGAATAAAGCCATTGTCTAACAATTCCTGTAGTTGGATCTTTAACTCCTGAAGTTCAATAGGAGCCATTCGATATGGGGCTTTGGAAATGGGTTTTGTACCGGGTTCAAGGTCAATACAAAATTCAATTTCACGCTCTGGGGGTAGGCTAGGAAGTTCTTCAGGGAATACGTCAGGGAATTTATTAACAATAGAAATATCATTCAAATCTGGCGTATTTTTGTTTAGATCCGTGACATGAGCTAAGAAAGCTTGACATCCGTTTTTCAATAAACGAATAGCTTTATGGCTTGAGATGACAGCGATTGATTTAAATAGTTTGGTTGCTTGAATTCGCATAATAGGTCGATTAGGAATATGAAAACTAACAACCTTACGAAAATAATTAATTTTTGCATGATGAGTAGTTAACCAATCAATCCCTAGAATCACGTTAAATGCAAGTATTTTTAATGAAATAAGATCGATAGGTAATGTGTGGGTACCAACTTGAACCAAACAAGACTTATAAACCGTGGATGTAATGAAGGTTTCCCCCAATGGAGTTTCAACAGATAAGTCAAAGTCTAATTTCTCCGAAGTCAAATTTAATCGATGAACGCAAGTAGGAGAAATAAAAGAATGGGTAGAACCGGTATCAAATAAAGTATAGACTTCGTTAGAGTTTATGATAAGCTTACCCGTGATGACCTCATTCGGGTTCTTTACTTTCTGGGAGGTCACAACAAACGCTCTCCCTTGCACTACCGGTTTGGACTTTTCTGGGACGGCCTTTGGTGTCTCTATCTTGGCTGAAATTATTTTTGGTAAACGACAAAATCGAGCTAAATGACCTTCTCTTCCACAATTATAACATGCTTTAGACGGCATCGCGTAGTTTGGACTGATGTGCCCCTCCCCTCCGCATTTGAAATATATGATAGGTGGTCATTCTCCTTCCTTAACAACGGGTGCTGGTGCTGACGTCTTTCCATCATTGTTGAATCTCCTCTTCTTGAAATGACCATTCTTATTGTTTTGGCCCTGATTACCATCGAAGTGGTTACCATTTCTGGCCTGTTGATTCCCTCCATGCTTGTTGTCACCGCTTCGATGACTGCTCTCACTGGTATTATCATTTTGCCGACTGCTCTCTTTTGGTTGCGTTGACTCGTTATCGCGTTCCACTAACTGAGACCTATTCACAACATCTGAATACAAACACAGTTTATGAGAAATAAGATGTTGACGTATCTCAGGTTTCAAATCTCGCAAAAACATTCGCGTCATTCGCTCTTCATTATCCACCAAGTGGGACGCAAACCGCGACAACTCAGCAAATTTAGCCTCATACTGCGACACGGTCATATTATTCTGCTCCAATTTGATGAACTCAACCTCCTTCATGTGACGAACACTTTCGGGAAAGTATTTATCATTAAACAGCTATTGGAACTTCTCCCAAGACATCTTCAGTGCGGCAGGTTGAGTACGCTTAATCGATTTCCACCAGTAATCTGTCTCTCCTCGCAACATAAAGGCGGCAAAGGGAACATTTTGCTCCTCGGAGCATCCCAAGACAACAAATATCTTGGTAATCTGCTTTATCCATATTTCCGCTATAAGTGGTTTTGGCTCTACCTTAAAATCTGGTGGTCCCAGCTCCTTGAACTGTTTAGCAGTGACCGTCCGAGAGTTTTTAATGTTTCCACCTATATTTTGGACAGGAGCCGCTCTCGCCTGCTGTTGCATGAACTGTATAAAGTTTCTGAACATTCCATCATTCATCATCTGGTCAGTGTTGTTGTTTGCATGAGGATTGTCACCTTCCTGATGCACATTATCCTAATTATTGATATGTGGTGAATCAACAGTCGCCTGTGCTCCATTGCTATTCTCAACATTCTCAGATGCCATTTTCAGATACTGTCACAAAATAAAAGTTAATTGATATGTCATATATTATCCTTATATTCTGACCGACCATTTAAATGCCATGCAAATAAACTTAGGTAGGTCATACTAGCAAAGGAATTTCCCGTCTCTCCCCTCCTAGTTCTATTCTCACATCTTAGCCAGGGATCATATCCCTAAGCTTTGATACCAACTATGACGCCCCCAAAAATAGGTATACATCACCCATCTTGGGTCGCCAGATACATGGTACAGAATTCAAATACAACTTACTAATACAACTGTCGTGCACAATACGACAAAATATAAACTGTGAGTTTGAATACAAATATTATATTCTAGAAAGTATCAATACTCAGAAGGAGTCCTCATTATAATTATTATCACACTATTACATAGAATAGTGAGGACTACTAATACTATCATCTGGTTCATCACTCCGTTCCCCGACTCGTCCCAGCTATATTCTCATGTCCTGAAGAGAACAGTGAAAGAAATGGTGAGCTCAACTAGCCCAATAAGAAATATTATGACTAAGATAATGCAGAATAAATTATCATTAGCATTCAACAGTGTTAAACTGATAAAATATAACGAACATCAAGTTTAACTGCAGCGGAACAAGCAATCCATTAAAAGAGTCAAGTAGAAAATAAAATCTACTATCTTCTATGATTTAAAAGGTTTTTCAACACTGTTATCGCTGAGACTCAGCTTAATAAAATAATCCACATCATCGAATCACCCTTGCACTACGGCCAAGGATATTCGTGTATTCATTAATGGTCATGATGTAAGACCCCAAATTATTAATAAATGAAATTTAATTTTCTCTATTTATTATTTTGAAATAGTAAGGGTTGATTTGATTAATGAGGTTAGTTATGGGTAAAATGCGCAAATATTTCAAATAAGCAAGTGGTTATAAAATATTCATTGTTGTCGGGGAATATTCGTTTGGTCGTGGAATATTCTTCTTGTCGGGGAATATTCGTACGACGGCGCAGTCTTTTGTGGGCCCCATAACGGAAAGCGATTGGATGAAGAAAACGACAAAAATAAGTTGTTTATAAATAACGGCGTAGTTGTTACCGTTAATACTGTTGGAATACCCGGTGGTTAAACCACAGTAATACGCGTTGTTGCACAGCAGCACACGGTATTGCACCAATTATTGATTCTTACGTAAGAAGACACTACTCAATAATTGTTACAGTAATTACTGTTCAATATTATATTTTATTGATTCAATAATTGCTGCGTTGATATTTTATATTACTGTTGTTTTAATAATTGTCACTACACAGTATTTTCTATTATCGGAACAATAATTCATATTATCTGAATAATATTATTAGATAACATTATTGGCAATGTCTAGAAAGTTCTGTCTAAGGAGAGGTTTGATCATCTAATTGTGCGCCAGTAAGGAGAGATCCTTATTGGAAAGCCCCCTCTTTCCTGGGAACGGCCTGGTTGCCAGTACTGTGATTCTATAATATTATTTATGAATAATTAATTATTAATTTATATGATGAGGAAAATATTAATTTTATGTGGATATAGATGGAGAAAATTTTTAATGTGATAATTGTTAAAAATTAATAATTTATCTTTTTCTGATAAAATAATTCATTTAAATATATTATTTTAATAATATATTGATGGTGATATTTTTACAATGAATGTGGGATATATGAGTATATGAGGAGGAGGAGTATTTTTGTGGCATTAAATGATTAACACATGTTTTGTGTGTTGGTGGACACAATTCTTGACCGAAAATTTATTGTTGACTGTAAAATCGCCCGTTTGTGGATTTCGGTCAATTTCTGTTTGGAATTTGGAAAAATTTTCTTCTGCAAAGTTGTAGAGAATTGAATTTCCTATAAAAATTCGCGAGATTCGAATTTTTTGATCAAAGGGCTATTTATTATGAATTATTGAAGTTCTGAAGTTCCGAAATAATTGATTTTTAGAAGTTTTAATTATTATTTTTAAGAAAAACGTTTTTTTTTCAATTGAGGGGCATGTGTTAAATGGTTGAAATCAGCTGGTGGTGTGCTTAGGAATTTTGTTTATAAATAATATTATTATATTCAATTTTCTGCTTTGGTGTTCTAAACATTTTCCTATAAATAGGGTGCTTATGTTAGAATTGAAAATCACACCAGAAACACAAGTTTCTCTCTCTTTCTCTCTCTATATTAGTGAGCGTATTCTTGTGAGTATTCTAATACTTTGAGTATTGCTATACGGTGCAAGTTCAAGTCATAACCTATATCCGGTGTTTCAACTAGAAGTACTGTTTTTGCTGAGGTAAGGGATGTTATTTCTTCTTAAATGATATTATTTTCTTTAATATCATTATGCCGAAGTATTGATCTGAACTTTTTATCAAATTTGGAACTTTTCATGTCGGGATTATTATTCATGAGTTACTATTCACGAGTTACTATTCATGAGTTACTATTCATGAGTTACTATTCATGAGTTACTATTCACGAGTTACTATTCACCGAAAAATAAAATTTTTTCTTTTCGTCCAAAATATCTATTCTGGATACTAGCTTTGATTGTATCCATGTTTTGATCATTCTTGAATTTTACTCCACTATGATTATTTATGAGGTATTTTTGGACATGGAATAGCTGAAATACGAATCCTTAATATTTATTATTTTGTTTCACTGGATTCGTTTCCTTTAAAATATTTTTCATCATTTTCAGTCCTAAATGATGATATAATTGAATATCTTTGGCCTGTAGTGCAAATATTAATGATTTCTGATGAATATCTTTGGCCCGTAGTGCAAAGATGAACAGGTGTTGAGATGAACATGATCGACTGGTGATACAAATGAATATCTTTGGCCTGTAGTGCAAAGATGAATATTTGATTAAAGATGGTTATTGATTGTTGTTACAGGGATAAAATATTGATGATGGACTTTTAAATCTTAGAAGATAGTAGAACTCATTCTCTACTTGACTCTTCTAATGGTTTGATGTTTTCGCTGCAGTTATTGATTTAAAACTTGTTGTCTATTGTATTCTATTAGATTTTTCCCTGTTGAAGACTAACAATAATTTGTTGTATATTATCTTAGTCATAATATTCTTTACTGGGCTAGTTGAGCTCCCCCTTTTCCTTGTTGTTCTATTTTTCTTCTCAGGAGGCGAGAATGTAGCGAGTACTAGTCGGGGTGTGGAATGATGGTTCAAGACAGTTGTTTTAGTAGTCCTCACTATTTTGTAAAATAGTGTATCAATAAGTATAATGAAGACTTAATTGAGTATGAATACTGTCTAGATGACAATATTTTTATTTAAACTCACAGTATATGTGTTGTCGTATTTTGCACGATAATTGTAATAATAAAGTTGTAGTTATTTTATGTACCATGTATTTGGCGACTCAGAATGAGTTGGATGGATTGGACCTATTTTGGGGGCGTCACAGTTGGTATCAGAGCTATAAGTAAAGAGCCCTGAGCCTCTTGCTGGTGACTTCCTGTTGATGGGGGATGCACCGAAGCCAGACTCTCCGTAGGGGACGCCGTTCTTCGGTGGCAAACTGATAGGTACCACTCTGAGGTGCTGTCCATTGATGGGACATTCGTCACAGTTGGTATCAGAGCTTAGGGATATGATCTCTGGCGGAGATCGGGGAATAGAACTAGGAGGGGAGAGACGAGTAAATCTTTCGCTAGTGTGTCCTACCTATGCTTATTTGTTGGTCGGTCATAATATAGGGATATTATGTGATATGTTAATTTGTTAAATTAACCTTTGTTTTATGGCAGTATTTGAGAATGTCGACTGAGAATGTTAACAGTGTAGTAAATGAGACGGTGGAGACACCTGTACTCACCAACGAGGAGAACGTGCAACAGGCTGGCAATGTTCCTCCTGTGAACAACGTTACCGAGCAAATGATGAATGATGGAATGTTTAGGAGCTTTTTGCAGTTCATGCAAAATCAGACGAGGGAGACTCGTGTGCAGAATACAGGTGGAAATGATAACAACGCGCGGTTTGTCACAGCCAAGCAGTTTAAAGAGTTGGGACCACCAGAATTTAAGGGAAAGCCGGATCCGATCATGGCGGAAACATGGGTCAAGCAAATTACCAAGATATTTGATGTCTTGGGATGCACGGAGGAACAGAAGGTTCCATTCGCCACCTTTATATTCCGTGGCAAGGCAGACTACTGGTGGGAGTCTGTGAAACGTACTCAACCTGCCGCACTCAGCATGTCTTGGGAAACGTTTCAGAAACTGTTCAATGACAAGTACTTTCCTGAAAGTATTCGTCATATGAAGGAGGTAGAGTTTATTAGACTGGAGCAGAATAACATGACGGTGTCCCAATACGAGGCGAAGTTTGCAGAGTTATCCAGGTTTGTACCTCATTTGGTGGAGAATGAGGAACGTATGATGCGGATGTTTCTGAGAGGTTTGAAACCCGACATACGTCAATATCTCATTTCTCATAAATTTTCTCTCTATTCAGATGTTGTCAACAGGGCTCAATTATTAGAGCGAGATAACTAGTACGGTCAATCGAGGGACCACAACCAGGATCATACCGGTGACAGCAGTCATCAGAATAACGATAACCAGCGGAGAAAGAAGAATACGGACAAGAGCGGTAACCACTCTGGTGGTAATCATGGCCATGAGAATAGAAGAAGCGAGTCGGGAGGAGATTTTAAAAAGAGGAGATTCAACAATGATAATACGAAGACGTCAGTACCAGTAGCAACTGGTTCCAAGGGAGGAGAACGACCACCGGTCATATGCTATAAGTGCGAAAAAGAAGGACATATCAGCCCAAACTGCCCACAACAGTTTAAGGTATGTTATAACTGTGGAAAGGAAGGACATATCGCTCGAGATTGCACTGTAGGGAAACCAAGTCCAACGGGGATGGTGACTCAAAAAGTTATCCCAGAAAAGTCAAAGTCAACGGTTCCTGGAAGAGCGTTTTTCGTGACTGGTCAGAATGCGAAGAACCCGAACGAAGTTAGCACGGGTTAGTTAATTATAAATTTTTACGAAGTCTATACCTTATTAGATACCGGTTCTACCCATTCATTTATCTCTCCTGCTTATACTCAACGTTTAAAATTGACTCCGGAGAAAATTAGACTTTGACTTATCTGTTGAAACTCCGTTAGGAGAAACTTTCGTTACATCCACTGTTTATAAATTTTGTTTGATTCAAGTTGGCACCATCACATTACCTGTTGATCTTATCTCTTTAAAGATACTTACTTTTGATGTGATTTTAGGAATTAATTGGTTAACTACACATCATGCCAAAATTGATTGCTTTCGTAAGGTTGTTAGTTTTCATATTCCTAAGCAACCTGTTATTCGAATTCAAGCAACCAAACCATTGAAGTCAAACTCTTTCATATCAAGCCGTAAAGTCATTCGTTTATTGAAAAATGGATGTCAAGCTTTCTTAGCCATGTCATGGACTTGAACAAAAATACGTCAGATTTGAATGATATTTCTGTTGTTAGTAAAATTTTTGACGTATTTCCTGAAGAATTTCTTGGCTTACTCCTAGAGCGTGATATTGAATTTTGTATCGACTTTGAACCCGGTACAAAACCCATTTCTAAAATCTCATATCGAATGGCTCCTATTGAACTTCAGGAGTTAAAAACCCAACTATAGAAGTTGATAACCGAGCCTCTATCTGGTGACTTCCTTTGTAGAATGCACCGAAGCCAGACTCTCCGTAGGGGACGCCATATTCGTGCGGTAGTAAACTGATAGGTGTCATTGTGATGTGCTATCCAAGATTGGGATATGAGTCACAGTTGAGAGCAACCTAAGTCAGTAATCGAAATACGTAGCTTTATAGTTATTATCAGAAATTCGTGTAAGAATTTTCTCGAATCGCTACCCCGTTAACTCAGCTGACTCGGAAGGATATCAAATTCGTATAGAGCGAAGAATGCGAGAAGAGTTTCCAAGAGCTTAAGAGGAGACTCATTTCGGCACCTGTTCTGACAATACCATCTGGTTCGGATGGATTTGTTATCTACAGTGATGCTTCAGGCAAAGGGTTAGGATGTGTTCTCATGCAACGTGGGAAAGTCATAGACTATGCCTAGCGACAACTTAAAGAATATGAGAGAAATTATCCTACTCATGATCTAGAGTTGGCAGCAGTCGTTTTCGCGCTAAAGATCTGGAGGCACTATCTATATGGGGAGAAAGTGGAGATATATTCAGACCATAAAAGCCTCAAATATTTCTTCATTCAAAAAAAAAAAGAACTCAACATGCGGCAACGACGTTGGCTCGAGCTGTTGAAAGATTACGACCACATTATTCAATACCATCCTGGAAAAGGAAACGTGGTAGCTGACGCATTGAGTAGAAGATCATATGCAGGAACGAGTGCGATGATGTCAAGTATACGTGTAGAATCAACTTTAATCGATAAAGTTAAAGTTGCTTAAGCTACAGACCTGGAGCTGATGCGTATGAAGAAGAAAGTGCAAGAAGGTGCTATTCCAGAAGCAAGAATCGATGAAGAAGGAATACTTCGAGTCCACTCCAGACTTTGTGTTCCTAACGATTCTGATTTGAAGTACAAGATCATGATGGAGGCACACAATACACCATTTGTAATCCATCCTGGAAGTACTAAAATGTATCGTGATCTTCGACATACATTTTGGTGGAACAATATGAAAAGAGATATCGCGGAGTTTATCTCGAGGTGTTTAACTTGTCAACGTGTAAAGGCGGAGCATCAAGTACCAAAGGGTCCGTTGCAACCACTTGAGATTCCGAAATGGATGTGGGAACACATTACCATGGATTTCGTTACGGGTCTTCCCACGGTTTCTCAAGGCATAAATGCTATTTGGGTTATTGTTGATAGATTAACCAAGTCTGCTCATTTC
Source organism: Panax notoginseng (assembly GCA_016801055.1). NCBI lineage: Eukaryota > Viridiplantae > Streptophyta > Magnoliopsida > Apiales > Araliaceae > Panax > Panax notoginseng. Next base: position 231,040,212 of record CM029014.1, read on the forward strand.
TTTCCGATACGGGAGACTTATTCCCTTGAACGTCTTGCTAGTATGTACGTGGATGAGATTGTGAGGTTGCATGGCATGCCAGTATCCATAGTTTTGGATCGTGACCCAAGATTCACTTCACGATTTTGGGTTAGCTTGCAGAAAGCTATGGGCACGAATTTACGATTTAGTTCAGCTTACCATCCTCAAACGGACGGACAATTAGAGAGGACTATTCAAACTCTTGAAGATCTATTAAGACTTTGTGTCCTAGATTTCAAAGGGAGTTGGGATAAGTACCTACCATTGGTGGAATTCTCCTACAATAACAGTTATCAGGCAAGTGTAGGTGTGGCTCCCTTTGAATCATTGTATGGACGAAAGTGTCACTCTCTAGTATGTTGGGATGAGGTGGGAGAAGCAACGTTGTTGGGACCAGAGTTGGTACGAATGACTACAGAGAAGATCCAAACGATTCGACAATGTATACAAACGGCACAGGATCGACAAAAGAGTTGTGCGAATTTTCATCGAAAGGACGTGGAATTTGACATTGGGGATCATGTATTATTACGTGTAGCTCCATGGAAAGGAGTTACAAGATTTGGGAAGAGAGGAAAGCTCAATCCATGATTTATTGGTCCATTTCAGATTCTTGACCGAGTAGAAAATGTGGCCTATAGACTCGCGTTACCTCCTAGTATGTCTCGTGTTCATAATGTTTTTCATATATCTGTGCTTCGTAAATATGTGAAAGACCCGAACCACGTTATGGAGTTAGAACCAGACGAGATAGCCGAAGACTTAACGTACGAGGAGGTACCTGTCAAGATCCTGGATAGGAAGGAGCATGTCCTACGCACGAAGGTTATACCACAAGTTAAGGTTTTATGGAGAAACCATGCTATTGAAGAAATGACCTGGGAGTTGGAAACAGAAATGAAAGTGAGGTATCCTCATCTTTTCGAAACACCAGGTACGTATGTCAATTTCGAGGACGAAATTTCATAAGGAGGGGAGGTTGTAAGACCCCAAATTATTAATAAATGAAATTTAATTTCCTCTATTTATTATTTTGAAATAGTAAGGGTTGATTTGATTAATGAGGTTAGTTATGGGTAAAATGCGCAAATATTTCAAATAAGCAAGTGGTTATAAAATATTCATTGTTGTCGGGGAATATTCGTTTGGTCGTGGAATATTCTTCTTGTCGGGGAATATTCGTACGACGGCGCAGTCTTTTGTGGGCCCCATAACGGAAAGCGATTGGATGAAGAAAACGACAAAAATAAGTTATTTATAAATAACGGCGTAGTTGTTACCGTTAATACTGTTGGAATACCCGGTGGTTAAACCACAGTAATACGCGTTGTTGCACAGTAGCACACGGTATTGCACCAATTATTGATTCGTACGTAAGAAGGCACTACTCAATAATTGTTACAGTAATTATTGTTTAATATTGTATTTTATTGATTCAATAATTGCTGCGTTGATATTTTATATTACTGTTGTTTTAATAATTGTCACTACACAGTATTTTCTATTATCGGAACAATAATTCATATTATCTGAATAATATTATTAGATAACATTATTGGCAATGTCTAGAAAGTTCTGTCTAAGGAGAGGTTTGGTCATCTAATTGTGCGCCAGTAAGGAGATATCCTTATTGGAAAGCCCCCTCTTTCCTGGGAACGACCCGGTTGCCAGTACTGTGATTCTGTAATATTATTTATGAATAATTAATTATTAATTTATATGATGAGGAAAATATTTATTTTATGTGGATATAGATGGAGAAAATTTTTAATGTGACAATTGTTAAAAATTAATATTTTATCTTTTTCTGATAAAATAATTCATTTAAATATATTATTTTAATAATATATTGATGGTGATATTTTTACAATGAATGTGAGATATATGAGTATATGAGGAGGAAGAGTATTTTTGTGGCATTAAATGATTAACACATGTTTTGTGTGTTGGTGGACACAATTCCTGACCGAAAATTTATTGTTGACTGTAAAATCGCCCGTTTGTGGATTTCGGTCAATTTCTGTTTGGAATTTGGAAAAAGTTTCTTCTGCAAAGTTGTAGAGAATTGAATTTCCTATAAAAACTTGCGAGATTCGAATTTTCTGATCAAAGGGCTATTTATTATGAATTATTGAAGTTCTGAAGTTCCGAAATAATTGATTTTTAGAAGTTTTAATTATTATTTTTAAGAAAAACGTTTTTTTTAAATTAAGGGGCATGTGTTAAATGGTTGAAATCAACTGGTGGTGTGCTTAGGAATTTTGTTTATAAATAATATTATTATATTCAATTTTCTGCTTTGGTGTTCTAAGCATTTTCCTATAAATAGGGTGCTTAGGTTAGAATTGAAAATCACACCAGAAACACAAGTTTCTCTCTCTTTCTCTCTCTATATTAGTGAGCGTATTCTTGTGAGTATTCTAATACTTTGAGTATTGCTATACGGTGCAAGTTCAAGTCATAACCTATATCCGGTGTTTCAACTAGAAGTACTATTTTTGCTGAGGTAAGGGATGTTATTCCTTCTTAAATGATATTATTTTCTTCAATATCATTATGTCGAAGTATTGATCTGAACTTTTTATCAAATTTGAAACTTTTCATGTCGGGGCTACTATTCATGAGTTACTATTCACGAGTTACTATTCATGAGTTACTATTCACGAGCTACTATTCACCGAAAAATGAAATTTTCTTCTTTTCGTCCAAAATATCTATTCTGGATACTAGCTTTGATTGTATCCATATTTTGATCATTCTTGAATTTTACTCCACTATGATTATTTATGAGGTATTTTTGGACATGGAATAGCTGAAATACGAATCCTTAATATTTATTATTTTGTTTCACTGGATTCGTTTCCTTTAAAATATTTTTCATCATTTTCAGTCCTAAATGATGATATAATTGAATATCTTTGGCCTGTAGTGCAAATATTAATGATTTCTGATGAATATCTTTGGCCCGTAGTGCAAAGATGAACAGGTGTTGAGATGAACATGATCGACTGGTGATACAAATGAATATCTTTGGCCTGTAGTGCAAAGATGAATATTTGATTAAAGATGGTTATTGATTGTTGTTACAGGGATAAAATATTGATGATGGACTTTTAAATCTTAGAAGATAGTAGAACTCATTCTCTACTTGACTCTTCTAATGGTTTGTTGTTTCCGCTGCAGTTATTGATTTAAAACTTGTTGTCTATTGTATTCTATTAGATTTTTCTCTGTTGAAGACTAACGATAATTTGTTGTATATTATCTTAGTCATAATATTCTTTACTGGGCTAGTTGAGCTCACCTTTTTCTTGTTGTTCCATTTTTCTTCTCAGGAGGCGAGAATGTAGCGAGTACTAGTCGGGGTGTGGAATGATGGTTCAAGACAGTTGTTTTTGTAGTCCTCACTATTTTATAAAATAGTGTATCAATAAGTATAATAAGGACTTAATTGAGTATGAATACTGTCTAGATGACAATATTTGTATTTAAACTCACAGTATATGTGTTGTCGTGTTTTGCACGACAATTGTAATAATAAAGTTGTAGTTATTTTCTTTACCATGTATTTGGCGACTCAGAATGGGTTGGATGAATTGGACCTATTTTGGGGGCGTCACACATGATCATGCCAACAACTGTCCATCAATGCACTACGGCCCAATGGGGACTTTTACCACATCATTTGTAATATTACGGTCATGATTATACCGAATAATCCCTGGTCATAATCATACCAAGTCCATCTATGCACTACAGGCCACAGATGACTTTCAACATCTTATAAACATGAGGATGATGACAATGATATAAGAATTCAATAAAACAAGTTCAGGAATTAATTTATCCAAGAATTAACAACGTCCAAATTGTCAACATAATACTGCTTTGTGAAGTAAAATTCAAGAATGCTTAGAAGAATATTTTCATGAAAAGATACTGGATGAACCGCAATTATCAAGGATATTCCACAAATTTCATGGAGTATAGAAATCAAAACTTAACCAACTGAGTATAATAAAGAATGGAATAACAAAAGAAATCACCATGCATGCGATAGACCGCACAGACAGGTTATTCCAACAGAATAATAAATAATGGAACCTGGTCCGGCGTAAAACGCACAGACAGGGTATTCCAACAGAATAATAGAAGAATGTCACCAAGTATAGGGTAGACCGCGTATACAGGTTATTCCAACAGAATAATAAGAAATAGAATAACAACAGTTCTCTTCATGAATAAGAAAGAATAACACCCCTTACCGTTTTAAAGAAGAGCTGAAATAAGGAAGTAGTTAAGTAGCAGAATACTTTTCTTCTCTCTCTCTCTATAATTTCTCTCTATAGTTTCTCTCTCTAGAGTTCAGTGAATTCGTAAGAAATAATGAATGAATGAGCTGCTATTTATAGAAAAATGGAATGCATAGTAACTAATCCATGAACGGTCCAGATTAATTACTTTAATCTGACGGTCCATATTAAAAAAAAAATCTTTTAAATAAAATATAATATATTCTATTTATAGAATAACTTTAACAAAGTATTCTGTTTTATACAAAAAGATGTTTCTGTTTTATTACGTTAATAATATGAATAAAACAAAATGTCATTATCGCTAAATAATTCATATTATTAACTGACAATAATTGAATCAAACTGAGTGACTTCTCACATAAGCATTAATAATCAATACCGTGTGCTACTATGCAACCACACGTATCACTGTACTTTTACTACCGAGTAGTTCAACAGTATCAATGGTAAAACTTTCGCCGTTATTTTTAATAAAATATTTTTATCGTTTTCTCAATCCGACAATAATTCCGTTGTGGGGTCTACCAATGATTGTGCCGTTGTACGAATATTCCCTGTTAAAACGAATATTCCCCGACCAATCGAATATTATATAACAACTTGCGTACTTTGCAAAATTTATAAATATTACCCACAATTATAACATTATATCAAATTAACTCCATAATATTCAAAAATGATAATTATAGAAAATTCATCTTTATTTATAAAAGTTGGGGTCTTACAATTTAAGAATGGCAACTGAGAATGTGAACAGTGGAGTAAACAAAACCGTGGAGACACCTGTACTCACCAACGAGGAGAGCGTGCAACAGGCTGGCAATGATCCTCCTCTGAACAACACCACTGAGCATGCAGATGATGAACGATGGGATGTTTAGAAGCTTTTTGCAGTTCATGCAAAATCAGACGAGGGAGACTTGTGTTCAAAATACAGGAGGAAATGATAGCAATTCACGGTTTGTCACAGCCAAGTAGTTCAAGGAGTTGGGACCACCAGAATTCTGGGAAAAGCCGGATCCGATTAAGGCGGAGACGTGGGTCAAACAAATTACCAAGATATTCGATGTCTTGGGATGCACGAAGGAACAGAAAGTTTTATTCGCCACTTTTATGTTCCGTAATGAGGCAGATTATTGGTGGGAATCTGTGAAGCGTACCCATCCAGCCGCGCTCAGCATGTCTTGGGAGACATTTCAGAAACTGTTCAATGACAAATACTTTCCTGAAAGTGTTCATTATATGAAGGAGGTAGAGTTTATTAGATTGGAACAAAACAACATGACAGTGTCCTAGTACGAGGCAAAGTTCGCGGAGTTATCCAGGTTTGCACCTCATTTGGTGGAGAATGAGGAACGTATGACGCGGATGTTTCTGAGAGGTTTGAAACCCAGAATACGTCAATATCTCATTTCTCATAAATTTTCTCTCTATTCAGATGTTATAAACATGACTCAATTATTAGAGCGAGATAACGAGTACGGTCAACCGAGGGACCACAACCAGGATCATAACAGTGACAGTAGTCATCAGAACAACGATAACCAGCGGAAAAAGAAAAATACGGACAAGAGCGGCAACCATTCTGGTGGTAATCGTGGCTATAAGAATAGAAGAAGTGAGTCGGGAGGAGATTTTAAAAAGAGGAGATTCAACAATAACAATACGAAGACGTCAGCACCAGTAGCAACTGGTTCCAAGGGAGGAGAACGACCGCCGGTCATATGCTATAAGTGCAGAAAAGAAGGACATATCAGCCCAAACTGCCCACAACAGTTTAATGTATGTTATAATTGTGGAAAGGAAGGACATATCGCTCGAGATTGCACTGTAGTGAAACCAAGTCTAGCGGGGATGGTGACTCAAAAGGTTGTCCCAGAAAAGTCAAAGTCAGCGGTTCCTGGAAGAGCATTTGTCGTGACTAGTTAAAATGCGAGGAACCCAAACGAGGTGATCACGGGTAAGCTAATCATAAATTCATGCGAAGTTTATACCTTACTAGATACCGATGCTACCCATTCATTTATTTCTCCTGCTTGTGCTCAACGTTTAAACTTGACACCTGAGAAATTGGACTTTGACTTATCTGTTGAAAGTCCGTTAGGAGAAACTTTTATCACATCCACTGTTTATAAATCTTGTTTGATCCAAGTTGGCACCATCACCTTACTTGTTGACCTTATCTCTTTAAAGATACTTGCATTTGACGTAATTTTAGGGATTGATTGGTTAACTACTCATCATGCCAAAATTGATTATTTTCGTAAGGTTGTTAGTTTTCATATTCCTAAGCAACCTGTTGTGCGAATTCAAGCAATTAAGCCATTAAAGTCAATCACTGTTATATCAAGTCATAAAGCTATTCGTTTATTAAAAAACGGATGTCAAGCTTTCTTAGCCCATTTTATGGATTTAAATAAAGACACGTCATATTTGAATAATATTCCTGTTGTTATTAACTTTCCTGACGTTCCTGAAGAACTTCCCGGTCTACCCCCAGAACGTGAAGTTGAATTCTTTATTGATCTTGAACTTGGTACAAAGCCCATTTCTAAAACTCAATATCAAATGGCTCCTATTGAACTTCAGGAGTTAAAGGTCCAACTACAGGAGTTGTTGGACATCGGTTTCATTCGTCCTAGTACATCTCCTTGGGGTGCTCCTGTTTTATTCGTAAAGAAGAAAGACGGGAGTATGCGACTTTGTATCGACTACCGAGAATTAAACCATGTCACTATCAAGAATAGGTATCCGCTACCTCGTATTGATGGCCTGTTTGACCAGTTACAAGGAGCACAATTCTTTTCAAAAATCGATCTTTGTTCTGGATATCATCAGCTGAAGATTAGAACTGAGGATATTCCAAAGACTGCCTTTAGAACTCGGTACGGGCATTATGAATTCTTAGTCATGTCTTTTGGATTGACTAATGCTCCTGCGGCTTTCATGGATATGATGAACCGAGTATTCAAGGAATATTTGGATCAGTTCGTTGTTGTTTTTATTGATGACATCCTCATATATTTCAAAAGTTGTGAAGATCATGAGCACCATTTGAAGCTGGTACTCCAAAGGCTTCGTGAAAACAAGTTATATGCCAAGTTGAAGAAATGTGAGTTCTGGCTTGAGGAAGTAGCATTCCTTGGGCACGTGGTGTCAAAACATGAAGTATTTGTTGACCCGACGAAGATTGAAGCAATACAAAGTTAGAAACAACCGAAGTCGGTGACCGAAGTACGTAGCTTTCTGGGCTTAGCTGGTTATTAACGGAGATTCGTGGAAGGATTTTCTCGAATCGCTACTCCATTAACTCAGCTGACTCGGAAAGATAGCAAATTCGTATGAAGCGAGGAATGCGAGAAGAGTTTCCAAGAGCTTAAGAGGAGACTCATTTCGGCACCTATTTTGACCATACCATCTGGTTCGGATGGATTTGTTATTTACAGCGATGCTTCAGGCAAAGGGCTAGGATGTGCTCTCATGTAACGTGGGAAAGTTATAGCTTATACCTCGCGACAACTTAAAGAATATGAGAGAAATTATCCTACTCATGATCTAGAGTTGGCAGCAGTCGTTTTCGAGCTAAAGATTTGGAGACACTATCTATATGGGGAGAAAGTGGAGATATATTCAGACCATAAAAGTCTCAAATATTTTTCACCCAAAAAGAACTCAACATGCGGCAACGACGTTGGCTCGAGCTGTTGAAAGACTACGACCATACCATTCAATACCATCATAGAAAAGCGAACGTGGTAGCCGACGCATTGAGTAGAAGATCATACGCGGGAACGAGTGCGATGTTGTCAACATAAATGCCCATTTGGTGTGATTTATAAAAGATGAAGATAGAATTCAAGACTCCGGGGACACATGCAATAATGCCAAGTATACGTATAGAACCAACTTTAATCAAAAAAGTTAAAGTTGCTCAAGCCACAGACCCGGAACTGATGCGTATGAAGAAGAAAGTGCAAGAAGGTGCTATTCCAGAAGCAAGAATCGATGAAGAAGGAATACTTCGAGTCCACTCCAGACTTTGTGTTCCTAATGATTCTGATTTGAAGTACAAGATCATGATGGAGGCACACAATACACCATTTGCAATCCATCTTGGAAGTACCAAAATGTATCGTGATCTTCGACATACATTTTGGTGGAATAATATGAAGAGAGAGATTGCAAAGTTTATCTCGAGGTGTTTAACTTGTCAACGTGTAAAGGCCGAGTATCAATTGCCTAAAGGCCCATTGCAACCACTTGAGATTCCAAAATGGAAGTGGGAACACATTACCATGGATTTTGTTACGGGTCTTTCCACAGTTTCTCAAGGCATAAATGCTATTTGGGTTATTGTTGATAGATTAACCAAGTCTGCTCATTTCTTGCTGATACGAGAGACTTATTCCCTTGAATGTCTTACTCATATGTACGTAGATAAGATTGTGAGATTGCATGGCATGCCAGTATCCATAGTTTCGGATCGTGACCTAAGATTCACTTCACGATTTTGGATTAGCTTGCAAAAAGCTATGGGCACGGATTTACGATTCAGTTCGGCATACCATCCTCAAATGGGCGGGCAATCAGAGAGGACTATTCAAACTCTTGAAGATCTATTAAGACTTTGTGTCCTAGATTTCAAAGGGAGTTGAGATAAGTACCTATCATTAGTGGAATTCTCTTACAACAACAGTTATCAGGCAAGTATAGGTGTGGCTCCATTTGAAGCATTATATGGACGAAAGTGTCGCTCTCCAATATGTTGGGATGATGTGGGAGAAGCAACATTGTTGGAACCCGAGTTGGTACGTATGACTACGTAAAAGATCCAAATGATTCGACAACGTATACAAACGACACAGGATCGACAAAAGAGTTATGCGGATCTTCATCGAAAGGACGTGGAATTTAGTATTGGGGATCATGTATTGTTGTGTGTGGCTCTTTGGAAGGGAGTTACAAGATTTGGGAAGAGAGGAAAGCTCAATCCACGATTTATTGGTCCATTTCAGATTCTTGACCGAGTTGAAAATATGGCCTATAGACTCGCGTTACCTCCAAGTATGTCTCGTGTTCATAATATTTTTCATATATATGTGCTTCGTAAATTTATGAAAGACCCAAACCACTTCATTGAGTTAGAACCGGACGAGATAGCTGAAGACTTAACATACGAGGAGGTACCTGTCAAGATCTTGGATAGGAAAGAGCATGTCCTACGCACAAAGGTCATACCACAAGTTAAAGTTTTATGGAGGAACCATGCTATTGAAGAAATGACCTGGGAGTTGGAAACGGAAATGAAAGCGAGGTATCCTCATCTTTTCGAAACACCAGGTACGTACGTCAATTTCGAGGATAAAATTTCATAAGGAGGGGAGGTTGTAAGACCCCAAATTATTAATAAATGAAATTTAATTTCCTCTATTTATTATTTTGAAATAGTAAGGGTTGAATTGATTAATGAGGCTAGTTATGGGTAAAATGCACAAATATTTTAAACAAGCAAGTGGTTATAAAATATTTATTATTGTCGGGGAATATTCGTTTGGTCGTGGAATATTTTTTCTGTCGGGAAATATTCGTACGACGGCACAGTCTTTTGTGGACCCCATAACGGAAAGAGATTGGATGAAGAAAAACATTTTTGGTGAGTTGAGTGGGTCTTGCATGTGATAAAAATGTGTTGAATTCAAATTCAAGAGGTGGGCGTGACAAAAATTTATATATAATAATATTATATTAAATTTTCTTCTTTGGTATTCTAAGCATTTTTCTATAAATAGAGTGCTTAGGTTAGAATTAAAAATACACCAGAAACTAAAGTTTTCTCTCTCTTTCTCTCTATCGATATATTGAGCGTATTCTTGTGAGTATTTTAATACTTTGAGTGTTGCTATACGGTGCAAGTTCAAGTCATAGCCTATATCCGGTGTTTCAACTAGAAGTACAGTTTTTACGAGGTAAGGGATGTTATTTCTTCTTAAATGATATTATTTTCTTCAATATCATTATGTCGAAGTATTGATCTGAACTTTTTATCAAATTTAGAACTTTTTGTGTCGGGATTACTATTCACGTATACGGACTATTCACGTATACGGCACTATTCACGAATACGACACAATTCACCGAAAAATAAATTTTTTTTCTTTTTGTCCAAAATATCTATTATGAATACTATCTTTGATTGTATCCATGTTTTGATCATTCTTAAATTTTACTCCACTATGATTATTAATGAGGTATTTTTGGATATGGAATAGCTGAAATACGAATCCTTAATATTTATTCTTTTGTTTCACTGGATTCGTTTTCTTTAAAATATTTTTCATCATCCTCAGTCCTAAATGATGATATAACTGAATATCTTTGGCCTGTAGTGTAAAGATTAATGATTTTATGATGAATATCTTTGGCCGTAGTGCAAAGATGAACAGGTGTTGAGATGAACATGACCAACTGATGAATATCTTTGGCCTGTAGTGCAAAGATGAATATTTGATTCAAGATGTTCATTGATTGATGTTACAGGGATAAAATATTGATGATGGATTTTTAAATTCATAGATGATAGTAGATTTCATACTCTACTTAACTCTTCTAGTGAATTATTATTTCCGCTGCGAATATTGATTTAAAATTTGTTGTCTATTGTATTCTATTAAATTTTTTCCTGTTGAGGACTAAAGATAAGTTGTTCTATATTATCTTAGTCATAATGTTCTTTACTGGGCTAGTTGAGCTCACCCTTTTTCGTTTCTGTTCCATTTTTTTTCTCAGGAGGCTAGAATGTAGCGAGTACTAGTCGGGATATGGAATGATGGTTCTAGAAAGTTATTTAGTAGTCCTCACCATTTTTGTAAAATAATATATCAATAATTATAATGAGGACTTATTTGAGTGTGGATATTGTCTAGAAGACAATATTTGTATTTAAACTCACAGTTTTTATGTTGTATTAATAAAGTTGTAGTTGTTTCTGTACCATGTTATTGACGACTCAAAATGGGTGATGTATACCTATTTTGGGGGTGTCACAGGAAATGGTCGCATAAAGATTAAAAACGCATAAGTTCGAGAATTTTTGGACTTTTGAGCATTAAAGGAATAAGTATGAGGAAGCAGAATGTTATTGATATTTGGAGATGCATGAATATGTGTATGTTGAGATGTATATGTTGTATGATATGTGATAATAATATATATTATTATCACATGCAGAATAAGGCCGCTAAAAGGGAAATAGAATGATCAAAGGAAAATAGACTTAAACCGTATAAGAAAGTTCGGTATTGTGATTCCGGGGACAGAATCCTTATAAGGGGGAAGAATGTGACGAATCGAATTTTTGAAAATTAAAAAAAAAAGAATTTAATTAAAGAGTTAAGTTCAGATGACCACCTGGAGTTTAAGCGATTTCCCACTTAACTACCTGTAGTCAATAAAGCTACATTTAAACACCCGACTTTTTGAGTTGAAGTGAAAACGTCACCTTTTCCGTCCAATTTAACGGTGCGTGTATGTCAGACGCCAAAAATACGTGAGAAGGACTATGACAATAAAAAAATTTTTGGTAAATGTCTGAAATATCCTTTCCTTCTTCCTCGTCATTCCCCTATTTTCAACCCCTCTTTCACTTCTTCTCCAGATTGAACAACGAAGAGGTCACACGATTGGATTTCTGGTGGTGGAGGAGAGCAAATGATTTACGTCCAAGCTTTAACTTCGCCTGTGAGACATGGGCTTGTTTCTTCAACACCATCGCCGGCGGCTGGGAGAGATGCTCCTTTATCACCTCCGTCTTCTTCTAATGCTTCAGTTAGGAAGAAAATTGTCAGTATTCTATTTCCATTTTTGGTACCCTGATTTTTTAAAGTCTGATTGCTCCATTTTAGAGACGCTTTCTCTTCAATTTTTTTAGAAGCCTAATGGAGGAGCAAAACCTAGACCACCACCTAAGTCGGCAACAACTTCGAAATCATCGTCATCAAATAATAATCCAGAAGAGCTGGGGATCAAAATCGCTGAGGTCTTGTATGGGCTCATGACGCAATCTGGGTTTTTTTTTTCACTAAAAAATTCATACATTTTTAGACTTTTTTATTGCAATTTTTTTTGTGAATTTTGGGGACAGAATGATTCCACAAATCATTTTTAGAGTTTTTTATTTCAACTTTTTAGTGAATTCTGGGGAGAATGATTCCACAAATCAATCTCCATCTGGATTTTTTTGGGTTTTCTTTTTCCTCTAAAAAACTCATACATTTTTAGAGTTTTTTTACTGCAACTCTTTAGTGAATTTTGGGGAGAATGATTCCACAAATCAATTCACTTGTGCATCATACTTTTCATTCTGCTAGTTTCAATCTTCATTTTTCTCGTAATTCCGAAAAGTTCTGTTCACTAATTGGAATTTGATTGAAGTGAATTGATTTTCAGTTTATCAAGTGCTATTTGGTTCAATTTGATGACACAATTGTTGAAATTCATTTAAGAGATTTTGGGTTATTTGTGTGAATTTGGGTGTAAAATTTTGAAGATTGGTGGTGAGTATTTAAATTCATCATATTTGTGTGATTGCTTTGTTTTTAAAGAAAAGGGGAAAAATAGCTGTGCTTGGTCATAATTCTGTTGTTTGTATTTTTGGGAAAAAAATGTTATTGCTTTGTTTTTATGAGCTGAAAGATTTGGGAATTGAAACAGTGGATTAAATTGTTAATTTTGGCAGCATTATCAAAAGAGGAGATTTGATAACTGCAGGGGTTTCCTTTACTAAGTTGTGACGGATCCAAATATCATTCCTCAAGGTGGAATTATAAAATCAAATCCGAAAATAGCTACAAGAAGATTTCTGAGACTTCCTATGCAAAATGGAATGAATCCCCATTTGGGTAAAAAGCTACGAATGGCAAGAGCTTGTATATTATTTGCTCTGTTTTGGGCCTCCCTTAATATTTGCAGTATATATGCTTTATAACTTCAATACAGAGTTTTGATAGAATTGCTTAGTTTTTAGTAATCTTGTGATATGATTTGGTTCCTGGGGATTTGAATGATTGTGAGATTTATTTGATGAAAACATTTATATATAACGAGGAATTATTGTTTCGCTGCATTTGAGTTGATTAAGGTGATTAAGGTGTTTACTCTGTTTTTTGTTTGTTAGAAAAACAGAGAGAGAGAGAGAGAGAGAGAGAGAGAGATGAACAAGCATCTGTCTTTTATATATAACGAGGGTAATTAAGTCTTTATCCAACTTTAGTAACAAAGTTATGACAGAAAGCAGTTTTTCACTTGAACACAAAAAGTCGGGTGTTTAAATGTAACTTTACTAACTACAGGTGGTTAAGTGGGAAACCGCTTAAACTCCATGTGGTCATCTGAACTTAACCCTTAATTAAATAAAATTCCTATTATGTGATACTTGATGTGGTAATAATAAAAATCTTATTATATAGGAATAAATTGTTGAAAGCAATTTATAAGAAGTGGGGAAAAGAAAAATAATCAAATACATGATTTGATTGGTCAAAAATAAATTTTGGAGGAGCAATTTATTAAAAGGAAAAGATGTAGTTAAATTTAATGATACAAAAATTATTGTATGCATTAAATATGGTAAATAAATGGGCATAGACCAATTTATGGAAAGAGGGAATAAAAAATATTTATTATTCAATTAAATTGTTGGAAAACAATTTATAGAATGAAGGATGTAATTAAATTTAGTTGTACAAAATAAAATATACAAATTAGATGATGGAATTAAAATAATTAATGAACTAAATATCGGATGTAACGTTCGTTACATAAAAAGTGTTAAATTAGTTAAGGTTTAATTCCATAATTAGTGGGATGATTATTACACATAATTATAAATGTATAATATCCGATTTTAATTAATATTGTAATTTCATTAATTAAATTAATGTGTATTGGAAGCATAATATGTAATATGTATATATATATATATATATATATATATATATATATATATATATATATATATATATACGGTCCGGATCTTAAGCTCACCCCTTATCAAGCTCACCTCCCTTTAGCGACGGACCGGGCGACGATTCGGTCCGTCGCTATATGTAGAACTGTCGTCTTAGCTTTTAGCGATGGACAACATATAGCGACAAACAATATATAGCGACAGACCGAACATAAAGCGACGGACCGAATCGTCCCCCGATCCGTCGCTAAAGAGGTGTGAGCAAGGTGAGCTAGATAAGGGGTGAGCTTAAGATCCGGACCGTATATATATATATATATATGGGAATGCAGTAAAATAAATGTGTATAATATACATTATGGGAATAGAAGTGGGGATGTTGGGTAATAAAATTTATATTAGGTAAGGCATGAAAGTTGAGTACTTATATTTCCTAAGCAGGAGCTGGAGGATTATTAGCATGAGGGGAATACCTATTAGTCATCTGAGAAATGTGAAGAGCTGTGAAGTAATTTGATAAGCATAATTCATTCTCTGCTCCTTTATTATCCTCCATTCCAAACCATTTCTTCCTAAATTATTATACCAACAAGCTGCTAATACTAAAAATTCCTCCAAATTCTGCTCAAGTTCCTTAAAGAACTGAAACTATCAACTGAATATTGAGGGAGAATTAGAGTAAAATATTATTAAAGGAACGGTTTAAATCAATTCTAAGGCAAGCTTGAAGTAAGATTGTATCAAATAAAGAGGTAAGCCATGAATTTGGTTAAGTTCATAGAAATTAAAAGCATACATAATGATTATTGTTTTGAAATTGTTGTGCTTGGTTGGGATATTTTGAATTAAGTATTATACATGTTATTAATGATGAAATTTTTGGTGAGAATCATGTCTAAAAGTTTATGAAATCTGGGGTAGCCATTTACTGGCAAGGCCATGAATTTTGAATTCTAAATTATGTCTATAAATTGCTTGCTAAATTGTCTAAGTCAAATCATTCTCTAAAAATATGTGAACGAAAAAGAATTAGTTAAGATAGATGGTATTGTATATAATGAATTTAAGGTGGAAGTCAGTCTCAAGTTATTTTGACTTGATTGAATGCTGGCCAATAAATAAAATAGAAGGTTCAATTAATATAGTGAAATCGCAGTGGGTGAACCAGAGTGTGAACTTTGCTGGTGTGGTGCTTCTGCGCCAATATTAAGTCTAAAATGGGTGTTACTGCGCCACAGTTTCATGAAAAATGAAGAAGCAGGCACGGCGCTGCCGCGCCGCTTCGTAGGCCAACTAAGGCGCTGCCGCGCGGATGCTGCTGAGTTGAATTTTTTTAAACAAGCTAATTGTTTAATAAAAGGGACTTGGATCGATGTACATGTATAATACCTTTCAAGACTTGACATAACAAAAATAAGGAAGTTTAAATTACCCTAGCTATGAAATGCTTGGAGATGTTATCAATAAGTTGGTATATGAATGACTAGATCAATTTGAAAGAAAGTGGGTAGTAAGTTTAGGGGGTTGTTTTGGTATAATGTTGAAACACGATAATATTTAATGTGTTAGTATACAATAATGAAGCTATAACTTATTATGGAAGCAATAAGTTACCTATACAAGCTATGATTACACTCAAAGCATAAAATATGCTATGTATTCATTTTGAATATATGAGTTATGTATAAAAATATAGAATATCTATGTAATAAGCTACCAGTGGGTTATAAATTGAAGTTTGTAATATATTCACATTCTAAATCACATTGAAGTCTATTAAAATGATAGATGACTAAGTAAAAGAATAAAAGTTTTGAAAAGAATACTAGAAGTTTTTCAAAAATAAGAATGATATATATTGATGTGATCAAAAGGGATGTGTAATATATAACTATACAGGTTATATGATATGGACACGTGATTAATGTGTTCATACATGTGAATATAATTGTGTAGGAAATTCTTGAAGCAAGTTAAGCTAAAACGATAATAATTGGGCCATGCAAGTCTTCTAGTTCCTATTTGCTACTTGAACTTGACATGAGTATATGATTTATATACTATGCCATTGAAGTATGAAAGTCTACTTATGACTTAAATGGATTGAGTTTTGGAACTCAGTCTTGACAAGATATGTGATATGCTAAATCCTATCCTTTGAGATTATGTTGCATGTTTAGTATGATTATGAACTGAGCATGAACTTCTGTGCTATATGATGCATGAAAATTGTTGGATTTGTTGAGCTGTTGAGTTCAATATTGAAAAATTAAACTTTTTGCTGGTTAAGAATTCAAAGAAAGATTATCTGTTATTTGGACAATAAGGATAAGAAGACGTGCAAGGGATTACTGTTTATCTTTATTTGAAATAAAACCTAGATGGTAATATGATAATGATGTACTATAATTCAGATGTGTAAATTTCTGAAATGTTCAATGAATGAGAATATTTATTTTAAGATAAGACTGTTGTGACGCCCCTAAAATAGGTCCATTCCACCCAACCTATTCTGAGTCGCCAAACACATGGTACAGAAAACATCTACAACTTTATTATTACAATTGTTGTGCAAAATACAACAACACATATGTTGTGAGTTTTGATACAAATATATACCAACTGTGACTCTAGACACCAACCTTGGATAGCACGTCACAATGACACCTTACATAAAGGTACAACTAATAACTGTTTTAGAAATTAAAATATTTGGAAAGTGCTCAAGGAAACCTTCGTACATGAGAGGCCATTCGTCTAGGTTATGATAGATATCATATGTCCACATAATTATCCTTGGTTGACCCAATAGACCCCAAAGAAAAACGAGAAGATTACTATCATATTCTTTTCAATGGTGAGTCTTCTCTTGACATATAACTATCTCCACTGTCTGCGATTGAAAATTATATTTCAACCAAACTCCAAGATTATATAGGTAGTGCTCATAGATATACTCAGCAAGTGGATGTGCACAACCCTGTCTTATAATAACACGAGGTTGTATGTTATTAGACATCTTGTATGATAGTGGCAAAACACCATTCCAAAGTTGGGTTTGCCTCACCCTATTTGATTCACCAAATATAACTATTAAATGACGTATAAAATACAACGCACTTATCTAAAGTTCTCAATAAAATTATTTCCATACTGTTTAGGGAGAACCTCAACAGCTATAGATCACCGTTCTATTTCCCTGTTATCCCCGCTTGACCCAGCTACACTCTTATCACCTGAAAGGAATTGTGAAATAAAAGGGTAAGCACAACTAACCCAGTAAAGAATAT
Source organism: Panax notoginseng (assembly GCA_016801055.1). NCBI lineage: Eukaryota > Viridiplantae > Streptophyta > Magnoliopsida > Apiales > Araliaceae > Panax > Panax notoginseng. The sequence goes on from CM029014.1 coordinate 231,057,803, forward strand.
CATGACTAAAGATAATTAAATTATCAATAGCCTTCCTCAGTAATGAATCAGAGATTTAGAACATATGGTAGATGATAAAACTTTTCAACCATAGTTGCAGCGGAACGAGCAATCCATTAGAAGAGTCAAATAGACCATAAAGTCTATTATCTTTTCCATGTTAAAAGTCCACCAATAATGTTTTATCCCTGTAACATCAATCAACAGTTCCTGCTTACAATCAAATGAATAACTCATAATTATAATTGTGGTTCTAAATTCCTTTTCGCACCCAGAATGAAAATAATTTTCATCATCTGTCTTTACCTGAAACATCAAAGATCATGGTTATACCAAATTACAGTTCCTGTTCATAATCATATTAATAAGTTCATCTTTGCTCTATGGCCAAAGATATTCATCAACAGTTCATCTTTGCACTACAGGCTAAAGATATTCAACAACAGGTCATCTTTGCACTACAGGCCAAAGATATTCATCAACATGTCATCTTTGCATTACGGCTAAAGATATTAATATCTCAAAGAAATACATAATCATTTCTGAAATTATATAAACAATAATTATAACCATGTAAATCAATTCACATTTGCACTTAAGCTAAAGATATTCAATTATAAATTCAATGGTCATGATCATACCAGTCAACAATTCATCTTTGCACTACTGGCCAAAGAGAACGCATAGTCATGATCATACCAATAATCTATCCATCTTTACACTCAAGTGAAAGAAAATTTCAACATCAAGGTTATAAAAATGTTATATATGATAATAAAAAAATATGATCAAAACATGAATTTAATTTCAAGAGTAAGATTCATAAATCAATGATAATTTGGTCAGAAAAAGAAACTAATTTTGTCGTGAATAGTAACTCTTGAATAGTGACTCATGAATAGTAACTCATGAATAGTAACTTATATTCGTACATAGTACCGTATACGTAAATAATGTCATATACGTAAATAGTGCCATATACATGAATAGTGTCGTATACGTGAATAGTACCGTATACGTGAATAGTAACCACGACATGAAAAATGTAAAAATTCCACAATAAAATTTATACCAATATTTTGGTATAATGATATTGAAGAAATAACATCATTTACAGCGAAAATATCATCCCTTACCATAATAATGACAATATCCTTTACCTCAAAAGAGCAGTACTTCTGACTGGAATGTCAGATATAACGCTGAAAGAAACTTGCACCGTATATCAACACTCAAGATATCTAAATACTCACAAGAATACACTCGATAATATATAGAGAGAAAACTTTTATTTCTGGTGTGATTTTCAATTCTAACCTAAGCATCCTATTTATAGGAAATTGCTTAGAACACCAAAGCAGAAAATTTAATAAAATATTATTATTTTTTAATAAATTTCCTACGCACACCAAAGACATCTGATTTCAGCAACTAACATGTGCAAGTGGGGCCCACCAAATGGAAAAAACATTTTTATTAAAAAAATATTTAAAACTTCAAAAATAAATTATTCCAGAACTTCAATAATTCATAATAAATAGCCCTTTTATCAGAAAAATTCAAATCTTATGTCCGTTCTATAAGAAATTCAATTCTCTACAACTTTGTAAATTTAAGTTTTTCTAAATTCCAAACAGAAATTAACCGAAATCCATATACGGACGATTTTACTAGCTATAATCAAATTTCAGTCAAGAAATATGGTCCACAAACATGAAAAATATGTTTTAAATATTTTTTATAACAAAAATACTCTTCCTCCTCATTAATTAATATATCCCACATTCATTGTAAAAATGTCACCATTATTATATTATTATAATATAATAATATATTTAAATTAATTATTTTATCAGAAAAAGATAAAATATCAATTTTCAACAATTGTCACATTAAAATTTTTCTCCATCTATATCGACATAAAATGAATATTTTCTTTATCATATAAATTAATAATTAATTATTCACAAATAATATTACAGAATCACAATACTGACAACCTCCCAGGAAAGCGAGGGCTTTCCAATAAGGATTTCTTCTTAATAGCGCGCAATTAGGTGACCAAACTTCTCCTTAGACATAACTTTTTAGACATTGCCAATAATGCTATCTAATAATATTATTTAAATAATATGAATTATTGATCTGATAATGAAAAATACTGTGACAATTATTGAATTAACAATAATATAAAATAATGTGCAATACCGTGTGCTACTGTGGAACAACACGTATTACTGTGTTTTAACCACCGGGTATTCTAACAGTGTTAATGGTAACAACTACGCCGTTATTTATAAAAAACTCATACTTGTCGTTTTCTTAATCCAATCACTTTCCGTTATGGAGCCCACACAAGGCTGCGCCGTCGTACGAATATTCTCCGACAGTAAGAATATTCCACGACCAAACGAATATTCCTCGACAACAATGAGTATTTTATTAACACTTGCTTATTTTTAAAAATTTACATATATCACCCTTAACTTTAAACTTTTATCAATTTAACTATTTACTAAATAGAAAAATTGAATAATTTTTATTTCATAAAATTTGGGGTCTTACAACTGTTTTGTGGTGATTGATTGTATATAGATGATAAGCATTGGTACTTGAACTTTCATAGTTCATTTACTTTGCTAATACAAGGGATCATAAAGGTTGCGATTCGGGGAACGCAGGAAATAAGAAAGAAAAATTTTAATTATTCATATTAAGCCGATATTGCATCTATTTAGGATGTAATGCTGAACTTAAATAGTATTGATAGCACAAGGTCAAGACTAATTTTAATCCTAATATTGGGTTAATTTGGTCCCGATTTTGAGGTCGTCACACACACATTCTTAGTTGACCCATACATGTCGACTAGATCATTAATATTTGTGGTCCTGGTAGATATCATGATTGTACCAGTGTAAAAGAAGGGAGACATCATAAGGCTATGCAATTATTCGATGATATGATTTCCAGGTGCCAAACACACATTAGGATCGAACTTTCATAGGCACAATAGTGAATCCTTTGAAGGCGTCTGTACTACAATCAAAAGATACGTTCTCCACTAGTATGGTATTCACGTAAGAACTATCATCTTCACCATCTTCACACACAAGCTGAGATTGATTTTGTTCAAGAACACTCTTCATTCCCCCTATGATGTAGTAATCCCAATGATCCAAGTTTTGCACCTCAACACCCTTAGTTTTAACAAATGCAGGGAAATAAAATTCCATTATTTCAAGGGTTGTTTGAAGTAAAACAACGCGATTTGCCTCGTATGAAAACACATTCCAACCTCTTCGAACACTTTTCCATAGCTGAATATTTAAAAATATTGAGAATAACCACTATATCCATGGATTCATTTCACCCAATAAAAGAATTATAATGACAAAAATGGATTTTTTTTACGCTGCAAAACCTCATGCACGGAGTAGGATCCTCTCAATTTCAAATAAATAGAAACTATCCATTTCATGGTCCAGATTTAAAATGTGTTGGAATGTGAGATCATACTGATGGAAGAGAGAAGATTTTAAATATAGACCATGAAAGAGAGAGTCTCCATTTATTTGAAATGGAGAGGATCCTAGTCCCTCATGCACAGGGCCGAAGCCACAACCAAGGGTGTTAGCTCAATTGATCCCACTGAAAAAAATTATTTTATAATATATGATAAATTTAGAAAAAAATTTAAGTGTAATGAATAAATTAACCCCACTGAAATTTTATAAATTTTTTAATATACGAGGTCAAATTGAATTTTTTTATAAGTTTCTCAATTTCATATTACTTTTACTCCTTCATGTATACATCTTCCTCTAATATTTTTAAAATAAATAATAATCTAATTTATATTATTTTTGGCAAAACTAATGAAATACACACTGTAGTTGGCACGTTTTACTGATTATACTATTGATTTTTTAATTTTTCAAATTACCACACTAAACTAATTATTATTTTGAAATTGGGTCATTCTGTTAAAAAAAATAAACGGACGTTAATTTTTTATCGACAAAACTAATGAACTACACACTGTAGTTGACACGTTTTACTGATTACACCATTGAACTTTTAATTTTTCAAATTATCCCATTAAATTAATTAATATTTTGATATTGGGTCATTCTGTTAAAAAAAATTAAGCAGCCATTAATTTTTTTTTATCTATGTGGCTCTTGAAAGAAATTCAAAAATAAACAATATTACTTATGCGGCAAAAAAATAATAAAAAACTAGAAAGTGAAAGCAAAAAAATCAAAATATTTTGTGTATTTTAATCTCAGATGTTTATCAATAAAAAAAAATTTCTCACGAATAAAAAGCAATGCATCAACATTAGAAATGAAAACGCGGTAATTGACAACAACATTTTACATCTGCCTCTGAATTATCTCTGCATCCATCCGTAAAAACTCATGCTCCTATCAAATCATAAATGTAATCCCAACAAAATCAATTTAACCAAATATTACTATATTATATACACACACACACACACACACACACACACACATATATATATATATATATATATATATATATATAGAGAGAGAGAGAGAGATTGGGGAATAAGTGGACCTTGTGGAGGAGATCGAGAGTGAATGAGAGGAGTTCGGAGACATAAGACTGCTGATAGTTGGAGGTGAGAGGGAGAAAACCTACTGCAACACCATTTACTTCATCTATTGTTGTTGTTGGGAATTCAGACTCTATTATTATATTTAATGCTGAATTTTGAAGCTTAATTCAATGTTTTGGGCATTCGGATCTAGGAATTTTCATAGATTTTAGAGAGATAAAATACACAGATCTATTTGATCTGGAAAAAGGGGAAAAGAGAGAGATAAGACGAAGGAAGAGAGAGAATAAATCAATTTTTTTATATTTTTTCTTTTTCACGTCCACGTAGGATAAAAACTAAAACGATTTAACACTCGTGAGACAAAGATAACAGAATTACCCAATTTCAAAATATTAATTAGTTTAATGAGATAATTTGAAAAATTAAAAGTTCAATGGTGTAATCAGTAAAACGTGCCAATTACAGTGGGTAATTCATTAGTTTTGTCGACAAAAAGTTAACGTCCGTTTATTTTTTTAACGGAATGACACAATTTCAAAATAATAATTAGTTTAGTGCGATAATTTGAAAAACTAAAAGTTTAATGGTGTAAGCAGTAAAACGTGTCAACTACAGTGGCTATTTCATTAGTTTTGCCTTTTATTTTTATAACATAAGAAATTTAAATATTTATTAACAAATTTGTGATTAGAAATGCGTATTAAGAGTCAATAAGGGGTGTATATATATATATATATATATATATATATATATATATATAATGTTATTACTTGTTATATTAATAATATTCTAACAAAATACATGTTTTACATATGCAACTGGCAAAAAAAACACAAAATTATCTAAAAAAATTGGCTCGAGAGTTGCGCCCCGTACATCGCCAAATTATTTATCCACTAGATTAAAATTCTCGATTTGCCACTCCCCATGCACAAATAAGTCTTGTTGGCGATTCTCACATACTCCATATTGCAGGAGTCCACTATGAGATCGACCATTTCAAAGTCGCCAGCTTTGAATATTTGGACAATATTCTGCACCATATCAAATGTACTGAAAGCATTTCTTGGGCAAGTATAATTATAGCACAACATGATAACAAACTAGACCAGAAACCCAAATACAAATTTTACATGGTCTCATATATATCAAACCCATATATTAATTGCATCCCAAACAACACTCTCCTTAAAGATCTATTGCACTACAAAATGTAATGATCGAGAATGTAGCATCCTTAAGTAATAAGGGTTATTAATATTTATTATATAAAATAAATATTTTTATGGAAATGTTTGTGTTTTATGTGGTTAAAGGTTGATTTTTAACCTAGATTACGTGTTATGTGATTATGAATGTGCGTTGGTATTTTTCGACAAAATACAAATTTTTCGAGAAAAACACTATATCACTATTCATAAAACGTAGAAAACGATTTTTTGTTTTTTGAAAATTTTGAATTATGGCAGAGTTTATTTGGAAAAGGGAGGCGTTATCTCCAATAAAAATATTTTTATCAAAAAAGACAAAATCACGATTCACGCTAAAAATGCGTTTTCGTTTTTTTGAATTTCCGAACTTTGACATATTTTTTGTTCGGGAAATGGGGAAGGAAAGTGAAATCGAAACTTGAAAAATGAGAAAGTCAATATTTTGACTAAACGTAAAAGTTAGAGAAACTAACTGAAAAAAAAAAAGAAGCTTGAAAGTAACCAAGCCAAGTGAAGCTTAGAAATAAAATGGCTGGGCTAGAATTAAAATGGCTTTGCTTGGACTTGGAGACAAAGTGGAGCAAGTCTTGGAGCCAAAACTTTGTAAATTCCATGTGTCACTTGAGAAATAAGATGATAGCCATGTATCCTGCAAGCATAATTTAAACATGAAGTTAAATGAATGAAGAAAGAAAAGGTGAGGGAGAGAGATCTAGGTGGCTAGGCAAGGGAGGTTAAGGGGACAAATGGGGTGAGTCACTCACTATAAATAGTAAGTTTTAATCCAACAAGCGAGCTAGTTAATGCATTGTCCCCTCAAACCAATTAATTAAGCCAAACATGCTTTTAAGTTGTCTAGCTTTAGTTAGTTTAATTAAAGTTAGGTTAGTTAATCCAAGCTTAGTTGAGTTAAGTGTTAAGTGTTAAGTGATTCAATTAATCAACCAACACTTAGCCATTTCATTTCATTCCTTCATCTTTAATTTCTAAGTCAAGAGAGAAAAGAGAGAGCAAAAGAAAAGAAATAAAACTCCTTAAGACAATTTGCACAGTCCTACCCAATTTTGTAGTTCCTTTAAGTCTGTGATTGCATTGTCCCCACGTTTTATTAAATCTATCATCAGTCAAACTCCTTAAGACAATGACCTCAGTCTTTCCTGTTTCACCCCAAAACAAATTATTTCCCTTCAATTTGGATTTACAAGAGCTCTCATGTATTTGTGGAATTTTATCAAATAATCTTAGTCCATATGCAATAAAAAGAATTGCAGAGGAGATAAGAGAAGAGAGATGATAAGAGGGAATGAGAGGAACCTTCAAATCCTTTTCCTTTTGTTGAATTTGTTAAACCAACGAGATCTTTCATGTTTGGTTGTAGACTTCTTCATTCTTCGTTTTTCTTTTGAAATCCGTTTTGCCCTCAAGGCGGGAGTTGAGAGTTTTTTTGCATCTTTCATCTCTACTTAAAGACAAATATCCCAGTCGGATCAAAACTATAGTTCACCTTTGCAATATAATTACTACTTTTCAGTAATCACAACTCACAAGAAGACTCGAGTGCGTTACTGAATTTAATATCCCATATAGTGAGAATTCTTCAAAGTCAGTGTCGATCAAATATACACTTGAAAAGTACCTTGAAGCCTTGATATTGTTCACTACATCATTTATTAAGTTGAGACTCTACCATACTTATTAAGTCATCTATACTCTTGAATATATCTAATGTGGGATTCCCAAACAATCTCCACCTTTCACTTGAATACCCATCATAAGTATCATATTAGAGTAGTCATTAAGAGCTCTGCTCAACTCTAATACCTAGTCCACCAGCATGAGTGATCATCTTGGCTCCACCTGACTCAACTCTATTTTGTCCACTGCGTGGATTGAGTAACATGCGGCCTGCGAATGTGCTCTACCCTAGAGTGTTAACTTGATACTTGGGCCCATTGAACCATGAGCTCTGATACCACTTGTAGCATAATTCCATCCCACATCAATTCATCACTAACCTATATAGACTAGCCCAATAAGCATGTTGGACCACTTCCTTAACTAAAAAGTTCACTTATTAGGTTAAGGGTCCACCATACTTATTAACTAATCTATAATTTTGAATTTATCTGATGTGGGATTCAAGTGAAATATCTCAACACACATTCCCCTCTTCAAAATTCACCTTGTCCTTAAGGTGGATTTGTTGAACTTATACCACATAACTTCCCAATTTAGCAACTAGATCAACAATATCATCTGTAGAGGCTAAATGCTTTGTTATGTTTGAAATTTCAGCAATTAGTAATTTTTGTCCCACATCATCCACACTCAAGTTTATCGTATGCATATCCCTAGTTTTACCCCCACTATTATTGTACATAGGCTTGTTTAGATTATTCATCACAACACATAAACAATCCTCCCATTGAGTGCAACAAGCAATGAAAACATTCCAAGATAAATGGCCCGCAATTATAAACCCAAAATCACCTTATCATGAAGTGATTAAACCCAAACTTGATTAACGGTTGAGCTTGGACATCGTGTTTAATTGTTGCCTCCTCGCGATCTCCAACCTCAAGGATAACTTGGACATCGTCTTGTTGGATCTGCAATTGACACAAATAAACACTTTTCGATCATGCTTTGGATCATATTTTACACGAGATTGTGTCCTAGCTTCAAATTAATTAACCATGGAAGTCGAAAATTTTGAAACAAATTTGTCAAGAGCAATCTAAATAGGATCAGATTCAACCATATCTCTCAATGAAAGCACCATTGAAGCAAAATTTTAGAGTCTCTTGCAATAACTCCATAAATTATAGAGGGAAGAGAGAAGAATTTAGAGAGAAGAAGAAATAGATCGGGAACAAAGTTATATTTTCATTGATATCAACTAATGCCATACATTCAACTATTTAAACTAAAGGAAAATACTAGACAACTTGAGAATGTATTTAAGCCAATTATTCTCAACTTTTAATCTTAGTTCTCTATTCTTACCCTATACCCTCTTTGATAGGCTAGGAACATGGTCCGTAACAGCTAAAGACTTACATTTGGTCACACTCATATACGAGCTCAAGAATTACAAAATAAATACATCAGAGTACACAATTCTAGTTGTCAAAACTATGAACTAGTCTATATCATTAATTATGATATTCTCTTCAGAAAAATACTAGCCAAAACATAAAAAACTCCATTGTAGCTTTTTCACTCTTCACCAGCAGGCAGCAATATCAGCTTAACATCAAAACCTAGAACTGCTCCAAGGCTTGCATTAAACTTATCCTGCTAAATTGCACTTTTCTTGAATCTACATCACTTTTCGGAACAATTTGGAATGCAATGTTGAGTATCATCTTCTTTTACTTTACTCCATTATCAAGATGGTATCCTCTTATTAAAACAATAAACTCTATGATATCGTTGAGCCAAAATAGTCCTTCCCTGCCTGGTAGCAGATAGAAATCCAAATATATAGAATCAATAAAATCAAAGGAAGGCTATAAAAAACTCACAGTCAACAAAATAAGCATCAAAAGAAACTTCCTCCACAAATCTTAACAACCCTCTCACCAAAAGAAACCGAATAAAGAATCAGAACTAAAAAGCACATTGAACTCACCAATTATTCCTGGCATATAATGTAGACTTTCTAGCTGTGCTATAAAACATATATGCATCAATGATCAATGATCAATTCACGAGGGAAGATAAAAGTAAGACAATTAACTGATAAATAATTAAAGAAGTGACCGAGTATGATTCACATATATAATAGCAAAAATGTAAAGAAAGTTTACCTTAATATGATTAGGAAGATAAGAAAATTGACTAACGTATATATGCCATGAATGTAGAGCTGAATTGCGGGGCAAATCTCCCTTGGCAGTAATACTTACTATTCTGCAATGTTAATTTTAATCACGCTTTTGCAGCCGAGTAGTCTACTGCCGACGGAGTATTTACCCAGTAATGCATCCATACAGTACTTGATCACCGTGTTAATGGACTGTTTCAAGGATCCAATTCTATTTATAGGGTTGTTAGAAGCCTGGTATTTTCTGGGCTGATAGGATATTCTGGGCACATCCTATATATTTCCTAAGTTGATCAGACTATATAATAAGTGGTCCTCTTTGATCCATTTAACCTTCATGGCTATGTAAAATGCATTTTTTTATTTATTGAAAAAGACGTTATACTCTATTTTCTTTTAGAGTTAAACAAGGGCAACAATTTCTTATTACTCTGCAAATGACGATGCAAATCTAATGTTTTCCTTTTTATATAATCTGCACCTTCATGTTAATTAAATGCAAGTTTGCATGTTCCATACAATTGAAACCAGCTATTTTATTATTTATTTATTTGTACTGATTCTTGAGTTGGTATATATACTTTCAACAAATAAAAACATATTGTGGTCCTGGAAATTTTCTCTTTAAAGAAGCAAAAAATCAGATGGAAGTATGAAAGTTCTCGAAAGAGAAGCATCAAGAATTTGTGCCTTAAGAACTTTTATTTCCATTTGATCAATACATAGCTATCAGAAATGAGGGGAAAAGAACAGATGAAAAAAGCGGAGCACATTCCTTAGATCCTATAGTTTATCCTCATATCTTGAGGCTCATTCTTATCTTCTTCATTCATAGCCATGGATCGATATAAGAATTTCAGTGTTTCCGTTTGATTGCAAATTAATACATCAGTTTATGTATCTCCTACGGTAGCAAGTATTTCATGTTTTTCCGTATGATTTCAGCATATATATATATTTCGCCTGTTATCCCTAATATCAACGTTGGATATATATGAAGTGTTAAAGTAATCAATCCATTTTATATCGTCTACGGACGCAATCTTAAAAGAAGAAATGTAGACACACCATGATATTGCGTAGCATGACTCTCTTGAAATTTTACATACACTATTATGGTGTGTACATAGTCTTCTGAAATACCCTATGCACCATGTCTGTGTACGAACACACATTAATTACTAGATTTTTTTATTTTATTTTATTTTTTACATAAAGTTACATGCAACTCTGATCAGCTAAAATAGTTGAGAGGGCTACCGGTAGATATATTGAGAAATGAGAATTCATTTATTCATTAAGTATCCAAGGATCAAATAACACTTCTTTAGCGTTTAATTCACCATGCACATGAACAAATTAAAACAATGGCCACAACAAATACTGCTTGTTAACGCCAAGATTCGTCAACGCGCTTCAATCATCAAAAACGCGTCTAATCATGCACAAAAACAAAGTCACATGCAAAACTTGACGGCTTGGGCTGCCGGGATAGCTCCGGTGTGAGAATAACTACATGCTGAATAAGGTTAACAATGGAGGCTTTATGCTTTAGTGCTTGTTGAGTAAAATCTAGTTACGCACAACACGCAAGTATACGTGGTTAACAAGTAATAAAGTGAAAGTAGAGTATCGTTTTCACGAGAAATTATTTTATAAAAATAACCAAGTACTAACTCGTAACCAACTTAATATTATTTAAACAATTAATCTAATATTGTAAATTTATGAAATTAAAATATTTAGTTAAACTAATTCTAAACACCACTAGCTTAAAATCAGATTATGAAAATTTAAGATCACAACTTTACTTATTATTTTACTTAGATTAATACAGTTCTCAATAATTATGCTCACTATTCCGAATTGTTAATCAGGAACACATCAAAATCTATGACTATTTCTCGATGCACCATAAACAAATCAACTTAAATCCACAGTAGATTGACTCAAGAAAAACACCCTAATTAACTAATCTACTATATCTCTATACGATTTACAATTAAAGAGGATTTAAAGCCCAAGTTCTTATTTCATCTCCCGAATTCATATAGATTATCATGATAATTGTTAGCTAAGTAATTAAACAATTCAACATAAATTATAATAGACAATCCCATAAATAGATCGCTATAATTAATAGAAAAACATATTAAAACAAGTTATACAATAAGATCCGTTGTAATCCCAAACAAGAAATTAGTTTATTGTCATTGAATTAAAATCAAGAATCCCATAACTGAATAAACATTAAAAGATAAAGTCAGATTAGAGAAGAGAATAGAATATATTGTCTGCAAGTCTTATGCTCCCTCTTTCTCCTGTTTTAAATCTTCAATGGCCTCCAAGTTGCTTCATTCTCCAAATCTAATAAGAACTAGGAATCCTTGATTAAGACCCCCCCTAATCCTTGTGAATACTCCTATTTTTTAATCTCTTCATGTGTCTTTAAGTCCTCCTTAAAGTCCTTCAAACCATCAGCCCGAACCAATCATTCTTGGACTTAACTTCTGAAAACCTTTTTTTTCCCCCGATAACTTCGCCCCGGAGCAGATTTTACACCAGGAAAACTAGCCCCGGCGCATGAACAGTGCCAGGAATTATAAAAATGCCATTAAGCTTCATTTTTCTTATTTTGACCCTCCGAAGCCGTTTCTTACAACACAAACACAAAAACAAGTGAAATGACACTAAAAATACTTAGTGTTAACAACAAATTAAGCCTAAAAAGTATCCAAATTATAGGTATAAAACCTAATCATCAGTGCTATAAAGTAATACGTGTGTACATAAGAGCCAATGTATAACCTTATATTTATAGTGATCACACCACCTTTTCCAAATCCTTCCCCATATATAAATAGAATTCCTCATTATGTATGATTCTTTAATGGGATTGAATTGAATCTCCATAAAGAAATGAACTCGAAACATATCCTGACACTTTCCTTAGGAATTGGAAATTGAATGCTACTAGGAATCTTTGATTCCTTAAAATACTCAACTGCCAAAATAGATTCCTGTGTAGGGTAAAATAGTCATGCCCCAACATTGCCCCCCACTCTCTTGTTTATAAGGAACTTAAAATAAATAGTACCTCAATTAGTCATGAAAAACGTTAACCGAGGGATGTTATCCGCTCAGGGTGATGTTGATTAGTCCTGAAGGATGTTATTCATTCGGAAGGATGCTGGTCCGTCCCGAAGGATGTTATCCGTTTGAGAGGACGTTGACCTGCCATAAAGGATGTTTGTCCGTTCGAGAGGTCGCTGGTCCGTCCCGAAGGATGTTATCAGTTCGGGAGGACGGTGGTCCGTCCCGAAGGATGTTTGTCAGTTCGGGAGGATGCTAGTCCGTCCCGAAGGATGTTATCCGTTCGGGAGGATGTTGGTCCGTCCCGAATGATGTTTGTCCGTTCGGGAGGACGTTGGTTTGTCTCGAAGGATGTTAACCTTTGGGAGGACACTGGTTTGTCCCGAATGATGTTTATTTGTTCGGGAGGACGTTGGTCCGTCCCGATGGATATTATCCGTTCGGGAGGACATTGGTCCGTCCTGAAGGATGTTATCCTTGCTTAATTATAATAGCATTCCCGACCCCTGTGGGAAACTTCCATTCGACCTTATAACGTCATTCGAACTTATACCTCCGATACACAAAACATCAACTATGAATGAAAACTATCTTTTGGCAAAATTGAATACTCATTCTTATTAATAACTTAAAAAATTTACAGTCGTAAAAGAAAATAACTTGTTAATCCCAGCAAGCCAAATGTTTTTGACTTTTATACTATCCATTACTTGAAGCTGGTAAATTCCTAGCTTCAGCACTTCAACCTCGAACCTCTTTGGATTGATCTCTTTGCTTACTGACTCATACTTCTGAAGAAACTAAATCATTCTGATAACATCTTCTTGCTAAGTCAATATCCCCAGTGACTTCACCGACGCCGTTTGGTGTGGGGAACTTTATTTTAAAATAGGGGTATAAAAGTCATCGCCTGTAGAGCCATCAATATCAGTCTCCTGAGTATGGCATTGTATGACGAATCCAAATGTTCCACAAAAAATCTACAGATCACTTCCATTTGTCGAGGAGCTATCCCGAAGATGACCAACAGTTCGATGATACCTTCTACTTGAACTAGGTCGTTGCTAAATCCGTATAGAGGGGGCTCCTGCCCTAATCTCCATCTTCTTTCCCTTAAAATCCATCATTTGGTACGTATGGGCGTACAATATATCAACCGATGAATTGTTATGAATCATGATCCTCTTCATGTCCACCGATTTAACCTGTGCAATGATTATTAACGCTCTAACATGCGGTTCAATAGGTTCCGATGGGTAATCCTTATTAGAAAAAAAGATGATTGTGTTAGGGTACTGTTGGTCCCACCACGCAGGCTGTTCGAACACTGTGAGTATATAATCCAACAAACCACGCCTTTTCCTCCTGATCATCTTCTCGACCGAGCCACCTATTATCACGTCCACCACTCGCCAAACTTTTTAGACTGGTTGTGGATGAGGGTTCTGCTCATGATTGATATTATTATATCCTCTTCTTGAACCTTCTCGGCCCACGATGTACTAAACTAATTCCCCACTTCGAACATTCTTATCAATTAGGTCCTTCAAATCCCTGCAGTCTTCTGTAGAGTGTTCAGATGTCTGGTGATAATTATAGTATCTGTTAGGATTTCTTCTCTATGGACGGGTGTTGTTAAGGTAAGGCTCAAAATAGGGCTTATCATTCATTTCCTCTAGTATTGTTGCCCGGTTCGTGTTGAGAGGAGTATAGACTTTGTTTACTCCTCGGTTCGGGAAGGGCGGTCGACCTCCTCCCGAAACCCAGTTGTTGAAGTTCTTCATCTGATTGTCAGAGCTGTTGCTATTATTATCTGACTTCAGATAATTGCTCATGTCCCGATCCTTCGGTTTCTACACTGTATTCTGCTTCAGACTACTCATTGCTTCCTTAACTGTTATAAATCCTTCTTCCCTATAGAATGCTTTAGACAAGTCCTTCGAATAGTTAAACATCAAATCCTTCACTAACCTCTTCGATTTATCAACATCTAACCCCATCTAGAAATACCCGAGAGCTTGGGAACCATTTAAATCTATCACTTGTCCGACCACCTCCCGAAACCTCTCAACATACTGGCCCAAGGTCTCATTTGAATACTGCTTTATCTAAACCAAAGACCTGGTCGACTTTCCTCTTCTTTTAATTTTCCAGAACCTGATGTGAAATTTGTCACAGAGTTTTGATAGACTCCATGGCACGCTTGCGTGAGGTGGTCGTCACCCGGAGCGTTTCTAGCACAGTTGATAGAGTGGAACTCTCTCGACACCTTAACCTAACGTCTATATTGAGATGAGAACCTTTTGTACAATCGATTAAACAATGAAATAAGCGTTGAATAAAACACCAAAGACGCCTAAACCCCGTGTTTATATTGAAACATGAACCTCGGCACAATCGACGATTGATGCGGTACAATACGCCACACACAACTATGTAATGTTGTATGATAAGTCAAATTGAATCTCAAAGAATAAACTAAGAAATTATTTAAGAATTCTTCAAAGAGCCAAAAGTAAAGAATAATCTCACAATTAGAGTAAATATGAATAATATTGAATGTTGTTATAAATTACATTAATATGACTTATTTATACTATTAAGAAAACTCTAGAATTGAATTAAGGAATCCACAATTTGTTTTGGAATCAAAATCTTATCTAATAGAAGCCTAAATACATTAGAAATGTAAAAGGTATTATCAAATCCCTAAATATATGGAAATAAACAAAAGAAATTTGTTCAAAAACGCGTAAATTTGCTCCAAAAATGCGTCCTTGAAAACAGGCTAATTATTGACGCGGCAACGCCGTCCTTCCGAGGAAAAACCTTGGTGACATGGTGCGACAGTGCCGTCTTCGTTACTATCCTTGGCGCGGCAGTGCCGTTCCTCCCGAACTTGACAAAAATCTCTGAACACTTGGTGCGGCAACGCTAAGCCCTTCATTGAACCCTTCACGGCAGTGCCAGTTAGCCATAACCAATTCTTTGCTTGTTTTTGAATCCTGACTTTCTTCATTTACTTGCACCAAATTCATGAGCTTGAGATATGACTCAAATATCTTCGAACATAAACTCATATCACTCCAAACTTCTTTCATAAGCCCATTAAGTCCCTCCTTAAATCATTTAGCCCGGCCTCTCATCACGGGTTCAATTGGAATTTGTACCGGATCCAATCCATAACCTCTATTTGAATTCTAGCTATGCATGTCCTCATCATTCCTCTTCTCTTGAAAAGGATTTGTCCTCAAATCACCACATACATTAAACGGACTAAGATCAGACACATTGAAAGTTACACTAATAATATACTCACTCAGTAAATCCAGTTTGTAAGATGCATTATCATTAATGCGATCAAGAACTTGAAATGGATCATCTCCTCTTGGAAGTAATTTAGACCTCCTTTGAGTCGAAAATCTTTCTTTACGCATATATAACCACACCCAATCTCCCGGTTCAAAGATAATTTGTCGTCGACCCTTATTGGCCTGTTTTACATATTAATATGTCATCCTCTCAATGTTGATCCTTGCTTTCTTATGTATCTGCTTAACAAATTCAGCCTTCTTCTTTCCACCCATGTTAGTAAACTCAAAAATAGGTAATGGTGATAAATCCATTGCAGTTAAATGATTATAACCATAGACAATCTCAAATGGTGAAAATTTAGTCACAGAATGAACAAATCTATTATATGCAAACTCAGCATGCGATAAACATTCCTCCCAATGGCTGATATTGTTATTAATGATAGCCTTCAATAAAGCAGACAAAGTTCTATTCATTACTTCAGTTTGACCATCAGTTTGTGGATGACAAGCAGTAGAAAATAACAGTTTAGTTCCAAACTTACACCACAAAGTCTTCCAAAAAAACTTAAAAACTTAGCATCACGATCAGAAACAATAGTCCTAGGCATACCATGCAATCTCACAATCTCCCTAAAGAACAAATCATCTATATGAGATGCAGCATCAGTTTTGTGACATGGAATAAAATGTGTCATCTTTGAAAATCTATCCACAATCACAAATATAGAATCATTATCATGGTTAAACCTAGGTAAAACTAACATAAAATCCATAGACAAATCAATCCAAGGTTCATTAGGAATAAGCAATGGTGTATAAAATCCATGAGGTTGAACACGAGATTTAACTTATTTACAAGTAATGCATCTATCACAAATTCTATCCACATCTTGTTTCATATGAGGCTAATAAAAATGTTCTTTTAACGCAGCTAAAGTTTTATCCACACCAAAGTGTCCCATTAAACCACCCCCATATGATTCCCTAACCAATAACTCACATAAAGGACATGTAGGTATACACAGTTTATTCTCACGAAATGAGAATCCATCAACTTTAAAGTATTTACATACAACATTCTTTTTATAAGTTTTAAACTCTCCAACGAAATCAAGGTCATTAGCATACAAATCTTTGATCCTTTCAAAACCAATTAATTTCGTATCAAGAGTATTTAACAACACATACCTACAAGACAAAGCATCTGCAACGACATTTTTCTTACCCTACTTATATCAAATGACATATAGGAATGTCTCAATAAACTCAATCTATCACGCATGCCTCTTGTCCAACTTGTGCTTACCTTTCAAATATTTCAATAATTCATTATCAGTATGGATCACAAACTCCTTGGGCCACAGGTAATGTTGCCATGTCTCCAATGCTCTAACCAAAACGTACATCTCCTTGTCATAAGTAGGATAGTTCAAAGCTGCCACACTCAATTTCTCACTAAAATATGCCACTGGTTTCCTTTCTTGCATCAAAACAACTCCAATCCCTAAACCTGAAGCATCACACTCAATCTCAAAAGTTTTAGCAAAGCTAGGAAAAATAATTAAAAGAGCATTAATTAATTTATCTTTGATCAAATTAAATGCTCTTTCCTGTTCATCACCCCACTTAAAGCCTACACTTTTCTTTATGACCTAGGTCAATGGTTCTGTAATCTCACTGAAATTCCGAACAAAGCATCGATAGAAACTTGCGAGTCCATTAAATCTTTATACTTGACTCAAATTGGTTGGACTCGGCTAATCTTGGATTGCATGTATTTTCTACTCATCAACTTAAACTCCATGTGAACTCACAACAAAGCCAAGAAAAATAATTATATCTAAAAAAATGTGCACTATTCCATATTAGCAAATAACTTATCCTTTCTAAGTACATCTAAAAAAGATTTTAAATGCAATGCATGATCTTCTAAGTTTTTGCTATAAATCAGGATATTAACAAAGTATACAACAACAAATTTACCAATGAATGGACGCAAAAAATGGTTCATTAATCTCATGAAAGTTCTGGGTGCATTAGTCAAATCAAAATGTAACACTAAGCACTCATAAAGACAATATTTAGTTTTAAACGTTGTTTTCCATTCATCACTCTTTTGCATTCTAATTTAATGATAACCACTTTTTAAATCAATATTTGAAAAGATACAAGACCTATGCAACTCATCAAACATATCATCTAAACAAGAAATGGGATGTCGATATTTTATCATAATGTTATTTACTGCTCGACAATCGATGCACATCCTCTATTTTCTATCCTTTTTGGGCACTAAGATCACTGTAACTACACACAGACTCAAACTTTCTCTCATGAACCCTTTGTCCATTAGTTCGTCAACTTGTCTTTGTAACTCCTTCGTTTCCCCGGGATTACACCAATAAGCTGGACTGTTTGGAATGGTCGGACCTGAAACAAAGTCAATTTGATGTTCGATTCCCTTAATCGGTGGTAGTCCTTAAGGAAGTTCCTCGAGAAATACATCCTTAAAATACTACAAAAGTGATGAAACAACACTAGGCATAGAACCATTATCTTTAGTATTCAAAAGCGCATCTGTATACTAAAGTAAAATCATAGGCTGTTTAGAAACCAAAGTTCGTCTTACATCATTTTTTTGTGCATAAATGTTTGTTTTTCTCTTTTCTCCCTTTCTTCTTCTCTCTTATTTTTTCTATCACTATTTTTCTTTTCTTCACTCTCTTTTCTTTGAACAGTACATTATCTTTTTGCAATTGAATTTGTTCCTCATGCACCTATTATGGTGACAAAGGACACAATGTGACTTTCCTTTTATTATGTACAAAAGAGTATTCATTAGTAAACCGATCATGCTTCACACATCTATCAAATTTTCATGACCTCAAAAGTAATATATGACCTGCTTGCATTGGAACCACATCACACCAGACCTCATCCACATATTTCCCAATAGTAAATGACACAAACACCTATTTTGTCACCCTCACTCACATCTCCACTATCATTAAGCCATAACAATCTATACGGTTGAGGATGTTTGGTTGTGGACAATCTTTGTTTCTCCACCATGGTCATACCTACCACGTTGGTGCAACTCCTACCATCAATTACCATGCAACAAATTTTTCCTTGCACCATACACCTAGTGTGGAATAAATTCTCCCGCTGCTCCAGACTTTTCTCTTTCACTTGTGCACTAAGCGCTCTTCTAGTAACTAACATCTCACCATGAATAGAAACCTCCCTGTCATCTACCTCCTCTAATGGTGGTATATAATCAGTGTCACTTTCTTCTCCCTCAGTCTCCATTTGTCCATTGTCAAGAAATAACATAGTTCTTTGATTTGGAAATTGACTAGAAATATGTCCCCTACCTTGACACGTGAAGCATACAATATCCCGATTACGACTAAAAAAAGGTTATTCATTTATACCTTGTATGCCTCGGTTAGTTGTCCCTTACTTCGTTTCCACCTTTGGTTTGATCACAACTATTTTTTCCTCGCGCTTTATAAAATTAGGCTTCCATGATGACCCAACATTAGAATTTCCTCATTGACCTCCTCTACTCTTAAGCTATTTCTCAATCTTGGCAGCCAAATGTACCAACTCTTCTAACTCCAGATAATGTTATCGTTTGACTAAGTCTGCAATCTCTCAATTTAACCCTGCCGAAAATCTAGCCATTGTTGCTTCATTATCCTCGACTAAATTAGCTCGAGCTTTCAACATTTCCATCTCCTTATAGTAATCATCCACGCTCTGACTTCCTTGTCGCATAGTTTGTAAGCTACGAACTTTTTGTCGATGGTAGTATGTCTGTACGAATCTCTTTTTCATTATAGTCTTCATCTCCGCTCAAGTTATAATTGGAAGTTCATTACACCATCTCCGATTGGCTGTCAACTGATCCCACCAGGTTAATGCATACCCCGAAAACTTTGTAACGACCATCTTGACTTTCTTAAGGTCTGAGTAGTTGTGACAGTAAAAAATTCGCTACATCTTGGTCACCCATTCCAAATATGCCTTAGGATCACTTGTACCTTAGAAAGCTGGAATTTTTATTTTTATACTATCCAAGTTTCCATATTCTCTATCTTGACCTCCTCTTTCTCTAGCAACTCTTTTTCTTCGATGTAAAAAATTAGATTCACGGTCTTCATCTTCACTGTAAGACTTTTCCTTGCATCAGTTTGTTGTGTTTTCCCCTTTTTATGTGTCCCTTGATTGTTTTGGGATAATTCACCTAATGATGCACTCATCCAATCCAATTGTTCATGCACCTGTTCTATAGCAATATCCAATCTTCTGACCCATTCTTTATTCATGGATTCCATCTTAAAATTTAATTCAGCCGTCGAGGGTGGTTCCTCAAAAGTTCATTTATCATTAGAGCTAGACATATTTCCTGCAAAACAAGGGTCAGTAGAAATAATTTCCTCACCACTCCCTTACGTGTTTCACTCGAATCAATAGTTCGCTCATGTGACCCAATAAATTCACTTTTTCTCTCGATTAATCTCACTACTGAGCCTTTTTGTGACGCCCCAAAAATTAGGTATACATCACCCATCTTGGGTCGTCAGATACATGGTACAGAATACAAATACAACTTACTAATACAACTGTCGTGTACAATACGACAAAACATAACTGTGAGTTTGAATACAATTATTGTCTATTAGAGACTATACAAACTCAAAAGGAGTCCTCATTATAATTATTGTCACACTATTTAACAGAATAGTGAGGACTACTAATACTATCATCTGGTCCATCACTCCGTTCCTCGACTCGTCCCAGCTATATTCTCATTTCCTAAAGAGAACAGTGAAAGAAAGAGTGAGCTCAACTAGCCCAGTAAGAAATATTTTGACTAAGATAATGCAGAATAAATTATCATTAGCCTTCAACAGTGTTAAACTGATAAAATATAACGAACATTAAGTTTAACTGCAGCGGAACAAGCAATCCATTAAAAGAGTCAAGTAGAGAATAAAATCTACTATCTTTTATGATTTAAAAAGTTTTTCAACACTGTTATCGCTGGGACTCAGCTTAATAAAATAATCCACATCATCGAATCACCCCTACACTACGGCCAAGGATATTCTTTAGTATCACGACCACAATTATCCATGCACTACGGGCCAAGAATATTTGTGTACTCATTAATGGTCATGATCATGCCAACAACTGTCCATCAATTCACTACGGGCCAATGAGGACTTTTACCACATCATTTGTAACATTACGATCATGATTATACCGAATAATCCCTGGTCATAATCATACCAACTTCATATATGCACTACAGGCCACAGATGACTTTTAACATTTTATAAACATGAGGATGATGACAATGAAATAAGAATTCAATAAAACAAGTTCAAGAATTAATTTATCCAAGAATTAACAACGTCCAACTTGTCAACATGATACTGCTTTGTGGAGAAAAATTTAAGAATGCTTAGAATAATATTTTCATGAAAAGATACTGGATGAAACGCAATTATCAAGGATATTTCACTAATTTCATGGAGTATAGAAGTTAAAACTTAACCAACTGAGTATAATAAAGAATAGAATAACAAAAGAAATTACCATGCATGCGATAGACCGCACAGACAGGTTATTCTAACAGAATAATAAATAATGGAACCAGGTCCGGCGTAAACGCACAGACAGGATATTCCGACAGAATAATAAATAATGGAACCAGGTCCGGCGTAAACGCACAGACAGGATATTCCGACAGAATAATAAATAATGGAACCAGGTCCGGTGTAAAACACACAGACAGGATGTTCCAACAGAATAATAACAAGACGGAACCAGGTCCGGTGTAAAACATACAGACAGAATGTTCCAACAGAATAATAATAAAAACGGAACCAGGTCCGGTGTAAAACACACAGACAGGATGTTCCAACAGAATAATAGAAGAATGTCACCAAGTATAGGGTAGACCGCGTATACAGGTTATTCCAACAGAATAATAAGAAATTGAATAACAAAAGTTCTCTTCATGAATAAGAAAGAAGAACACCCCTTACCGTTTTAAAGAAGAACTAAAATAAGGAAGTAGTTAAGTAGCAGAATACTTTTCTTCTCTCTCTCTATAGTTTCTCTCTATAGTTTCTCTCTCTAGAGTTCAGTGAATTCGTAAGAAATAATGAAGGAATGAGCTGCTATTTATAGAAGAATGGACTGCATAGTAACTAATCCATGAACGGTCCAGATTGATTTACTTTAATCTGACGGTCCATAATTAAAAATGTTTTTTAAATAAAATATAATATATTCTATTTATAGAATAACTTTAATAAAGTATTCTGTTTTATATAAAAAGATGTTTCTGTTTTATTACGTTAATAATACGAATAAAACAAAACTACATTATCGCTAAATAATTCATATTATTAACTGACAATAATTGAATCAAACTGAGTGACTTCTCACATAAGCATTAATAATCAATACCGTGTGCTACTATGCAACCACACGTATTACTGTACTTTTACTACCGAGTAGTTCAACAGTATCAATGGTAAAACTTTCGCCGTTATTTTTAATAAAATATTTTTGTCGTTTTCTCAATCCGACAAAAATTTCGTTGTGGGTTCCACCAATGATTGTGCCGTTGTACGAATATTTCCTGTTAAAACGAATATTCCCCGACCAATCGAATATTATATAACAACTTGCGTACTTTGCAAAATTTATAAATATTACCCACAACTATAACATTATATCAAATTAACTCCATAATATTCAAAAATGATAATTATAGAAAATTCATCTTTATTTATAAAAGTTGGGGTCTTACAACCTCCCCTTCTTATGAAATTTCGCCCTCGAAATTAGGGTACGTACCTGGTATGTCGAAGAGGTAAGGATACCTTGATTTCATTTCAGATTCTAACTCCCAAGTCATTTCCTCAACATCGTGGTTTCTCCACAAAACTTTGACTTGAGGTATAACCTTGGAGCATAGAATATGTTCCTTCTTATCCAAGATTTGAACAAGAACTTCTTCATACGTCAAATCTTTCGCTATTTCATTCGGTTCTAACTCAATAATGTGGTTCGGGTCTTCCATATATTTACGTAACATGGATATGTGAAAAACGTTATGAACACGAGACATACTTGGCGGTAAAGCGAGTCTATAAGCCACAATTCCTACTCGATCGAGGATTAAAAATGGACCAATAAATCGAGGATTGAGCTTTACTCTCTTTTCAAATCTCGTAACTCCTTTCCATGGAGCAACACGTAAGAACACATGATCTTCTATATCAAATTCCACGTCCTTTCGATGAAGATCAACATAACTCTTTCGTTGATCTTGTGAGGTTTTTATACGTTGTCGGATCGTTTGAATCTTTTCTGTAGTCATACGTACCAACTCCGATCCCAACAACGTTGCTTCACCCACCTCATCCCAGCATACTGGAGAACGACATTTTCTTCCATACAATGCTTCGAATGGGGCCATGTCAATACTTGCTTGATAACTGTTGTTGTAGGAAAACTCCACCAATGGTAAGAACTTGTCCCAACTTCCCTTGAAATCAAGGACACAGAGTCATAATAGATCTTCAAGAATTTGAATAGTCCTCTCTAATTGTCCGTCCGTCTGAGGATGATATGCCGAACTAAATCGTAAATATGTGCCCATAGCTTTTTGTAAACTAACCCAAAATCGTGAAGTGAATCTTGGGTCTCGATCAGAAACTATGGATACTGGCATACCAAGCAGTCTTACAATCTCGTTTATGTACATACGAGCAAGACGTTCAAGTGTATAAGTTTCTCGTATCGGTAAGAAATGAGCAGACTTGGTCAATCTATCAACAATGACCCAAATCGCATCTATACCTTGAGAAACCTTAGGAAGACCGGTAACGAAATCCATGGTAATGCGCTCCCACTTCTATTCTGGAATTTCAAGTGGTTGCAATGGACCTTTTGGTACTTGATGCTCCGCTTTGACTCGTTGACAAGTAAGACACCTCGAGATAAACAGCACTATCTCTCTCTTCATATTACTCCACAAAAATGTATAACAAAGATCATGATACATTTTGGTACTTCCAGGATGGATGGCAAACGGTGTGTTGCGCGCCTCCATCATGATTTCATACTTTAAATCAGGGTTGTTAGGAACACAAAGTCTGGAGTTGACTCAAAGTATTCCTTCTTCATCGATTCTTGCTTCCGGTATAGCACCTTCTTGCACTTTCTTCCTCATACGCATCAGCTCCAGGTCTGTAGCTTGAGCAGCTTTAACTTTATCGATTAAAGTTGGTTCTACTCGTATATTCGCCATCATCACATAGGTCCCTGGAGTCTTTAACTCTATCTCCATCCTTTGCAAGTCACACAAAATGGGCCTTTGTGTTGACAATATCGCACTCGTACTTGCATATGATCTTCTACTCAATGCGTCAGCTACCACGTTCGCTTTTCCAGGATGGTATTGAATGGTATGATCATAATCTTTCAACAGTTCAAGCCAACGTCGTTGTCGCATGTTGAGTTCCTTTTGAGTGAAGAAATATTTGAGGCTTTTATGATCCGTAAAGATCTCCACCTTCTCCCCATACAAGTAATGCCTCCAAATTTTAAGTGCAAAGACAACAGCTGCCAACTCTAGATCATGAGTAGAATAATTTCTCTCATATTCCTTGAGTTGTCTTGATGCATAGGCTATGACTTTTTCATGTTGCATGAGAACGCATCCCAACCCTTTGCTCAAAGCATCACTGTAGATGACAAATCCCTCTGAGCCAGATGGTATTGTTAGAACAGGTGCTGAAATGAGTCTCCTCTTGAATTCTTGAAAACTCTTCTCACGTTCTTCGCTCCAACCGAATTTTGTATCTTTCCGAGTCAACTGAGTTAATGGAGCAGCGATTCGAGAAAATCCTTCCACGAATCTCCGATAATAACCAGCTAAACCAAGAAAGCTACGTACTTCGGTCACTGATTTTGGTTGCTCCCAGCTTTGAATAACTTCAATCTTTGCCGGGTCAACAGATATTCCATGACTTGATACTACGTACCCAAGGAATGCTACCTCCTCCATCCAGAACTCGTATTTCTTTAACTTGGCATAAAGCTTGTATTCACGAAGCTTTTGGAGTACCAGCCTCAAGTGTTGCTCATGATCTTCACGACTTTTAGAATAAATAAGGATATCATCAATAAAGACGACCACAAAGTGATCCAAATATTCCTTGAATACCCGGTTCATCATATCCATGAAGGCAGCAGGAGCATTAGTCAATCCAAAGGACATGACTAGGAATTCATAATGCCCGTACCAAGTTCTGAAAGCCGTCTTTGGAATATCCTCAGTTCTAACCTTCAGCTGATGATATCCAGAACGAAGATCGATCTTTGAAAAGAATTGTGCTCCTTGCAATTGGTCAAACATGTCATCAATACGTGGCAATGGGTACCTGTTTTTGATGGTGACATAATTCAACTCCCGATAATCAATACAAAGTCGCATACTTCCATCTTTCTTCTTCACGAATAAAACAGGAGCATCCCAATGAGAAGTACTAGGACGAAAAAAGCCAATGTCTAACAATTCTTGCAGTTAGATCTTTAACTCCTGAAGTTCAATAGGAGCTATTCGATATGGGGCTTTGGAAATGGATTTTGTACCGGGTTCAAGGTCGATACAAAATTCAATTTCACGCTCTGGGGGTAGGCCAGGAAGTTCTTCAGGGAATACATCAGGGAATTTATTAACAATAGAAATATCATTCAAAACTGACGTATTTTTGTTTAGATCCGTGACATGAGCTAAGAAAGCTTGACATCCGTTTTTCAATAAACGAATAACTTTATGGCTTGAGATGACAGCGATTGATTTTAATGGTTTGGTTGCTTGAATTCGCATAATTGGTCGATTAGGAATATGAAAGCTAACAACCTTATGAAAACAATCAATTTTTGCATGATGAGTAGTTAACCAATCAATCCCTAGAATCACGTCAAATGCAAGTATTTTTAATGAAATAAGATCAACAGGTAATGTGTGGGTACCAACTTGAACCAAATAAGACTTATAAACCGTGGATGTAATGAAGGTTTCTCTTAATGGAGTTTCAACAGATAAGTCAAAGTCTAATTTCTCCGGAGTCAAATTTAATCGATGAGCGCAAGTAGGAGAAATAAAAGAATGGGTAGAACCGGTATCAAATAAAGTATAGACTTCGTTAGAGTTTATGATAAGCTTACCCGTGATGACCTCATTCGGGTTCCTTGCTTTCTGGGAGGTCACAACAAACGCTCTCCCTTGCACTACCGATTTTGACTTTTCTAGGACGGCCTTTGGTGTCTCCATCTTGGCTGAACTTATTTTTGGTAAACGACAAAATCGAGCTAAATGATCTTCTCTTCCACAATTATAACATGCTTTAGACGGCATCGCGCAGTTTAGACTGATGCGCCCCTCCCCTCCGTATTTGAAACATATGATAGGTGGTCGTTGTAAGACCCCGAATTTTATGAAATAAAAGTATTCAATTTTTCTTATAATTACTATTCAGTAAATGGTTAAATTGATAAAAGTTAAAGTTAAGGGTGATATATGAAAAAAAATTTCAACATACGCAAGTGGTTATAAAATATTCATTGTTGTTGGGGAATATTCGTTTAGTCGTGGAATATTCTTTCTGTCGGGGAATATTCATACGACAGCGCAGCCATTTGAGGACCCCATAACAGAATAACTGTCGGATGAAGAAAACGACAAATTTGAGTTTTTATAAATAATGGCGTAGTTGTTATCGTTAACACTGTTAGAATACCTGGTGGTTAAAATACAGTAATTCGCGTAGTTGCACAGTAGCACACGGTATTGCACAATATTTTTTCAATTATTGATTCTTACGTGAGAAGGCACTACTCAATAATTGTTACAGTAATTACTGTTCAATATTTTATTTTGGTGAATCAATAATTGTTGCGTTGATATTTTATATTATTGTTGTTTCAATAATTATCACTGCACAGTATCTCCATTATCAGATCAATAATTCATATTATTTGAATAATATTATTAGATAGCATTATTGGCAATGTCTAGAAAGTTCTGTCTAAGAAGATGTTTGGTCATCTAATTACGCGCCAGTAAGGAGAAATCCTTATTGGAAAGCCCCCTCTTTCCTGGGAACGGCCTGGTTGTCATAATTGTGATTCTGTAATATTATTTGTGAATAATTAATTATTGATTTATATGATAAGGAAATATTTATTTGATGTGGATATAAATGATGGATTTATTTATATGGTTATTATTGAAGGAATTAATGTTGAGGTGTTTTATCAGTATTTCTGTCGGAATGGAGGTATTAAAAAATCAAATCAGTATTTTTCAGATATATTGCGTGTGTTATAATTTTTAATCCGACCGTTGGATCGTTGTGATTTTTGGATATGTTATATATATATGAGTTGAGTATATGTCCATAAATTTTAAACCGTTAAAAATGAACGTATAATTTGTTATGAATTTTAAGAGGTGACTGATTCAGAAATTAGGTTTATAAATAATTTTGGTAGAAAATTCTAGAGTTGAGTGGGCCCCACTTGTGGTTGGTGAAGAAATGTGCTGAATTTTATTTCAAATGTGGTGGGTGGCAATAGTAGCAGGTAAAGCCATCAGGTAGCAGGTCAAGTTTGCTTCGGCGTGCTAACATTTTCCTATAAATAGAGGGCTAAGTTAGAATTGAAAAACACACCAGAAACATAAGCTTTCTCTCTTTTTCTCTCTAGATTATTAAGTGTATTTTGTGAGTATTTAGATACTTGATGAGTTGATATTTATCAGTGCAAGTTTCCTTCAGCGTTATATCCGATATCCAGTCAGAAGTGCTGCTCTTTTGAGATAAGGGATAGTAAGGGATTTTAAGGGTTGTTATATTTTTCAGTTTCGTAATTTTTCTTACCTTCAAAAATTCTGAAAAAATTTAAAATGATAATTTGATGAGTTTTCTTGATTGTGTCCAAAAATGGTAATTTTTGGATGTATAGATTAAGAGTTGTGAATTTTATGAGAAACGACTATTTTAAAAGTAACCGCTTATAACTTCTTGTGGTTAACTCCAAAATTGATGAAATTTTTATTAGAAGTATATCTATATAATATTAGTGTACTCTGTGAATTTCAGATTTTTTGGATAAAAGTACCATTTTTGATAAATATCTAAATATTCGGCTGTTTTGGCCGTATGAAAAATAGTAAATGAGTTTTAAAAATTCTGAGAAAAATATATGTTCAATATGGGACTATATTATGCTAAATCCCAGAAAAGAAATGTTTTTGGAACTGATTTGGTATTTTTCATGAAAATAGACTAGTTATGAGTAAATGAATTAAATATGTTATGTGAAGTAAGAAAATTGGAAAATAGATTTTTATGGCTTGAGAATCCTATATGAGGTATATGCAGATTTTTGATGAGGGTTTTGGTTATTGGTAATAAAATCTTATGAGTTTGGCATTTTAGGATGATTAAATGCATTATTTAGTAAAGTGTAAATAATTAAAATAAATTGTTTATAAGCTTAAGAAATATTATTCTTTCAATATCATTATACCGAAATATTGGTATGGATTTTATTGTGAAATTTTTACCTTTTTCATGTCGAGTTACTATTTATGAATTACTATTCACGAGTTACTATTTACGAGTTACTATTCATGAGTTACTATTCATGACAAAATTAGTTTCTTTTTCTGACCAAATTATAGTTGATTTATGAATATTACTCTTGAGATTAAATCTATATGTTGATTATATTGATTTTATTATCATATATAACATTTTTATAACCCTAATGATGATATTTCTCTTTGACTTGAGTGTAAAGATGGGTAAATTTTTGGTATGATCATGACTATGAGTTCCCTTTGGCCAGTAGTGCAAATTTGAATTGTTGACTGGTATGATCATGAACATTGAATTTGTAATTGAATATCTTTAGCTTAAGTGCAAAGGTGAATTGATCAAAATGGTTATAATTATTGTTTATATAAATTCTGAAATGATTATATATTTCTTTGAGATATTAATATATTTGGCCTGTAGTGCAAATATGAACTGTTGTTGAATATCTTTGGCCTGTAGTTCAAAGATGAACTGGTGATGAATATCTTTGGCCCATAGTGCAAAGATGACCTGTGGTTGAATATCTTTGGCCGTAGTGCAAAGATGAAGTTATTAGTATGATTATGAACAGAAAATGTGATTTGGTGTAACCATGATCTTTGATGTTTCAGGTAAAGATAGGTGATAAAAATTATCTTCGTCTTGGATGAGAAGAGGAATTTAGAACTACAATTATGATTATGAGTTATTCATATGATTGTGGACCAGAATTGTTAATTGATGTTACAGGGATAAAACATTGTTGGTAGATTTTTAACATGGAGAAGATAATAGACTTTGTAGTCTATTTGACTCTTCTAATAGATTGCTCATTCCGCTGCAACTATGGTTGAAATTTTTATCATCTACCATATGTTCTAAATCTCTGATTTAATTCTGTTGAAGGCTATTGATAACTTATTTATCTTTAGTCATGATAATCTTTACTGGGCTAGTTGTGCTCACCCTTATGTTTCACAATTTCTTTCAGGTAATAAGAGTGTAGCTGGGTCGAGTGAGGGTAACGAGAAAATAGAACGGTGGTCTCTAGCTGTGGAGGTTCCCCCTAAGCAGTATAGAAAAGTGTTGTATACATCATTTAGTTGTTATATTTGGTGAATCAAATAGGGTGAGGCGAACCAAACGTTGGAAGGGTGTTTTGCAACTATCATACAAAATGTCTAATGATATACAACCTCGTGTCATCATAAGACAAGGATGTGCTCATTCACTTGTTGAGTATATTTACTAGCACTACCTATATAATCTTGGTGTTTGTTTGAAGTATAATTCTCAATTAGAGACAATGAAGATAATGATATGTCAAGAGAAGACTCCCCATTGGGAAGAATATGATAGTAATCTTCTCGTTTTTCTTTGGGGTCTATTGGGTCAACCAAGGATAATTATGTGGCCATATGATATCTATCATAACCTAGAAGCATGGCCTCCCATGTACGAAGGTTTCCTTGAGCACTTCCCAAATATTCTAATTTCTAAAACAGTCTTTAACTATACCTTTATGTAAGGTGCCACTGTGAGGTGCTGTCCACGGTTGGGACATGTGTCACACTTGGTATATATTTGTATCCAAACTCACAGCATATGTGTTGTTGTATTTAATACGATAATTGTTATAATAAAGTTGTAGTTGTTTTCTGTACCATGTATTTGGCGACTTAGAATGGGTTGGATGGAATGAACCTATTTTGGGGTCGTTACATATTTGGCGACTCAAAATGGGTTGGATGGTATGGACCTATTTTGGGATTGTCACAGTCGTTCTCCTTCCTTAACAACGGGTGCTGGTGCTGACGTCTTTCCATCATTGTTGAATCTCCTCTTCTTGAAATGACCATTCTTATTGTTTTGGCCCTGATTACCACCGAAGTGGTTACCATTTCTGGCCTGTTGATTCCCTCCACGCTTGTTGTCACCGCTTCGATGACTGCTCTCACTGGTATTATCATTTTGCCGACTGCTCTCTTTTGGTTGCGTTGACTCATTATCGCGCTCCACTAACTGAGCCCTATTCACAACATCTGAATACAAACACAGTTTATGAGAAATAAGATGTTGACGTATCTCAGGTTTCAAACCTCGCAAAAATATTTGCGTCATTCACTCTTCATTATCCACCAAGTGGGATGCAAACCGGGACAACTCAGCAAATTTAGCCTCATACTGTGACACGGTCATATTATTCTGCTCTAATTTGATGAACTCCACCTCCTTCATGTGACGAACACTTTCGGGAAAGTATTTGTCATTGAACAGCTCTTGGAACTTCTCCCAAGACATCTTCAGTGTGGCAGGTTGAGTACGCTTAATCGATTCCCACTAGTAATCTGCCTCTCCTCGCAACATAAAGGCGGCAAAGGGAACCTTTTGCTCCTCAGAGCATCCCAAGATATCAAATATCTTGGTGATCTGCTTTATCCATGTTTCCGCTATAAGTGGTTTTGGCTCTCCCTTAAACTCCGGTGGTCCCAGCTCCTTGAACTGTTTAGCGGTGACCGTTCGAGAATTTTCAGTGTTTCCACCTATATTTTGGACAGGAGCCGCTCTCGCCTGCTGTTGCATGAACTGCATAAAGCTTCTGAACATTCCATCATTCATTATCTGGTCAGTGTTGTTGTTTGTATGAGGATTGTCACCTTCCTGATGCACATTATCCTGATTATTGATATGTGGTGAATCAACAGTCGCATGTGCTCCAGTGTTATTCTCAACATTCTCAGATGCCTTTTTCAGATACTGCCACAAAAGTTAATTAATATGTCATATATTATCATTATATTCTGACCGACCAATTAAATACCATGCAAATAAACTTAGGTAGGTCATACTAGCGAAGGAATTCCCCGTCTCTCCCCTCCTAGTTCTATTCTCACATCTAAGCCAGGGATCATATCCCTAAGCTTTAATACCAACTGTGACGCCCCCAAAATTAGGTATACATCACCCATCTTGGGTCGTCAGATACATGGTACAGAATACAAATACAACTTACTAATACAACTGTCGTGTACAATACGACAAAACATAACTGTGAGTTTGAATACAATTATTGTCTACTAGAGACTATACAAACTCAAAAGGAGTCCTCATTACAATTATTGTCACACTATTTAACAGAATAGTGAGGACTACTAATACTATCATCTGGTCCATCACTCCGTTCCCCTACTCGTCCCAGCTATATTCTCACTTCCTGAAGAGAACAGTGAAAGAAAGGGTGAGCTCAACTAGCCCAGTAAGAAATATTTTGACTAAGATAATGCAGAATAAATTATCATTAGCCTTCAACAGTGTTAAACTGATAAAATATAACGAACATCAAGTTTAACTGCAGCGGAACAAGAAATCCATTAAAAGAGTCAAGTAGAGAATAAAATCTACTATCTTCTATGATTTAAAAGGTTTTTCAACACTGTTATCGCTGGGACTCAGCTTAATAAAATAATCCACATCATCGAATCACCCCTGCACTACGGCCAAGGATATTTTTTAGTATCACGACCACAATTATCCATGCACTACGGGCCAAGAATATTTGTGTACTCATTAATGGTCATGATCATGCCAACAACTGTCCATCAATGCACTACGGGCCAATGAGGACTTTTACCACATCATTTGTAACATTACGGTCATGATTATACCGAATAATCCCTGGTCATAATCATACCAAGTCCATCTATGCACTACAGGCCACAGATAACTTTCAACATTTTATAAACATGAGGATGATGACAATGATATAAGAATTAAATAAAACAAGTTCAAGAATTAATTTATCCAAGAATTAATAACGTCCAACTTGTCAACATGATACTGCTTTGTGGAGTAAAAGTCAAGAATGCTTAGAATAATATTTTCATGAAAAGATACGGGATGAAACGCAATTATCAAGGATATTCCACTAATTTCATGGAGTATAGAAGTTAAAACTTAACCAACTGAGTATAATAAAGAATGGAATAACAAAAGAAATCACCAGGCATGCGATAGACCGCAAAGACAGGTTATTCTAACAGAATAATAAATAATAGAACCAGGTCCGGTGTAAATGCACAGACAGGATATTCCGACAGAATAATAAATAATGGACCTGCCAGGTCTGGCGTAAACGCACAGACAGGATATTCCGACAGAATAATAAATAATGGAACCAGGTCCGGTGTAAAACACACAGACAGGATGTTCCAACAGAATAATAATAAAAACGGAACTAGGTCCGGTGTAAAACACACAGACAGGATGTTCCAACATAATAATAGAAGAATGTCACCAAGTATAGGGTAGACCACATATACAGGTTATTTCAACAGAATAATAAGAAATAGAATAACAAAAGTTCTCTTTATGAATAAAAAAGAATAACACCCCTTACCGTTTTAAAGAAGAACTGAAATAAGGAAGTAGTTAAGTAGCAGAATACTTTTCTTCTCTCTCTCTATAGTTTCTCTCTCTAGAGTTCAGTGAATTCGTAAGAATTAATGAAGGAATGAGCTGCTATTTATAGAAGAATGGACTGCATAGTAACTAATCCATGAACGGTCCATAATTAAAGAAAAATCTTTTAAATAAAATATAATATATTCTATTTATAGAATAACTTTAATAAAGTATTCTGTTTTATATAAAAAGATGTTTCTGTTTTATTACGTTAATAATACGAATAAAACAAAACTTCATTATCGCTAAATAATTCATATTATTAACTGACAATAATTGAATCAAACTGAGTGACTTCTCATATAAGCATTAATAATCAATACCGTGTGCTACTATGCAACCACACGTATTACTGTACTTTTACTACCGAATAGTTCAACAGTATCAATGGTAAAACTTCCGCCGTTATTTTTAATAAAATATTTTTGTCGTTTTCTCAATCCGACAATAATTCCGTTGTGGGGTCCACCAATAATTGTGCCGTTGTACGAATATTCCCTATTAAAACGAATATTCTCCGACCAATCGAATATTATATAACAACTTGCGTACTTTTTAAAATTTATAAATATTACCCACAACTATAACATTATATCAAATTAACTCCATAATATTCAAAAATGATAATTATAGAAAATTCATCTTTATTTATAAAAGTTGGGGTCTTACACTTTTACCTCTAATTATTCTCTATAATAGGTTTTTTTTGAATTCACGTAGCAAAATTCTTAGTTTTACTAATCAATTCAAAATTAACTTATCATAAAAAAAATATAGAAGGTAGGAATCCTTACAATAGCATACAATCGACAAAATTTTAAATTCTGAAAAATTTCCTATACTCTTTTTTTTAAAACAATTTTCAACAAATAATTAAAGGATAAGTAACTCGCTAGAAGACTTAACTTTGATACCAAATGATAGACTTCACGACACGATTGCGTGAGGTGGTCATCACCCGAATCGTCGTGAGGTGGTCGTCGCCCGGATCATTTCTAGCACAGTTAATAGAGTGGAACTCTCTCGACACATCACAACGTCTATATTGAGATGAGAACCTTGGTGCAATCGATCAAGAAATGAAATTAGCGTTGAATGGAACACCAATGACGCCTAAACCCCTTGTTTAGATTGAAACAGGAACATTGACATAATCGACGATTGATGCGATAGAAGACGCCACACACAACTATGTAATCTTGTATGATAAGTTAAATTAAATCTCAAAGAATAAACAAAGAAATTACTTAGGAATTCTTCAAAGAGCCAAAAGTAGAGAATAATCTCACAAGTAAAATAAATATGAACAATATTGAATGTTATTATGAATTACATTCATATGATTTATTTATACTATTAAGAAAACCCTAGAATCCAAATAGGGAATCCATAATTTGTTTTGGAATCAAAATCCTATCTAATAGAATCCTATATACATTAAAATGTGAAAGATATTATCAAATCCCTAAATATATGGAAATAAACAAAAGAAATCTGTTCAAAAATGCGTGAATCTGCTCCAAAAATGCATCCTTGAAAATTGCGTACGCGACCTGGCACTACAGCGTCGGCTTTATTGTAATCATTGGTGCGACAGCGCCGTCCCTCCAAGTAAAACCCAAGGTGACATGGCGCGACATCGCCGTCTCCCCTACTATCCTTGGCGCGGCATCGCCGTTCCTCCTAAACTTAACAAAAATCTCTGTACACTTGGTGCGGTAGAGCCAAGCCCTTCATTAAACCTTGTGGGGCAGTGCCAGTTGGCCAGAACCAATTCTTCGCTTGTTTCTGAATCCTGACTTGCTTCACTCACTTGCACCAAATTCATGAGCTTGGAATCTGACTCAAATATCTTTGAACTCAAACTCATATCACTCTAAACTTCTTCCATAAGCCCATTAAGTCCTTCCTTGAATCGTTTAGCCTGACTTCTCGTCACGAGTCCACTTGGAACTTGCACCGGATATGATCCATAACCTCCATTTGAATTCCAGCTATGCATGTCCTCATAAAGTTCTTTCCACGATGAGACTGAGTTCGATGCCAAGGAAATCATCCATTGTCGGGTTTCCTTCTTTAGAGTCGTCATAAAAATTTGACACTTGGCAGCATTAGAGTAGTCATAATAATTCATCAGCGCTCTTAAGCCTGGCTATGTTCGTAAGGGTCTCTGGATCCATCATAGCTCTCCATATGTGGGGCCTTTCTATTTAGGTATGTTCATTGTCGATCTATCTCTGGGGAGAATGCCGAAGATGAATTGATTGTAGCCTCTTTCTCCTTAATACCTTCGACTAACCTCTTTTTCAAGTCTGCGAATTTTTGGGCCAGCGCTTCGACTCCATCCGTCTGGGTGGACGACTCCCGCCTGTCCCTCCTTCGATGTTCTAGAAAGGCTACCTGCCTTCTTCGTTCTGATCTACCTCCTCGATAGTGACTTCTATGCCTGCTCTTCTTTTGCGAGCGGCTTCGGTGCCTGCTCCTTTCCTGCGAGCGGCTTCGGTGCCTACTCCTTTCTTGCGAGCGACTTTGGTGTCTGCTCCTTTCTTGTGAGTGACTTCGGTGCCTGCTCACCACTAGCCGAGAATCGCCCGAACAATGTGTATTAGAGTATTGGTTCCCTGGAAAACGCTACCGCCTTTGGGTACGACAGGAAGCACCATCTTCTCCACCTACTAAAAGTTCCATCTGCGTGTCAATCTCCTTACGCTGAAGCAGTAAAGCTTTCAGGGCATCATTGTTCTTCTGTAACCTTCTTGCCAAGATTGATCTCCTTTCGTCATAGCCATGCATCTCGTCTGGAGTTCTGATCTCCATGGGTCTGTGTTTGGGACGAGTTGTCCTCGACACGTTCTGTGGGTTTGGCCTCTTTCTTATGCGTTGAGAACAGTCGAAGATGAATAACACATCTTCCTTGTCATTCGGTGGGACCATAGAGTTAATGTGGGACCCAAATCTTTGTGAGACACTTGGGGACGACCCCAACCTGTCTTTGGTCGAACCCCATTATTAAGGAGTGGGATCAGCTATGAATTGATCTCGTGCAAAGACCATTTTCGCCTTACTAGTCACCATAATACCAACCTAACTCCTAAGTGATTGAAAACTATATGACACTAAAGAGCCCTAGGTCATTCTATCGCTAATTAATGTTAATTGCCAAGATTCGTCCACGCGCCTCAATCACCAAAAGCGCGTTCAATCCTGCACAGAAATGAAGTCACACGCGAAGCTTGACGGCTTGGGCCGTTGGGGGATAGCTTCAGTGATAATAAATACAGGTTGAATAAGGTTAACAATGGAGACTTTACGCTTTAGTGCTATAAAGTAATATGTGTGTTCTTGAGAACCAATGTATAACCTTGTATTTATAGTGATCACACCACCTTCTCCAAATATTTCCCCGTATAAAAATAGGATTTTTCATTAGGCATGATTCCTTAATAGGATTGAATTGAATTTTCTTAAAGAAATGAAGTCGAAACATATCCTGACACTTTCCTTAGGAATTAAAAATTGAATATAACTAGGAATCTTTTATTCCTTAAAATACTCAACTGCCAAAACAGATTCCTACGTAAGATAAAATTCCTCCACGTGGACTATTGCCCACCGTATCATCTGGGCCCAAATATTCATGCCTCAACACTGCTCAAGGAGAAAAAAAAATCTCATCTGTATAGTCTCTTTTTTTCCCTAGTGGAGCTAGTGTAAAGTTACTTATATCAGAGCTTTATAAGTCTGGGACAGTGAGTCTGTTCAGGAATGACTTATAAGTTGGTCAAACCAACTTATAAGTCATTTGTTACTATTCACCTGTTCAGGAATGACTTATTTTTTTACTTATAAGTTGAGTTTTAAGTTAAAAAAAATAAGTACTTGTAACTTA
This sequence comes from Panax notoginseng, assembly GCA_016801055.1. Taxonomy (NCBI): domain Eukaryota; kingdom Viridiplantae; phylum Streptophyta; class Magnoliopsida; order Apiales; family Araliaceae; genus Panax; species Panax notoginseng. The sequence goes on from CM029014.1 coordinate 231,094,874, forward strand.
TTTTAAAATGACTTATAAGTTATTTTAAAATAAATTAGTTTGACCAAATGTAATGTCTATTTTGTCTCTCTTTTATTAATGTCATTTTTAATAATCGTTATATTTATTTTAACTTATAAGTCATTATGAGCCGAACACATTCATTGCTTGTTTTAACTTATAAGTCAAGTTAAAGCCGAATACTTTTACTTATAAATCATAATTTAAAATAATTTATAAATCGATTTATATTTTAACTTACAAGTCATTTAAAATAAGTTTTCCGAAGAAGCCCTAAAGATATCAGAATATCAATCACTTTATTACGTGTTTCTGGACAATGTCATGAAATATTTACTATTTAGTGGTACGAACAATAAGAAATTACTTCATTTATTAATTATCCATAAAAAACAACAGTACTAACATGAAAACAGTAATATTTGAGTCTATCAAAAAGCAAAACTATATGAAACCTTGAAAGAAATAAAACACAGAAGAGTTCGTCCATAGAGTAGCCAACTAGCCATGGTGAAAGAATTTGGATCATGAGCATGATAAAGGTAAATTAAGTACAACATAGGAACTATTCCGGGTATATGCCGCCACTATATTCTTAATTAATTTGGCACATCCAAAGTCAAGGTGCGAACCAGCTACGATATATATATATATAACAGTTCTTATTCTTCGTATCTCTAGATCATGTTAAGAATCGAACAACCGCTAATATATATGGGATAAGACTTGCAGTGCACTTCTCCTTTGGCAAGGTGACCATTATGCACATGCATGGTTCTTCTATGCCAAAGGAGAATTGCCCTTCATTTTATTTCATTGTTAATTAGCCATGCAGCTGGTTAACTGTTTATGACATGATTATCTGCCTTCAAATCCCTATATTGGTTTTGTTCTTTGTGTTCAGTTTTATGTTGATGACGAAGTTAACATATAGTTATTGCTTCTTCATAGGCCGGCTGCTTCTATTGTTTAGTGTTGCATACTTGGCAAATCGATGACACAACGATCGATGATTTTCGTTTTGGTGCGAGAGTAAGTAAATTTGCATAAGAGAGATATGTTAACAATAATTAATCACATGAATGGAAATTAAGAATGTTGATGGATTAATAAATATAGTACAACTTTAATTTAAAAGTTGAAATATTTGGGTAAGGAGGTAATCGTCTTTCGAGAGGACAAAGTTACAGTCCTATTATACATACGACCTAATGGCTTAAACTTTTGGGTTAAGTTGGGTTCTAAACATCTGTGTTAGTGAATTGTGTAAGCGCACGCAACAAGTGGGCTCCCCAATTCTTCCCCAACAACTGTAGGGTAAAAATCTATAAAGTTTAATTGTCAAACTACTTTGAAGTAATCTGATTTTTGGGATAGATATTCTCAATATTAATATAAACTATTAGATGCAATTGATATATTTGAATCGTTACCAAAATATATGTTTTGATAAATATTTGGTGTTTTGAATGAAGTTAGAATAAAATTTAATAGAAGGGATTCCCAAGTCTGTCAAATGATGGATGATTCTATGAATTTTAATGATAGATTAATTAAAGAAGGAAGCAAAAACCATATTTTCTATATACCTTAGACAATTTCTCTTTATTATAACAAATGTAATCTATGATAACAACAATAACTTTAGGGAATTGTTAAATTCACAATACTTTTTGTTATTTTCACAATAAAAGTGTAACTGTAGATATATAGCGACGGTAAAAACCGTCGCTATAGGATCTATAGCGACATTTTTGTTATAAAAATAACATTTCCTGTTGTGGATTTAACCATTTCCTAACTTTAAAGAGTACCACTAGAAAATGAAAATATTACTCCACAATAGTTATTAAAAAAATGCAAGTATTATCAAAGTTTTAAGGATAAACTTAGCTCACTATTTATTTTCTACATTGTAACTCTTTTCTTACCAAAATATTAGACTAGTTAATATACTAAATTTTTGAAAGTTAAATAGATAATTTATTATTTGAGAAATAAGCCAACTTAGTCTATATATTATACATTTGATAGACACGTAATTCATGCATTTTAATATTCTCATACTTATTATTTTATATGTTTATTTTATTTAATCAATATATTTTATTTGGTTTTGTATGATTTACCTTTATTTATCCTGATGAATAAGGAAAAGATAATTGTTCTAGCTTTTAAAGATAGAAAAAGACTCTTGGGAGATTACCATGTAAAGATTAAAGTCAAGAATGAAATGAAGAGGATAAAAGGGAACAAAAGAGACCAAGTTCAATTAATCTAAATTAGGGTACAAATTTATTTCACCTATAAATAGATCTCTTATTTTAGAGAGAGGGGTGCATCAGAATTAGTTTAGGTTAGGAGTAGGAGTAGATTAAATTACTTCTTCATTGCAAGCTTGTTGGATAATCGTTAATAAATAGAGTTTTCTTATTTTATTTTTAATCTACTTCGTCTTTTTCTTAATTTTAGTTAGATTATTTATTTTCATGTCTAGTTAATTTCTTTAATCTAGGATGAAGATGAAATTAAATAATTATTCATGACAATATTTTCTATATCTTCTATTATTTATGTTTTTATGTATAATTGATTTCGTCTTTATGTTTCTTTATTGAAATACTTTCGTATTATAGTTCTTATGTGATTTTAAATTAATTAAGAGGTTTTGATAGTTATTGTTAAGATATGAGTTTTTCATAATCCACGCTTGCTCGAAGAAGTTTTGATGGATTATAGTTAATTCTTAAATTTTTATAACATGTGTTTGCTCACGTTAATTATAAAATTACTAAATTAAATGGAAGGGAGATCAACACCATAAATAAGTTATAAAAATAGAAAAGATAGGATTATTTGTTATGTTTATTGTTGAATGGATTCGGATTCCTAGATTTTTTATCATTATTATTATTAGTTTTCATATTCTAATTAGTTTAATTATAGTTAATTGATTCTCAATCTTTATTTCTAATTCGTCTGAAATAGATATTAAGGATACATTAAAATTAATCTAGTTTCAGTGGTTCAACCTGTACTTGTCAGTTCTTTAATTTGACATTGTGCACTTGTAGTTACATATATTTTTATCACATCAAATTTTTGGCGCCGTTTTCGGAGACTAGAATTAATTTTTTACTCCTTAATTTTTTATTTTTTCAGTATTATCGAGCGGATCGAATGAGCAAAAAGATAAGGATTTTGTTGTTGTGCTTTCTTTAGTACTTCGTATCTCTATATTTAAAAAAAAGTAGTTTAGTTTTTTTATTTATTATTATTTAAAAATTAATTGCCGCATCCATGCATTTACTCACGTGTGGCACATTCTGTTTAAGTGTTTTTTGTCAAATATAAATTGTGGTGATTGTTGAAGAATTGAGATACGTCAAATTTCTCTTTACTTCGTAATTCACCTAGTTTTAAGATAGTTTATTTGTTTACAGTTTTTATTTTATTTGTGCATTCTCATTTGTAATATAACATTAAGGGTAAAAACATGTAACAAGAAATGGTGAGAATTTCATCACCTTTTGTAAGACCCCAAATTTTTTTTTTTTTAATAAAATGGAATTTCTTTTATTTATTATTTTAAAATAGTAAGGGTTTATTTGATTAATGTGATTAGTTATAGGTAGAATGCGCAAATATTTTTAAATAAGTAATTGGTTATAAAATATTCATTGTTGTCGGGGAATATTCGTTTGGTCGTGGAATATTCTTACTGTCGAAAAATATTCGTACGACGGCTCAGCCTTTTGTGGGCCCCATATCGGAAAGCGATTGGATAAAAAAAATGGCAAGTATAAATTGTTTATAAATAACGGCGTAGTTGTTACCGTTAATATTGTTGGAATACCAGGTGGTTAAAACACAGTAATACGCATTGTTGCACAGTAGCACATGGTATTGCACCAATTATTGATTCTTACGTAAGAAGACACTACTCAATAATTGTTATAGTAATTACTGTTCAATATTTTATTTTATTGATTCAATAATTATTGCATTGATATTTTATATTACTTTTATTCAATAATTGTCACTACACAATATTTTTTATTATCGGAGCAATAATTCATATTATCTGAATAATATTATTAGATAATACTATTGGCAATGTCTAGAAAGTTCTGTCTAAGGAGAGGTTTGGTCACCTAATTACGCGCTAGTAAGGAGAAATCATTATTGGAAAACTCCCTCTTTCCTGAGAACGGCCTGATTGTCCGTATTGTGATTCTGTAATATTATTTGTGAATAATTACTTATTGATTTATATGATAAGGAAAATATTCATTTTATGTGAATATAAATGGAGAAAATTTTTAATGTGACTATTGTTAAAAATTGATATTTTATCTTTTCTGATAAAATAATTCATTTAAATATATTATTATATTATAATAATATAATAATGATGATATTTTTACAATGAATGTGTGATATATGAATAAATGAGGAGAAAGAGTATTTTTGTTGCAATAAATATTTAACACATGTTTTGTGTGTTGGTGGACCTTATTTTTGACTGAAATTTGATTTTAGCCTGTAAAATTGTCCGTATGTGGATTTCGGTCAATTTCTGTTTAGAATTTGTAAAAACATAAACTTACAAAGTTGTAGAGAATTGAATTTCCTATGGAAGGACATAAGATTCGAATTTTTCTGATAAAATGACTATTTATTATGAATTATTGAAGTTCTGGAATATTGGATTTGAATTTATTTAGTTATAAAAAATATGTAAAACATATTTTTCATTTTGGTGGGCCCCATTTGCATGTGTAAGATGCTGAATTCAGAATTCTAAGGTTTGCGTAGAAAAATTTTAATAAATAATAATATTTTGTTAAATTTTATGCTTTGGTGTTTTATGCATTTTCGTATAAATATGGTGCTTAAGTTAGAATTGAAAATCACACCAAAAATTAAAATCTTCTCTCTCTATATTATCGAGCTTATTCTTGTGAGTATTTTGATATCTTGAGTGTTGCTATACGGTGCAAGTTTCTTTCAGCATTATATCTGATATTCCAGCCAGAAGTATTATTCTTTTGAGGCAAGAGATGTTATTTTTTTTATAAATAATATTATTTCTTTCAATATCATTATACCGGAATATTGGTAAGATTTTTCTTGTGAAATTCTTATCTTTTCATGTCGAGATTACTATTCACGAGTTACTATTCACGAATTACTATTCACGAGTACTATTCACAAAGTATGATAATTTTTCTTGTAAAATGTCTACCTTTTGGTGTCGGAGTTACTATTCACGTATACAGCACTATTCACGTATGCGACACTATTCATGAATACGACACTATTCACAGAAAAAATTAAATTTTCTTTTTTGTGTCCAAGATTGTCTGTTATGGTTCCTATCTTTGATTGGATCTATGTTTTGATCTTTATTTTTGAATTCTGCTCCATAATAGTTATTATAGAGTATTTTTAAACATGGATAAACCGAAGTACGAATTCTTACTATTTGTTCTTTTGTCTCACTGGATTCGTTTTCTTTAAAATATATTTTTCATCATCCTCAGTCCTAAATGATGATATTATTGAATATCTTTGGCCTGTAGTGAAAAGATGAATGATTTCTTGATGAATATCTTTGGCCCATAGTGCAAAGATGAACAGGTGTTGAGATAAACATGACCGACTGATTAATATCTTTGGTCTGTAGTGCAAAGATGACTATTTGATTCAAGATGTATATTGATTGATGTTACAGGGATAAAATATCGATGATGGACTTTTAAATTCATAGATGATAGTAGATTTCATTCTCTACTTGACTCTTCTAATGAATTGTTGTTTTCGATGCAGTTGTTGATCTAAAACTTGTTGTCTATTGTATTCTATTAGATTTTTCCCTATTGAGGACTAACGATAATTTGTTCTATATTATCTTAGTCATAATATTCTTTACTGGGCTAGTTGAGCTCACCCTTTTCTTTTTTGTTCTATTTTTCTTCTCAGGAGGCGAGAATGTAGCGGGTACTAGTCGGGGTATGGAATGATGGTTCAAGATAGTTATTTTAGTAGTCCTCACTATTTTGTAAAATAGTGTATCAATAATTGTAATGAGGACTCCATTTGAGTTTGAATATTGTCTAGATGACAATATTTATATTTAAACTCACAGTATATGTGTTGTCGTATTTTGCACGACAATTGTAATAATAAAATTATAGTTGTTTTCTGTACCATGTATTTGGCGACTCAGAATGAGTTGGGTGGAATGAACCTATTTTGGGGGCGTCACACCCTTCCTTACCCACAAACCACCCATTCATTTTGCATAACCTTCTCTTAATAAAATCAAGTAGATGTTGACCCCTAGGAAGTTTGAGCTCAATTAGGGCAAGGGACTCCAAGAGAAGGCTAAATTTTAAATTAATCAAGCTACTGGTGTCTAGACAAGTGGTTTAAAAGGCAAACGTTTTGGAATTTCAAGTGGTTGTAATGGACCTTTTGGCACTTGATGCTCTGCCTTAACACGTTGACAAGTGAGATAAACTCTGTTATCTCTCTCTTCATATTGCTCCACCAAAATATATGTCGAAGATCATGATACATTTTGGTACTATCAGGATGGATTGCAAACGGTGTGTTGTGCGCCTCCATCACGATTTTATACTTCAAGTCAAACTCGTTAAGAACACAAAGTTTGGAGTTGACTCGAAGTATTCATTCTTCATCAATTCTTGCTTCTGGAATAGCACATTCTTGTACTTTCTTCCTCATACGCATCAACTCCAGGTTTGTAGTTTGAGCAGCTTTAACTTTATCGATTAAAGTCGGTTCTATTCGTATATTTGCCATCATCACGTGAGTCCCTGGAGTCTTTAATTCTATCTCCATCATTTGCAAGTCATACAAAATGGGCATTTGCGTTGACAATATCACACTCGTACTCGCATACGATCTTCTACTCAACGCGTCAACTACCACGTTTGTTTTTCCAGGATGGTATTAAATAGTATGATCGTAATCTTTCAACAGCTCGAGCCAACGTCGTTGCCGCATGTTGAGTTCCTTTTGGGTAAAGAAATATTTAAGGCTTTTATGATCCGTATAGATCTCCACTTTCTCCCCATACAGGTAATGCCTCCAAATTTTAAGCGCAAGAACGACTGCTGCTAACTCTAGATCATGAGTATGATAATTTCTTTCATATACTTTGAGTTGTCGTGTGATAACCCAAATTTTTGAGAAATATTAAAATAAGAATTAAACAAATAAAATTCTTATTTGATGATATGTTATGTGAGATTGTATTACATAAGTGAGTATTAACTATGCAATATGTGATTTTTGTGTATAATAAATATATTGGTAATATATATTTATTATATGTAAATAAATTGTAGGGGTAATTTATTAAAGGAAATGAGATGGGTAGAATTAAAATAATTTATAATATTGAATTATTTTAATATGGTAGATTGGTGGCATTAAATATACTTCATGTATAACCACTCTTTTATTGAAGAAATCATATATTACATTATTAAGTGTAATGTATGCATATATTTAATGTAGTGAATATATTAATATATTTACAACAGTTAAATAAATTGTGAAGACAATTTTTAGAAAGGAAATAAAATAATTGAATATGTGATAGTATATTACATGGATAATGGTATAATATTTAATATTATACCAAATGATATAAAGTAAAAATATGATATGAGATCCAATATATAAAATATGTATATTGGTATCAAACTAGTTAGTAAATTAAATTCATATTTGAATATATTAAATTATATATAATATGTAAATAAATTGTTTGAAAACAATTTATGGAGAAAGGGAGGAAATTGATTTTAATTATACAATATAGATTATATAATTTAAATAAGTTACTTAAAATAATTAATAATACTAATTATTTTAAGTAATGGTTCGGTACACTAAAAGTGTTATTTTATAATTGGTTAATTTCATTTTTATGGAAGAATTTTATACATATATGTATATGTATAGATTAGCCAAATTATGTTGTATTAACAATACATGTATGGGTATTATGTATATCATATGTATTAGTATACATGTAATGTATGTTATATATGGACGTATGTATTAAGTATGCATAATTGCTTATTCATTTTTAGCATGAGGTGTAAAAGTAAATTTGGTGGTGTACTAGTTAGGAGGAAGCCACCTAGCAAATTTATAGGAGGGGAAATGAAAGTTTAATACATTCAAAGTTTTGTATGTGATAAATATGGTATATTAAAATAATTTATGGAATTAAATTATTTTAATATAATTAGTTTTGTATTTATTTAATGCATAGCTTCCATTTTGATAGAAAAGATTTTTAGATATTTTGTTAAAATATTTAAAATGTATTGTGTATATTTATTATGCATAATAGTTGATGCGATAAATTTAGAGGGTATACATTACAAGTATAAGTATATTTACTTAGAAGTGTAACCTTTAAGTATTTTAAGCTGAGTCATAATATTACTAAGCATGAGCTGGGTGCTGAGACATTAAATTGAATAACAAGAGCTGGCCAAATCTTAGGAGACTAGCCTATAACTCAGCAAGTCTACAATGGGTAAGGAGTAAGGTGGTGTTTGTTTACCACTTTTTATCTCTGAAAGCTCTCCTTCTATTTCGGTCAGACCAAATTGTTTGTTTGATAAAAATTCTATCTCCTCTGTAAGCTTCTATTTCGGTAAAAGATGAAATTATATCTGGATCAGAGAGAGGAGCATCTGAAATCTTTATTACAGAAGTACCCTCGAAATTATCTCCTCTCCGTCTTTCTTCTTGATTTCTCCTCCATTCTGATTGTCTCGGCCAGATCTTCTTCATTCCGGTGTCGTCTCGTGTCTATTCTTTAAGCTCCAGCTAGATCGCCTCCGACTCTGACCAGATCTCTTTTATTTTGGCTAGATCGCCTCGCCTCTTCTCTTCTCCGTTCTGCTCATGGAAGAAAGCAGAAATTAATTTGGTCATAAAAAAAATTTACTTTGTTGTCTCTCGCTCTCCTCGCTTACGGAAGAAGTTGATTTGGTTTATAGAAGAAATTGATTTGGTCTGCTTAAACTGATTTTGTATTTATGGATGGAATATATTTTATAATTAATACAACCTATTTATATATATATATATATATATATATATATATATATATATATATATTACCATATTTGAAAGTAGATTCTATTTCATATATGTAAATATAATTATTTATTAATATTCTTCTACATATTAAATTTAATTAATATAATTAATTTTTTTAGTAAAATTAATAATTTGATTGTGTATATTATAATTTTTCTCATAAAGTATTCCAAGCAATTTACAAGGTTAAAATTGTAAAATGCTCTTATTAAGATGTTTTAGAAAATTCAATTACCAAACAACATTATAAGTTCAGATATTTTTTCATTCAGATAATCTAATTTATTAAGACATATTAATCATTCAGATCTTAATTGCTCAATTTTATCAAACACCACCTAAGAGAAGTATATAAGCCGCAAGAAAATTTCTCTTTATAAAACAAATTGAATATGGAAAGTAAGTAAGCAGTTGAGTATACAAAATTCGTTGTATACAATCAAAAGAGTATTAAAATAATTTATAAAAGTTAAATTATTTTGATATTAGAAACTTATTGCATTTCTTTATATTATCTTATTTTAATTGAAAATAAGGTAGTATAAATAGAAAATATTGAAATAATCCAATATAAAGGGAAATTATTTTAACATCCAGAAAAAAATTACCACATCGATCAAATATTATTTTCATTTAAATGGAAATCATTAATAAATGACATATATTTTATTAATAATGTGTATTGGTTTTATCCATATTACTTGTATTAGTGAATATATAGCGAATATATGTATAATATGCATAAATGCTTATATATATATATATATATATATATATATATATATATATATATATATAGTCCCCTTCACTTGAGGGATCCCTTAAATAGTGTTATTTGAGGGATAGTGCGCTCAACCGTTGGATCTGTTTTAATAACCTGAGATTTTACATCTTTTTAAACCTGTTTTCCAAATAACACAACACATCCAATGCAACTGTTATCCAATGAAACACATAAGATGTAAAATCTCAGCCACATAAAGTTATTAAAACAGATCCAACGGTTGAGCGCACTATCCCTCAAATAACATTATTTGAGGGATCCCTCAACTGAAAGGAACTATATATATATATATATATATACACATATGTTTGTGGGTAAAAAAATATATGCGGAAAATCATAAAGGATGTGTGCATATATGTATCATGTATAAAAATTAAGTGTTGGAAATTTTGGTAGCATGAGTTGTAACTCATAGGCTAACTAAGGAATAAATGTTTTTTCAGTCACTGTATATGTTAATTTACATATGGATAATTGAATTTTTTTTTCTTACTGTCAACTCACTGTACTCGATTTTACTAACACAAAGTTAAAAAAACCGTTAAAAACTTTGACTTTAACGGAAAAAAACAGTTAAGCAGCTGAGTTGTCCGTTACAAAGCTGATGTGGCGTCTTTGTGTGACGTGGCAGTGATTATGTAGATTTGTAGGAAAATTTTTATGAAAACAATGAAAAAAATATTTTAAAGTATAATATAAATTATAAAAATTATAAAATTGAAAATATTTTAAAATTAAAAATCTTTTCAAATTCGGACATTAAATTTATAATTGAGTCAATTTGGTGATAAATTTTTTTCCTTTTCTAACTAGGATAAATAAATTTGTACTTTTACATGCAAATAATTTTTAATTTTATCAAAAACCAAACTGCGTTGTTGTGACGGAGCAGGAGAGAGATAACGTTGTTTGGTTTTATTTTTTATTTTTTAATAAAAATAATAACTTTTTTAATTTTCTTAAAAAAACTGTGTTTTTTTATTCTTATTTAAAAAAACTGTGTTTTTTTTATTTTAATTAAAAAAAGTTTTTTTTTATTAAAAAAAACTGCGTTTTATTTTTATTTTTATTAAAAATAACTGCGTTTTATTTTGTTTTAATAAAAATAAAAAAAATTTATTTTTATTAAAAAAAGCAGCATTTTTTTATATTTTTATTAATAAAAAAAACTTAGTTTTTTTTATTTTTATTAAAATTAATTATTTTTATAAAAAAAACAGAGTTTTATTTTTTTTAATAAAAATAATAATTATTATTTTTATTAAATAAAAAAAAAACTAAACAACGCTCTCTCTCTCTCCTTCTCCGTCACAACAACGCAGTTTGGTTTTTTTTTATAATAAAAATAATTATTTCTTAAACTTGATTAAATTAAATTGTAAAAATTAAATTTTGTATAATTTCAAAATAAAAATTATTTGATAAAATTAAAATTACAATAAAAATTATTTAATAAAATTAAAATAAAAATTATTTGGTAAAATTAAAAATTATTTGATAAAAATTATTTGCATGTAAAAGTAAAAATTTATTTATCCTAGTTAGAAAAGAAAAAAAATTAACACCAAATTGACTTAATTATAAATTTAATGTCCGAATTTGAAAAGATTTTTAATTTTATAATTTTTATGATCTATATTATACTTTAAAATATTTTTTTCATTTTCTTCATAAAAATTTCTTACAAATCCACATAATCACTGTCACGCCACACAAAGGCGCCACATCAGCCTTGTAATGGACAACTCAGCTGTTTAACTGTCTTTTTCTGTTAAAGTCAAAGTTTTTAACGGTTTTTTTAACTTTGTGTTAGTAAAATCGAGTGCAGTGAGTTGATTGTAAGAAAAAAAAGTTCAGTTATCCATCTGTAAATTGACATATAGTACAGTGACTGAAAAAACATTTAACCCGGCTAACCAAGGTCATGACTAAGCAATATATTTACAATGATACATAAGTGAGCTGCTATTAAGCATAGCCCTCCCCGGCTCTTTGGTGGTGTTTGTTTAGGTCTTAATGCCTCTTAATATGTGTGTCTCTGATTCAGTTAGAGGCACAACTTGTTTGGTAAAATATTTTAAACCTTTTAATACCTCTTAATCGATAAGATTCAAAAAAAATTTTATACCATTCAGAGAAGCATCTGAGCGAGTTTTGTTTTTCTTGGACAAAAATAACCTCAACAATATTACAAAATCCTTCCTTTATCCCCATACAATTTTAACCTACTGATTTTCTCTCCCTTCACGCGACCATCGACTGGAAGAGAACGGAGAATGCGAAGGTGGATCAAGTGGATCCATTTTTCTGGCTCGGCGGGGACGGAATCGAGATGGGAATTGAAGAGAAAGGAGGGGAGAGAAGGATTGGAGCCTAGCAGAGTGAGGAGGAGAAGGGGTTTGTAATTTGGGGAAGAAAGAGAGGGTTTGGATTTTGATATTAGGGATTGATTGGGCTAGTTTGGTGAGGAAGGTAACAACGGAAGTGTAATCTGGGGTTGGGTGGGCTGTGTTGATTCTGAGGTATTGTTGGAATCGAGTTATGGGTGTGTCTTCATCTTGCTGATTTTGTTGATTTTGATGGGATGGGGCAGTTGAGAAGAGAATTAAAGTGAGAAATGAGAGGAGAGAGAAGCCGGAATGGAGTAATTTGGGCATGGTGACTGGTGAGGGGAGTGGAGAGTGAAGTGATTTGAGGAACTGAGCAACTAAACTGCTAAGGAAGTGGAAGAGGCATACTGTTTGTTTGATCAAGGATTACAGATTTGCTGTTGCAAGCAATATAAGCTGCTCCAACAAAGTCAACAACTATGGTGGGTTTTTTTTTTGCTTTTTTTAAGTGGTATTATATACTATGGAGTGGGAATTTAGAATCAAGAGGTGGTGTTTGATGCTGCATTATGGTATGTAAATGGTAAATCGAAGTAAATAATAGAGTTCTCTGTGTGTGAGAGAGAGAATTAATAGTTTACTACTAATATAGAAAGAATATCAAACAACTACTAATATAGAAAAATATTAATAGTTTTAGAAAAATTATTTAGAGGGTTAAAATAGTAAAATACTGTTATTCAGACGTTTTAGTAAAATTAATTATCAAACAACATTTTTTCATTCAGACACAATTCTGGACAGAGGCTCTATGTTATTTAGCTGTCTAAACTGTTCAGGTCTTAACACTCAATTTTATCGAACACCACCTTTCTCTCTTCCGTTTAAATAAAAAAAAAACCAACACAATGTTAAATTCCGAGAAGGTTTTCTAGTTTCTCCACTTTTCTCTCCAATTGCGGATAGCAAAAAGAGGTAGCAAGAGCAATGTTTGTGAAATAATTTGCCAAACGATGTGATGCTACACATCCAGACCCGTAGTTGCCAGTCAATTCTTTTTCCAATTCCCAACTGTCTGCAAATCCTGGTATACACTCATAGTTACAACTTACAAGCACTAATTTATCAATAATCACATCAATCAAACTTGAAGCAGCAGTACCAAAGATTGGGTTCTGTTAATGAAACGCATGGTCAAAGCCAACCATAACAATTCTTGGTGGTGTAAGATAAACAAGGGTAAAATGGTTAATAGTTTTTTTTTTAAAAAGAGATGGTGGATCCACTACAAAAAAAGAGTCATTGACGACGGTCTCAATACCGACAGCACAATCCCCGTCGACAATAAAGTCATTATCGACGGCCTAGCCGTCGCCAATGCTCATCGTCGCTAATGATACCTTTTTGGCGCCAGACATTCCCGGTGGAGGGAAAACCTCATTGGCGATGGTGTTTGTTTTCGGGTCGACGGTGGTGCCGTCGGTATTGATGTACTAGCGACGGGGTCAGTATCGACGGGGTCTGCCGTCGATAATGACAATTAAAACCTCTTCGACAGCAACGACTCCTTTTATGAAATTTTCTTCTCTATTTTTCTTTCTCTCTCAATATCAGCCATTTTCGGTCCTTAATTTCCCCACGAATCTCAAATTGCGTTTATTGATTCTCTAAAGTTGACATATTTCACCCATTTCGGTTTATTGATTATGCTTTTGTTTTCTACTTCTTTTTCCCTCTCGCGATTCTGACTTCTCCTTGCCGTCGCCCTCCGGCTGGTTCTTACCGTCGCCACCATCCTCTCTTTGCGCCATTGCAGTCCCTCTGTGTCTCTCTTGAGTGCAAGGTATGTTCCCAAATCCAATTTTCTCTCAAATGTAACCTAATAATCTATGTTTTTACAATTTCACTCTATTTTTCCCTAAATATCAGTTGTTGTGTATTACAAATTTATAGTTTGCAAGTTTTTATGAAAATTTTAATGTGACATTAGATACCCAATTGCAGTGTATTACTTCATTCTTTCCGTTTGGTGCTGAACTGGGATTTTCATGGCTTAGTGACATATATCCAACTTGTGTTGATAAATTATTGTGTTGAAGAATTTAGTTATTTCTCGAATCAAAGTTCAGGTATGCTCTGATTTTATATTAATTTAGAAATTTTCAGAGGGTATATGTGCTGACTTGGTATAATGGGTAGTAATTAATTTGTTTTTAGGTATGCTCAATCTCTGTCCTGTGAATATTTTAGTTAAATGGCCATATCTATCTTTGTGAAGAGTTAGAGAGAGAGAAAAAAAATATTTAATTTGTCTGTGATGTTTATTGAAAAATAGAGTTAGCTATATATTTGGTGGACTGTCAATTGTAAAAGATATATATTTTTTGAATGGAAAATTTATATTGTATTGGGCTACTTGGGTAATCTAATATGTTTTCATAACTGAAGGAATATCTCGTTTTGTGTATTATTTTCTGGCGTGTTCTTGGATTGTGATTCCCAGGTTCCGTAGTCTTATGTGTTAGTTAGCACTTAGCTAAAATTTGATACTAGTAGTTTGTGAATATATAGGCATAAAATTTCTCAATTAATTTATACAAATGAGATTCCCCTGAAGGACAAATGGTTGTGTGAAAGGAAACACTTGATTAAGTGGCATTCTCTCAGTACTAGTTTAGAGAAATGTATAACACTTTATAATTATTAATTTTACATGTATAAAGAGCATTTGAACATCAATCAAAGTTTGATACTAGCATTTGAAGATTGCTCATTGTGACAACCCGAGAATTTTGAATATTTTTAAAATTTTTATTATTTGATTTAAGGTTCAAAATTAGAACCTAGATAGAAAATAAGTGTATGCGTTTGATATTTTTAAGATGGAATTTTGAGGATTTCAAAATTCTGTGAAGGATTTAAGTGAATTATTCAGGATTAAGTAATATGTGAATATGTGCTGTGTATATGTGTACAATATGTGGTTAAGGGTCAAGGGTTGACCAGATAATTGATATCTGTAACAAACCTTAGGTATATATTAAGAACGTCAATGTTCGGTTAGAAAATCTTAGCGTTTAATAAGAAACCTTAGAAACCGGTTCTGGAAACCCTAATTTCAGTTTCGAGAATCCGAAACCCTGATTTGGTGTATGAAACCCTAAATCGGGAGCTTAATGGCGTAAGTGTAAATAATTAAAAGATTAATTAGGGTTAATCTTAACAAATTGGTTAAAAAACCCTAATTCTTAATTTGAAAACTCTAATTAAGGATTTGAAACCCTAATTTGTAAATAGGAAAAAACCTAGGTGTTAATTAAATAGTTTTAGTGTTAATTATGATATATTAATCTTAATTTTCAAGTTATGGTAATTAGAAAACTTTAATCTAATTACGAAAATCTAATTTCTATTTTAGAAAAATTATTTTTCTATTAGAAACTCTAATTAGTGGTTTGTAAACCCTAATCCGTGATATTGACCCTAATTGCGTAGTTAGCGATTATAATTAGGAAATACTAATCCTAATTAGCAAGATTTACTTAGTGATTAAGAAATTTTAATATAATTAGGAAATCCTAATTATAATTTAGAAATATTAATTTTCTATTTCTAAAACCGAAATTCGGAAATGTTAGAATTAAATTTGCAAAGTTAAAGGTTAAACCTTAAACCCTAAATGTTCCAAACCCTAAACCCTAACCCAAACCCTAAACCCTAAACCCTAAGGGTTTATAACAATGACAATTCTAGAATAAAAATTATATGGAAATGACCATAATGTCCTTTTGTGCATTATTAGAGGAAACTTGCAAGTCTTGCCCTATTTTTAGTTGGTGAGCAACCCTAAGCCATAGCATTTGACTTATATCACATTATATCAGCCATTTGCCAGCCCATTTCATTGTTTTGGTAACAATTATAAGAGATTCAAGTGAGAGAAATGGCCACTTTAATTTCATTTTCTCCCAAGACTTTCTCTCTCCAAAATTTTTGAAATTTAGAGTGAGAAAGTGAGATAAGATAAGCTAGTATCAGTCCATAACAAGCAATGAACAGATCACTAAGATCAGAATCAAAAATCAAAGCTCAAAAGGTATAAAACCCTAAACCTAGAAATATTTTGATTTGATATTTAATGTTGTTGTTTGTTGGTTAGAGTTGTGTATTAGAGTGTCATTTGATGATCTGGGTTGTCAAAACTCAGATCCATATCAGTTAGATGCTCGAAATTAAAGATTTATCAAATATGGAAAAGTTGGAAAATTAGGTCTGACAAGCAAATGTCAGAGCCTCTAGATTCTTCTGTGTTAGATTTTTATGGTGTTTTATGTTATGAGTCTATAGTATGTCATGTGGTGTTTGTTCTAAAACTTTAATCAAGGTCATAGCAAGTCTAGATTGTATGATACAAGCGGTCAAAAGGCGTTGACCGAGCACGGCTATGCTTTCTGGGCAGCCCTGAAAATTTTCAGAAATCTGACAGTGATTTTCTAGGCCATTGATCTTGCTTCTGGTAATGGTTTATGATATGATGTTAGTTTGATGTTGTAGCTGGACATATGGACTACACATATATGCTCTTATATTACTCAGATCCTTAACGGATTCGTAGTTAATGATGGTCAAACGACCGTTGACCGTATGACCTGATGAAGATTCTGGGAAAACCCAGATCTTCAAAAACCGTGTCCTGACCCCTAGTTTGACCGGCTTGAATCGTGTGTATCTGTTATTGTTATGATGATTTGTTGTTATATAAATGAAGCCTGACATCTCCACTACAGGATACATCCATTACTTTACACAAACAAAACTTAGAACTCAAGTTATAAGGATCGGGAGAGGGGACCATCGCCTGTTCTTCATTTTCTGGAAAACCCAGAAATGAAGAACAGCGATGTCAGACTTTTCTGAAGCTTAGATCTTGCAATTTAGTCGTGTTATGGCTATGGTACTTGTTCATTATTGTAGTATTACAATTATACTACATAACCAGAAACATTATAAGACCAGAAATCGACCGGAACCCAGATTCATTTGTGATCAAACCACCTAGCTTGTCCACTGACTTGAAGATCTGGGCAGGTATCAAGAACACCAAGAACACCTATAGCGACGGTTCTGTCGCTATAGGGCCCTTTAGCGACAGTTTATTATTATTATTTTCCGAAAATTATTTAAAAATTGATAAAAAAGGTTTTTAATTATTAAAAATACAAAATAAATTCTGAAAAATTATTTTAAATTCTAAAAAATAGTTTTTAATTATTTAGAGTATATTTCATAAATATTTAATATTTTTGGAATATAAATGGTATTTAATTTATTTAATTATAATATTAAATAAATTATTTAAAAATAATTTTAATTCATGAAAAATCATGAAAAATAATATTATGTTATAAGAAAATATTTTAAGTTATTTTCAGTGACTTTTAATATTTTGTTATGAAATTCATTAATAAATTAATATTAATGATAATTAGTTTATTTAATAAATATATTAAATAAATTATAGAAAAATAGAATAAATGATTTAAAAATCATATAAAAATGATTTAAGTGTTAGAAAAATATTTTAAGTTATAAAATATAACTTTTGATATTTTATCATGAAAATATTAATATTTTAATATTAATAGCAATTATCGGATAATGAATTTAATTATTTAAAAATTATATAAATATGATTTTAAAGTATTAAAAATACTTTGATATATTATAAATATATTATAATATTATGTCATGTATTTCATTAATATATGATAAAAAAATATTAATGATAAAAGAATTATGTGGTATTTAATTCATTTAAATACGTTTTTAATGATTTAAAATTCATGATAAATGGTAATAATTATGTGAAAATTGTTATGAGAGTTAGAAAATTTTTTCGACTGTTAATAAAATTATCTGAGTTAATTGTTAAGTGTTTAGGCAGAGTTTAATTGAACTTAAACTCGATATTTGTCCGACTAGACCGTCGGGATGTCAGTTTTGTGTCCGGTTCAACTCAGATTGTAATAGTTTGACTTGACACCGAGTCTTATGTGTGTTATAGACTGATAGAATTATGTATTATGAGTTATGTGTTTAGGTTATTCTATGTATAACTATATATATACTAGTATTATATTGTGATGATATTATTCTAATATTGGACATCTATATTACTAATATTAGGTCTTCGGATAAAGCGTTATAAATTGCGTTGCGGTAATTAACGGTTCAGGCAAGTTTATTTTTAATAACTCTAATAAGAGATGTTTCATTCGGATAAGCTTATGGTTAATCATTTCTGATTGCCATGTATAAATTATACTCTGTACATATTGCATGTATAAGTCAGGTATGAAAGGCTGATCACCTTCATTACCAGTTGGTCAAAATATATTTGTTCATGTATAATACTTGTTCAGCCATAAACTTGTTCCTGCTAGTTCACAATTATATTGTTGAATTGTAGCCAGCTTATTATTCAAACTCTTCAATCATGATATATCGTTATATTGTTGAATTTAAACTTGCTGGGCAATCCTTATGCTCACCCTTGCTATATCATGATAAAACATTGCAGATTAAGGCGAATGCGTCGGATTCAAGAAAAGGTCAAAGATAGTTCAAGCTTTAGTATAAGTATGCGATTAGTTTTGTAATAGTGTTGTATGATAATAATGTTGTTATATGTTAGAAAAGTTATGAATGTGATTAAGTTAAGGTTACTCGACCTTGGGGAATAGTGAGTATATGTATTGTATAAACAATTTATGTTTATATCTTCCGCAAATAGTAATAGTTGTATAGAATGATCGAATCGGATCCGAGGTGATTTAGGACCTGGATTCGGGGACCTCACAGTTGGTATCAGAGCTGTTGGTTATGAAGCTTAGGTAGGAATACTTGAGATTAATAACCGCAGTGATTAAGATAATTACTAACTCACATAGAGTTAGTTGGGTCGGTAAGATTCAAAAACGAATCTCGGCGAGTTATAAGATACAAGAGTTCCCTAACTCTGATAATAAAGTTGAACAGTATTGGTGAATAGATAGTCTAAAAGACTAAAAGTGCAGTGATAAAAGATCGTAAAACAAAACGATCAAGCCATAGAAATAAATCGTAACATATACGATGAGATCACTCCGTGATCTGATAAAGTGATAGCATGGATAAGAATCAATCTAATGATTGAAAAGTTTACAGCAAGATATTGTCTGTAAGTTGTACTATGAAATTGTACTATGAAAACTCATAAAAGAGTTATGGATTTTGGATAACGGATTAAATGAAATTCGTATTGAGAAGGGTGTTAAGATTAGGTGGGAATTTCAATTGAGGACTCATGTCAGCAGCTAAGTTGTATGATTCTTTGTATGGGTTGGGAATTTGTACTTGGTTTTAGAATCACTTAACTTCCTGATCGATATAGTGGTTAGGTTGACCAATTCTTTGTATGGGCGGGGAATTGTGCGCTTAGCTTCCTATATTGATTAGCGGCCGAGTTTGGTTTGACGACCACTTAGTTTCTGATACTGATAATCATTGAAATGTTGTGACGTGCTTTTTGCTATATGCATGTTAAGAGGGTGATTCCTTTCTCATGTGTATAACTGATAGATAGGTCATAGGTAGAGAATATAAGGTTAAGTACGAGTTCTTAAAATTCATACTTATGTGACATTCTTGACTCATAGTTATATGAAATGTTTATGAACCCCTCAGCGAACGGACGCCAAAGGTCAGACTAGGACAAGTTCTTAAACTCATATGATTGTGGCAAGTAAATGAACTCATAAGTGTGGTGTGACGAACTGGGTATAGTTGTGTGTAAACAGAATATTGAGGATAATATGAACAGATAGATTGTTAAGCAAATGATTTACTAGTGAAGAAATAAGTTTTTCTAAAACTCCTAGCTATGCTAAACTTCAAAATTTTGACATCAAGCTAAATACGCACTATGTGCCTTTAAAAAAAATAATATGTAGACTCGTAATCATTTTTGAAACGGTTTAAAGTATAGTCTATGCTACTTATTCCAGCTAGACGTAAATGATTTGAAATATCAAAATAACTTTTATTTATCACTCATGTACCATGTAACCTGGTGCAGAGATGATAAAAAAATTGATGGAGTTGTAAATACAGGAATACTTAGTGTGAATTTGATCTAAAATCGCTGTTCCACTATTGTATGATGTGTTATGACAAAGTCATATAATGACGGCATCCTCAAACGGACTGTTAATACAGTACGGCATCATGACGTCATTCTCGAAAATGTTTTCAAAAGTTTAATTTGCCAACGGGGTTTGGTTACACCTAAATAATTCGATTGAATTGAATTATTGATATGGGTCTATGCTATTCGATTCAGCTAGACTAAAGTTTATGAAAACTCTAAGTGTTCATTGAAAGAAATTTTCCGAACTAAATTGTTTTGGTGCGGAATCTTATGATAAGTCTGAGGTGAACAACCCTAAAAATGGGGATATACTAATTGGATAAAATATTCCAATCTAAGAACGCATATAGTCGTTCCGATTACTAAGGTACAATAGATTGATCATCTAAAGTACCCGCATCGGTAGTTTACCTTCTTTGTGATTGTAAACATACTGTTAACCTTTGTATGGGGTAGAATACCTTTTTCTTAATTGAAATAGGTAGCAGGTAGTAATACCTATAAACCTCAGTAGTTCATGGTCTATATGACCCCTCAGTACAATTTGAAAACTTTTACTCTTGTGAGTGGTGTATTGGGTAGCATGAGATGCTGGGTATGTATGGTGTATGGTGTATGATGTATGGTGTAAGGTGTAGGGTAAATTTCGGGGACGAAATTTTTTAGAAGAAGGGGTGAATGTGACAACCCGAGAATTTTGAATATTTTTAAAATTTTTATTATTTGATTTAAGGTTCAAAATTAGAACCTAGATAGAAAATAAGTGTATGCGTTTGATATTTTTAAGATGGAATTTTGAGGATTTCAAAATTCTGTGAAGGATTTAACTGAATTATTCAGGATTAAGTAATATGTGAATATGTTCTGTGTATATGTGTACAATATGTGGTTAAGGGTCAAGGGTTGACCAGATAATTGATATCTGTAACAAACCTTAGGTATATATTAAGAACGTCAATGTTCGGTTAGAAAACCTTAGCGTTTAATAAGAAACCCCAGAAACCGGTTCTGAAAACCCTAATTTCAGTTTCGGGAATTCGAAACCCTGATTTGGTGTATGAAACCCTAAATCGGGAGCTTAATGGCGTAAGTGTAAATAATTAAAAGATTAATTAGGGTTAATCTTAACAAATTGGTTAAAAAACCCTAATTCTTAATTTGAAAACTCTAATTACGGATTTGAAACCCTAATTTGTAAATAGGAAAAAACCTAGGTGTTAATTAAATAGTTTTAGTGTTAATTATGATATATTAATCTTAATTTTCAAGTTATGGTAATTAGAAAACTTTAATCTAATTACGAAAATCTAATTTCTATTTTAGAAAAATTATTTTTCTATTAGAAACTCTAATTAGTAGTTTGTAAACCCTAATCCGTGATATTGACCCTAATTGCGTAGTTAGCGATTATAATTAGGAAATACTAATCCTAATTAGCAAGATTTACTTAGTGATTAAGAAATTTTAATATAATTAGGAAATCCTAATTATAATTTAGAAATATTAATTTTCTATTTCTAAAACCGAAATTCGGAAATGTTAGAATTAAATTTGCAAAGTTAAAGGTTAAACCTTAAACCCTAAATGTTCCAAACCCTAAACCCTAACCCAAACCCTAAACCCTAAGGATTTATAAGAATGACAATTCTAGAATAAAAATTATATGGAAATGACCATAATGTCCTTTTGTGCATTATTAGAGGAAACTTGCAAGTCTTGCCCTATTTTTTGTTGGTGAGCAACCCTAAGCCATAGCATTTGACTTATATCACATTATATCAGCCATTTGCCAGCCCATTTCATTGTTTTGGTAACAATTATAAGAGATTCAAGTGAGAGAAATGGCCACTTTAATTTCATTTTCTCCCAAGACTTTCTCTCTCCAAAATTTTCGAAATTTAGAGTGAGAAAGTGAGATAAGATAAGCTAGTATCATTCCATAACAAGCAATGAACAGATCACTAAGATCAGAATCAAAAATCAAAGCTCAAAAGGTATAAAACCCTAAACCTAGAAATATTTTGATTTGATATTTAATGTTGTTGTTTGTTGGTTAGAGTTGTGTATTAGAGTGTCATTTGATGATCTGGGTTGTCAAAACTCAGATCCATATCAGTTAGATGCTCGAAATTAAAGATTTATCAAATCTGGAAAAGTTGGAAAATTAGGTCTGACAAGCAAATGTCAGAGCCTCTAGATTCTTCTGTGTTAGATTTTTATGGTGTTTTATGTTATGAGTCTATAGTATGTCATGTGGTGTTTGTTCTAAAACTTTAATCAAGGTCATAGCAAGTCTAGATTGTATGATACAAGCGGTCAAAAGGCGTTGACCGAGCACGGCTATGCTTTCTGGGCAGCCCTGAAAATTTTCAGAAATCTGACAGTGATTTTCTAGGCCATTGATCTTGCTTCTGGTAATGGTTTATGATATGATGTTAGTTTGATGTTGTAGCTGGACATATGGACTACACATATATGCTCTTATATTACTCAGATCCTTAACGGATTCGTAGTTAATGATGGTTAAACGACCGTTGACCGTATGACCTGATGAAGATTCTGGGAAAACCCAGATCTTCAAAAACCGTGTCCTGACCCCTAGTTTGACCGGCTTGAATCGTGTGTATCTGTTATTGTTATGATGATTTGTTGTTATATAAATGAAGCCTGACATCTCCACTACAGGATACATCCATTACTTTACACAAACAAAACTTAGAACTCAAGTTATAAGGATCGGGAGAGGGGACCATCGCCTGTTCTTCATTTTCTGGAAAACCCAGAAATGAAGAACAGCGATGTCAGACTTTTCTGAAGCTTAGATCTTGCAATTTAGTCGTGTTATGGCTATGGTACTTGTTCATTATTGTAGTATTACAATTATACTACATAACCAGAAACATTATAAGACCAGAAATCGACCGGAACCCAGATTCATTTGTGGTCAAACCACCTAGCTTGTCCACTGACTTGAAGATCTGGGCAGGTATCAAGAACACCAAGAACACCTATAGCGACGGTTCTGTCGCTATAGGGCCCTTTAGCGACAGTTTATTATTATTATTTTCCGGAAATTATTTAAAAATTGATAAAAAAGGTTTTTAATTATTAAAAATACAAAATAAATTCTGAAAAATTATTTTAAATTCTAAAAAATAGTTTTTAATTATTTAGAGTATATTTCATAAATATTTAATATTTTTGGAATATAAATGGTATTTAATTTATTTAATTATAATATTAAATAAATTATTTAAAAATAATTTTAATTCATGAAAAATCATGAAAAATAATATTATGTTATAAGAAAATATTTTAAGTTATTTTCAGTGACTTTTAATATTTTGTTATGAAATTCATTAATAAATTAATATTAATGATAATTAGTTTATTTAATAAATATATTAAATAAATTATGGAAAAATAGAATAAATGATTTAAAAATTATATAAAAATGATTTAAGTGTTTGAAAAATATTTTAAGTTATAAAATATAACTTTTGATATTTTATCATGAAAATATTAATATTTTAATATTAATAGCAATTATCGGATAATGAATTTAATTATTTAAAAATTATATAAATATGATTTTAAAGTATTAAAAATACTTTGATATATTATAAATATATTATAATATTATGACATGTATTTCATTAATATATGATAAAAAAAATATTAATGATAAAAGAATTATGTGGTATTTAATTCATTTAAATACGTTTTTAATGATTTAAAATTCATGATAAATGATAATAATTATGTGAAAATTGTTATGAGAGTTAGAAAATTTTTTCGACTGTTAATAAAATTATCTGAGTTAATTGTTAAGTGTTTAGGCAGAGTTTAATTGAACTTAAACTCGATATTTATCCGACTAGACCGTCGGGATGTCAGTTTTGTGTCGGGTTCAACTCAGATTGTAATAGTTTGACTTGACACCGAGTCTTATGTGTGTTATAGACTGATAGAATTATGTATTATGAGTTATGTGTTTAGGTTATTCTATGTATAACTATATATATACTAGTATTATATTGTGATGATATTATTCTAATATTGGAGATCTATATTACTAATATTAGGTCTTCGGATAAAGCGTTATAAATTGCGTTGTGGTAATCAACGGTTCAGGCAAGTTTATTTTTAATAACTCTAATAAGAGATGTTTCATTCGGATAAGCTTATGGTTAATCATTGCTGATTGCCATGTATAAATTATACTTTGTACATATTGCATGTATAAGTCAGGTATGAAAGGCTGATCACCTTCATTACCAGTTGGTCAAAATATATTTGTTCATGTATAATACTTGTTCAGTCATAAACTTGTTCCTGCTAGTTCACAATTATATTGTTGAATTGTAGCCAGCTTATTATTCAAACTCTTCAATCATGATATATCGTTATATTGTTGAATTTAAACTTGCTGGGCAATCCTTATGCTCACCCTTGCTATATCATGATAAAACATTGCAGATTAAGGCGAATGCGTCGGATTCAAGAAAAGGTCAAAGATAGTTCAAGCTTTAGTATAAGTATGCGATTAGTTTTGTAATTGTGTTGTATGATAATAATGTTGTTATATGTTAGAAAAGTTATGAATGTGATTAAGTTAAGGTTACTCGACCTTGGGGAATAGTGAGTATATGTATTGTATAAATAATTTATGTTTATATCTTCCGAAAATAGTAATAGTTGTATAGAATGATCGAACCGGATCCGAGGTGATTTAGGACCTGGATTTGGGGACCTCACACTCATGACACTTTATAATTATTCCACGTGACTTGACACGTGCATATTTTCATATAGTTTAGGAAGCTTAGAAACCCGTTTGAGATTCACTAAGTAGGAGTGAATCTCAAATAGTCCCCGTTTTGGGACTGTTCTTGTATGTTTCGATCTCACTTAGGTCGGTGTTAACGACTTGAGCACGTCTTTAATTTTTTTTAATTTTCGGTCAGTATATATCTCTTGATGTTCTTCGGGTGCATATTTAGACTACGATGTGTTAGTCTATTTCGTGTACTTGAAGACCATGGGGAGGTGAAATTTCTGAAAAATTTAAAGATGTGTTCAAGCTGTTGGCATCAGTGAGGTGACACATCCGGGAATAGGATAGAAGCCTGACCCGTTAGAGTGGGAGATGAAGTTAGGAAACGCATAAGCTTGCATATACATTAACTTGGAGACTTGATTGTGTTTGTCTGACTTTCCATATATATAGCAGACAGTTGTTCGAGATGTCTGTTGATCGAAGTTGGATGGAACGTAGGGTAGCCACTAATAGGAGTGGGCTTAGCTCTGAGTATCGTAGTGGGGTTGAACAGTTTATCAACTTCGTGTTTGAGCAAGTCAGCGGCGATGAGATCAGATGTCCTTGTAATAGGTGTGTGAATGAAGTGTGGAAGGAAAGGAGTGATGTCATGTGCGACTTATTTGCGTATGGGTTCAAGCAGGGTTATACAACATGGATCTATTATGGGGAAACCTGGTTAGATGAACATGAATCGAAACCGAAATCTGGAGGTGACGAAACCTTTGACTGTACTAACATGATAGTCGAAGCTGCTGGTTCATACTTCCAGTGGAATATAGGCAGGGATGGAAGTAGCGTCGAGCAAGATCCGAATGATGGGGCTAAGGGTTTCTATGAGTTATTGCATGAAGCAGCAACGCCACTGTATGACGGGCACGAAAAGCACACCGTCTTATCTGCCGTGACTAAGTTTTTACACTTCAAGAACGAACATGACTGTAGCGAGAGAGGTTTTAATGAACTGTTAAGCATTGTGAAGGAGTGCTTACCTGCAGGCAATAAGTTACCGGAGTCGTACTATGATGTGAAGAAAATGGTTAAAAGGCTCAATCTAGGGTATGAGAAGATTGATGCTTGTGAGAATGACTGTATGTTGTATTACGGTGATGTCAATAAAGATAAGAGGTCATGTGATATTTGTGGTACAAGTAGATACTGTGAACAGCGCAAGAAAAAGGGAAAAGACGTGCTGAGAAAGATCTTACGTTACTTTTCCATTACCCCGAGGCTTCAGCGGTTGTTCATGTCAACACATACCACCGAGGATATGAGGTGGCACTCTACACGGGACATAGTCAAAAGTCAACTGACGCACCCGGTAGATGGGCTTGAGTGGAAAATTTTTGATAACAAGCACCCCTCGTTTGCTGAAGAGGTTCGCAATGTTAGGCTTGGACTTGCTACGGATGGGTTTAATCCGTTTAACGGGCCTTACACAAAGCCCTACTCAACTTTGCCGGTGATTATTGTGGTGTATAACCTCCCGCCTTCGATGTGCATGAAAGATCCCTACATGTTCATGCCGTTACTGATTCCGGGTGATAAGAGTCCGAGTAAAGACATCAATGTATACCTCAGGCCGTTAGTTGATGAGTTGAAGATGTTGTGGGAAAAAGGGGTTCAAACTTATGATGTATCTCTTAAGCAGAACTTTGACATGAGGGCAGCTTTACTGTGAACAATAAATGACTTCTCGGCGTTAGGAATGATCAGTGGATGGTCGACTCACGGAGGCTTGTCATGTCCCGTGTGCATGGGGTCAGTTAAAGCTATGCGGCTCAAACATGGGGGGAAAATGAGTTTCTTTGCAACATCCAGACAGTTTTTGTCGATTGAACATCGTTATCGACGGATGAGTAGACAATTCAATCGAAAAACAGAGAAACGTCAAGTACCTGGCCGTCTTTCTAGGTCAGCAGTGTTGAGTTAGATTAGTCGTTTGAAGTTTCCACCTCCAGGGAAGAATCACAGATTGGAGCGAGCTTATGGTTACGGCAAGGTTCACAACTGGACACACAGATCCATGTTCTTTAACCTACCTTATTGGGCTACACTCTGCATCCGTCATTATTTAGATCCGAAGCATACTAAGAATAATGTATTTGATAACATTTTTATACAGTCCTAGATGCCAGTGGTAGAACAAAGGATAACAACAAGTCGAGACTTGATTTGGTAGAAATGAACATTAGGGAAGATATGTGGTTGTATCAGGAGGGTAGTACTACGGTAACGCCTAAAGCTGAATATACTTTGACCAGGGAACAGTTGATATTGATATGTAATTGGATTAGTGGACTGAAGCTCCCAGATGGATATTCTTCGAATATAGCAAGGTGTTGTAAAGTCGAAGAGCTGAAGTTTCGGGGTCTCAAAAGTCATGATTGTCACGTATTCATGCAGAAGTTGATCCCTATGACATTTATCGACTTATTACCGAAACGTGTGGTTGAAGCACTGACAGAGCTTTCTAATTTCTTCAGAGATCTATGTTTGACGGAGCTTCAGCTCAAAGACATAGATAAAATGGAGATGCAGATAGTGGAAATAATGTGCAAGTTAGAAATGATCTTTCCTCCATCGTTTTTTGATTCAATGAAGCATTTGCCTATTCACTTGCCATACGAAGCTAAGTTTGGCGGTCCCGTGCAATATAAATGGATGTATCCATTCGAGAGGTAATGACATTAATATTTTTAATACGGTAAAATGTTCATTCTTTTTTTCTAATCTATATATCACATAGGTATATGCGACGTCTAAAGTAAAAGGTGAAGAATAGAGCCCGTGTAGAGGGGTCAATTGCTGAAAGGTATGTTATGGAGGAACTTGTTAATTTCTGCTCGTTGTATTTTGAGTCGGATGTTCAGACGAAGCACAATCGGTTACGTCGGAATCAGGCTGTTGCGCACGAGGAAAATGGGGAATTAACAGCATTTAGTCATCCTGTACGCCCATTCGGCAGTAAAAAAAGGCGATACTTGACCGATAGGGAGTATGCAGCTGCCACATTGTATGCACTTGTCAACAAGAATGAAGTAGCGCCATACATTAAGTAAGTAGTCATAACAATATATGTCTGGTGTAACTGTGTTAATTTCCTTTACAAAAATATTGAGTAAATAACTGTGTTGCAGTCAATATGATGTTGAAGTACGTGAAGCGAATCCGAGTATATCGGATGGGGATTTGCAAAATTTGAGAAATGGAGAATTTGTGCAATGGTTTAAAGACCATGTAAGTCTAACCTTTACAAGTTCAATGAATCTACCATCATAGATTTATTCTTATGGCGTAAATAACCTTAGAATATGTTGTGTTAATGTACATTAGGTCCTCACAGATGAGTTAGCTGACAATCGGCTAAAGCTTATAGCCGACGGCCCTGAAAGATCTGTAGATACTTATACATGTTGCATTGTCAACGGTTACAGATTTAAGTGTTGTGATATTGGGGATGTCGCTTCTGCTGATTCTGGTGTTGTGGTGAAAGGTAGCTGCTACGATAACATTTGGGATGACTGGTATGGACGATTGCTAGAAGTTATCGTTCTCAAATATTGGGGTCATAAAGAATTAGTTTGCTTCAATTGTCATTGGTTTGATGTTGAGAATGGAGTTAAAGTAGATAAAAAATCAGGACGAGTGACTGTTAACGTTAAGTCAAAACTAAGACAGATGACTGGTATGGACGAGCCATTTATTTTAGCAAGTCAAGCAACACAGGTGTACTATGCGCGGAGTGTTAAGACTCCTGCAAGCCCATGACATGCTGTTATAACCACCAAAGCCCGTGGTTTTCAAGGCACAGCTCCTCGTCCAGACGATGAACCTTTACAAGTCGAGTCTACTAGTGTCACACCTGCTGATGTGACAATTATTAGTGAGTCTAGTGAAGAAGAGGATGATGTTGTCGCTGTCGAAAGTGAAGACGATGTTGTAGAGGAGGTAGATATAATTGAAGAAATCATTGAGGATGACGAAGATGGTGATGACAACGATAGTGAAGATCTACTGCTCGAAGATGACGATTCTGATATTGATGGCTTTGATGATATTAATGATTAGGAGTATGTACTCTTTATGTCCTTTTAGTTGTATTCAAATGTAATAGTTGTATCCTTTTAGTTGTATCTACATATTGTATTCAAATGGCATAGTTGTTTCCTTTTAGTTATATCTGCATATGTGTATGACGATTCTGATATTTGTGTTTGTATCCTTTTAGTTGTATCCGCATATTATCTTCTTGATGATGATTTGACAGTATATATACAGATATGGCGCGTACACCACACGGTGATCGTGGTGGACGTGTTGGTAGTTCAGGCCGTGGGGGCCGTGGAGGTAGTGTTGGTGATGATCAGGCGGGATCATCAGGTATAATTACAAGTTTTGTTGTTATACATCTTATTGTTTTTAATTTTATATAATATTGACATTATATTCGAGAATATAAATATTATTGTATTTCACTACATAGGTGATCGACGTAGGCCTCCGCGGGGACTAGCATGTGGATTGCTAGGGAATCCCCCCCAGGCGCCGCTTATATGCCGTGTCGGGACTACTAGGTAATATATACATTATGTTTGTATTAATTATTTAGTTCTTTTATATATTCTTTGCAATTTGGATATTTAACGGCCTTCATTTTTAGTATCCTTGACGCGACGCCAAGGAACACGTTGCTTGGAATTGTCCGTAACCGATTCTCTAGCCCATGGATGAGGTGGGCGGATGTGGATAACCGCACACGTGGGCTGATTATTGCTGAGTTTAGGGTAAGATGTTATTTATTCATATTTAGTTTTAATTTGTGCTTTTGAATATTTAGTTACCACTTTGTTTTATGTTGTCTACTAATTAAGTAATTGCTGATATTCATATGTTGTATTGCAGAGATATTATCGCTTCGAGGACGGGCAGGAAGCCCACGACAGCACTGTTCTCGGGAAGTATCTCGAGATGAATTGGCACAAGTGGGTCTATGATTGGAAGAAGAAGGTCCAGACCAAGATGGCGGATGGACAGACACTTAGAGATGTCCGGCCAGATTTCAATGGTGCTGCGGTGTGGGAGCAGATGTGCGATATTTGGGAGGGTGAAGCGTTCAAGAAGATGTCGGCACAGCGTACAGCTGCCCGACAGTAGAGTCATCTCCCACACTGCACTGGGAGTCAGTCGTACGACCTATACAGGGAGAGACTCGAGGCGAGTCTAAAGCACCGACCTTCCCGCCTCGAGTTTTGGTGGCACACTCACCAGAAGAAAGGTGACGATGGTTATATCTCACCTGAGGCAGATCACATTGCGGTAAGTAATTTAATTATTTTAGTTAGTATGTATTTGATGGCTTTGAAATCCTTTTGTATTCTTTTAGCAAAATACTTGCTTTTCACCTATTTTTATGTTTTTTCAAACATGGTTCGAGGACCTTTCTGTGGTCTGGAGCAGCCAGAGAGATGACACTCCAGTGGCTGATGCTGAGCGTGACGACGAGGAGATGGAGGACTGGCTGCAGGCTACAGGGGGGCCGAAGAAGGGTAGAATTGTGGGCATTCCCCGTGTCCCAGCCTACACTATAGTCCCTGCTGCGCGATCTCGACGTCGCCCACCCACCGGAGGTAGTGGTGCGAGTGGATCAGGCGCTGGCCCTTCATTATTCGATGACTTCTTCAGGCGGATCATTGAGGGGTACATGTCAAGCAGTGTCGTGCAGTCAGGCGTGCCATCACGTGATCGGATCTACAAGCTTGCTCAGGAGGTTGTCCACGGCTCCATAGATCCTATAGCTGTCGCTGACGACCTCATGGGTGTAGTCCGGGAGGAGGCCATCCGTGTATGTGCAGTTGTCTTGGCCAACATCTTTCCTCTACATATTCGATAGGTAAAACTTATTATTGATGTATTTCCTTATTTGTAATTATATTGCTTATATAAACTGTCAAATAACTAGTTAGCACCGCGTAGCCAATAGACACGCGTTACAACTGACGGGACTCGATTCCGACATACGGAGACCGAGTTCAAGCCCCGTATGCCTAACTTGAGAAAACTTAGGAAATTAGTCGAAAAAGAGACCAAAACCCGCATCGGTCGTCCAGTTAACATGCAAACACAGGCAATAGCACCGCGTAGGCAATAGACACGCGTTACAACTGATGGAACTTGATTCCGACACATGGAGACCTAGTTCGAGCCCCGTACGCCTAACTTGAGAAAACTTAGGAAATTAGTCGAAAAAGAGACCAAACCCCGCATCGGTCGTCCAGTTAACACGCAAACATAGGCAATAGTACCGTGTAGGCAATAGACGCACGTTACAACTGATGGGACTCGATTCTAACGTACGGAGACCGAGTTCGAGCCCAGTATGCAAAACTAACCAACACTTAGCCAAAAAGTCGAACAAGAGGTCAAAACCCTCATCGGCCATCCGAATGACACGTATATATACACATAGCACCGCGTAGGCAATAGACACGCATTACAACTGACGGGACTCGATTCCGACATACAGAGACCGAGTTCGAGCCCCGTACGCTTAACTTGAGAAAACTTAGGAAATTAGTCGAAAAAGAAACCAAAACCCGCATCGGTCGTCTAGTTAATACGCAAACATAGGCAATAGCACCGCGTAGGCAATAGACACACATTACAACTGACGGGACTCGATTCCGACACACGGAGACTGAGTTCGAGCCCCGTACGCCTAACTTGAGAAAACTTAGGAAATTAGTCGAAAAAGAGACCAAAACCCGCATCGGTCGTCCAGTTAACACGCAAACATAGGCAATAGCACCGCGTAGGCAATAGACACGCGTTACAACTAACGGAACTCGATTTCGACACACGGAGACCGAGTTCGAGCCTAGTTTGCAAAACTAACCAACACTTAGTCAAAAAGCCGAAAAAGAGGTCAAAACCCGCATCGGCCGTCCGAATGACACGCAAACACACACATAGCACCGTGTAGGCAATAGACAAGCGTTACAACTGACGAGACTCGATTCCGACATATGGAGACCGAGTTCGAGCCCCGTACGCCTAACTTGAGAAAACTTACGAAATTAGTCGAAAAAGAGACCAAAATCCGCATCGGTCGTCCAGTTAACACGTAAACACAGGCAATAGTACCGCGTAGGCAATAGACAAGCGTTACAACTAACGGGACTCGATTCCGACACACGGAAACCGAGTTCGAGCCCCGTACGCCTAACTTGAGAAAACTTAGGAAATTAGTCAAAAAAGAGACCAAAACCCGCATCGGTCATCCAGTTAACGCGCAAACACAGGCAATAGCATCGCGTAGGCAATAGACATGCGTTACAACTAACGGGACTCGATTTCGACACACGGAGACCGAGTTCGAGCCCCGTACGCCTAACTTGAAGAACACAAACTATAATAATGTAAATATGTTTTCATTTTGATTTTGTTGTTAATATTTTAATTTTATAGGGTCTTGTTGACGAGACTCGTGTAGGTGGAGGCACTGGTGATGACCGCCGAGCTGATGACGAGCAGCCTCCTCCAGTACAGGGTGATGACCGTCGAGTTGATGACGAGCAGCCTCCTCCAGTACATGGTGATGACCGCCGACTCGATGACATGGAGACAGGCGATGTGTTGTAGTTAGTTTAGTTTATGTTATATTCTGAGTTTCATGTATGTATTTGTACAGTTTTTGAGTTGTACCGACGACCATTATATTTTTTATCTATATATTTGATTTGGGTTACTAGTTTATAAGAGGTATAGTTGTGATTTGATGGTTGTTATTAGTTTATAATAGGTGTATATTTGTAAATGAACAGGGAAATTTTGAAATTAAAAAAAAAATTCAAAATTTATGTAGTCATTGCTGACGGGGGTAATGGCGACGGCTATGCCGTCGCCAATGACTTATAGCGACAGACATAAGGTAATGGTCATTGCCGATGGCTACAATGTCAATGTCGACGGCCATGCTGTCGGTAATGGTTTTCCTCCTCAAAAACTGTAAGTCTTTGCTGACGGCATTGCCGTCACCATCGCCAATAACCTTATGTCGTCGCCAATGACCACTGTCGGTAATGATAATGATGCCGAAGGCTGACGACGGGAGACAGGGGCGACGACCTGTGGGGCGACGGCAGGGTCGACGACAGTGCCCGTCGCCAATTACTTCACTGCCGACGGTACTATGGTCATTGGCGACGGCGGGGCTCGTCGGCAATGACTGGTTTTCTTGTAGTGATCGTGGGATTGAGCCTAATGTGGTTACTTATAATGTGATTTTGAATGAAATTTTTAAAAGGTGTAGTTTACATCTACAGGATTAGCTTGAGAGGACAATTCAAGAAGCACAGAAGGTGTTTGAGGAAATGTGTATGAGAGAATTAGAGCATGTTGTAATGAGTTATTTTATTTCGCTTCATGTTTATCCAGTATGCACACCTATAGCATATTGGCTGGGATGTTCATGTTCATGTTGCTGAAAAGATCTTTAATATAATTTAGTAATGATATGCAATCCAATTTGAAAAAGAAACTAAATAAGGTAACTGTTATTCAGTGATTGGCTAGTAACAAACTTTATCAAGTATCTCCTTGTTCCTTTATTTAAGGTGTTTTGGTTTGACTTGAAAACATATCCGTTGGAACCAAATCTTTGTTAGCTGATCATATATCTGTTAGTTTCTTTAATTGCTAATATCATAGGATATACCAACTGTGATATGAGTTTCCTATTCTATCTTATGTTCATATCCGTTGGTCAATATTAATAACTTTAATTATGGAATTTAAATCATCTGATTTCTTGCTAACAATTGTAGTCGTTGGCCTTCATCTTATATAAAGTTTCATCATGCTCGGTTATGTGGGGACCCAACGATTGGAAAACAGCAAGCCATTCTTCTTAATTGGAAAAAAGCACATTTACCCCATTGTAGTTGTAGTGTTTTAAGCAATTAGCCACTGTGCTTTTAAAATATTCAATTAGCCCACTGTACTTTTTTAAAATGTTCAATCAAGCAATTCCGTCCAATTTTGCTAACGGACGTTAAAAAATTGGGGAAAAAAAGCACCTTTTACCCCACAGTGCTTTTAAAATATTCAATTAGCCCACTGTACTTTTTAAAAATGCTCAATCAAGCAATTCCGTCCAATTTTTCTCACGGACGTTAAAAAATTGGGTCAATTTTCCTACGTGGCTTTAAAAAATAAAATACAAATTGGGCCAATTTTGCTCACGGATGTCGTTTGTATTATTTAATATTATATAAATGGGGATAAATAATATAAGAATTGAATGTAAAAATATTATTTAATACTAATATTTATGTCATGTACGTAATTTAAGAGAATATTTAAAGATTTAAATTTTATTAACATATCCAATATGATCATTAACATTGTTTTATTATGATAAATGATAATAATAAATTTTAAATATCTTAATTTTTTTTTTCTTAAATTATCTACTATATGATTATTAGATAACAATTTTATTTTATATAATTTATTAGTATTTTGTTACATATGTCGTGATGTCGTGATTTTTAGTTTTGGTAATTTCTAATTAAGTTTAGTGGGTAGGATTGGATTCGTAACCATCTTGACCTTGGAGTAATTTTATTTTTTATATCAGATATATATATATATATATATATATATATATATATATATACATATATATATATATATATATATATATATATATATATATGCCGATGTCATACATATATTTGATCATGATTAAAATCATGAGTACCGAAATTATTAACTAAGTTTATTAGTTTAAGAATTTATAGTTTGGAATAGTTGATCGGTGACATATGGTGTTCCATATTAGACCACGTGAGATTTATGAATTATGATTTTTAGAAAAAAAAAAATTCAAAAACAAAATTAATTTTAATTTTAATTTTTAATTTTTAGTTAAAGTTAAACGCTCAAATAAAATAGAATCTTTAAATGGGGATGAATAATATAAAAATTGAATGTAAAAATATTATTTAATACTAATATTTATGTCATGTACGTAATTTAAGAGAATATTTAAAGATTTAAATTTTATTAACATATCCAATATGATCAATAACATTATTTTATTATGATAAATGATAATAATAAAATTTAAATTTCTTAATTTTTTCTTAAATTATCTACTATATGATTATTAGATAACAATTTTATTTTATATATAATTTATTAGTATTTTGTTACATATGTCGTGATGTCGTGATTTTTAGTTTTGGTAATTTCTAATTAAATTTTATCCAATATTCTCTTAAATTACGTACATGACATAAATATTATTATTAAATAATAATTTTACATTCAATTCTTATATTATTCAGCTCCATTTAAACAATAAAATATAAATTGGGTCAATTTTGCTCACGGACGTCATTTGTATTTTATTTTTAAAGCCACGTACGAAAATTGGCCCAATTTTCTAACGCCCGTGAGCAAAATTGAACGGAATTGCTTGATTGAACATTTTAAAAAGTACAGTGGGCTAATTGAATATTTTAAAAGCACAGTGGGGTAAAGGTGCTTTTTCCCCCCTATTTTTTAACGTCCGTTAGCAAAATTGGACGGAATTGCTTGATTAAACATTTTTTAAAAATACAGTGAGCTAATTGAATATTTTTAAAACACAGTGACTAATTGCTTAAAACACTACAACCACAGTGGGGTAAAAGTGTTTTTTCCCCTTCTTAATTCTTATAGCTTTCTAATAGTCTTTCTAGCAATCAATGTTCTGCTATTCTTAGGCTGGAAAATTGATATTACATTGGAATCACCATTATTGTAATTTGAAAAACAAGCAACTGTTTGCTTTGGTGGTCTAGAGTTTCTAGAGTTTGGTGGGTCTATTCAAAGGAAGCTTCAAAGGCCTCAGAGGTGAGAACAGGTGCAGAGGTGTACAAGTTGCAAAGGTGCAAAGGGGGCATTGGTGTCCAACATCAGAATTGAAGCGTCTTTGTAACAGGGAGTTATTTTTTGTATTGAGGTTTAAACTATAATAAAAAGAGGCTCCAATCCTAGTTGGGATTGGAAGTGGATTAGGCTACTAGATAGAGGATAAGGGTTGAACCACGTAAAAAATTTTGGTGTCTTTACGTTTCTGCACTTCTCCTTTCTGTTTGTTTAATTTCTGGATATTTTGTTTTATTAGTTTGAACGTATCCAGACACTAAAGCAGACAGGTATAGATGTATGATAATATTGAACGAAGAACATAAGTTAAAGCAGACAGGTGTAGCTGTTTGAATTAAACCTATAACAGAAATAGGTGTGAATAGGTGTTTAAGCTAAAAGTGATAAAAGGTGAAAGCTTTTTGAAATTTTTTGCTACAGGTTTAGTTCAGACAGCTACACCTATCTGCTTTAGTGTCTGCTTTAACTTATGTTCTTCGTTCAATATTATCAGATAGCTATACATGTCTGTTTTAGTGTTTGGATACGTATATCTTCAAACTAATAAAACAAAATACCCAAAAATTAAACAAACAGAAATGAGAAGTGCGAAAATGTAAAGACACCAATATTTTTATGTGGTTCAGCCCCTATCCTCTATCTAGTAGCCTAATCCACGTCCAATCCCAACTAGGATTGGAGACTCTTTTTATTATAGTTTAAACCTCAATACAAAAAATAACTTCCTGTTACAAAGACGCTTCAATTCTAATATGTTGGACACCAATGCCCCCTTTGCACCTATACAGCTTGTACACCTCTGCACATGTTCTCACCTCTGAGACCTTTGAATAAACCCACTAAACTCTAGAAACTCTAGACCACCAAAGCTAACAGTTGCTTGTTTTTTAGATTACAATAATGGATATTCCAATGTAATATCAATTTTCTAGCCTAAGAATAACAGGACATTAATTGCTAGAAAGACTATTAGAAAGCTATAAGAATTGAGAAGAATGGCTTGCTGCTTTCCAATCGTTGGGTCCCCTCATAACCGAGCATGATGAAGCTTTATATAAGATGAAGGCCAACGATTATAATTGTTAGCAAGAAATCAGATGATTTAAATACCATAATTAAAGCTACTAATATTGACAAACAGATATGAACATAAGATAGAAATGATTCATATCACAGTTGGAATACGTCAGGAGATTTATTAACAATAGAAATATCATTCAAATCTGACGTATTTTTGTTTAAATCTGTGACATGAGCTAAGAAAGCCTGACATTCGTTTTTTAATAAACGAATAGCTTTATGGCTTGATATGACAGTGATTGACTTTAGTGGTTTGGTTGCTTGAATTCGCATAATAGGTTGGTTAGGAATATGAAAGCTATCAACCTTACGAAAACAATCAATTTTTGCATGAAGAGTAGTTAACCAATCAATCCTTAAAATCACATCAAATACAAGTATTTTCAAAGAGATAAGATCGATAGATAATGTGAGGGTGCAGATTTGAATCAAGCAAGACTTATAAACAGTGGATGTAATGAAGGTTTCTTCCAACGGAGTTTCAACAGATAAGTCAAAATCTAATTTCTCCGAAGTTAAATTTAAACGTTGAGCGCAAATAGGAGAAATTAAAGAATGACTAGAACCGGTATTAAATAAGGTATAGACTTCATAAGAGTTTATGATTAGCTTACCCGTGATAATTTCGTTTGGGTTTCTCGATTTTTGGGAGGTCACGACAAACGCTCTCCCTTGAACTATCGGCTTTGACTTGTCTGGGACGGCTTTTGGTGTCTTCATCCCAGCTGGACTTGGTTTCACTGCACGACAAAATTGGGCTAGGTGACCTTCTCTTCCATAATTATAACATGCTTTGGACTGCTGCGTACAGTTTGGACTGATGTGTCCCTCCCCTCTACATTTGTAGCATACGACCGGTGGTCGTTCTCCTTCCTTGAAAACAGGTGCTGGTGCTGCTGTCTTTCCATCATTATTGAACCTTCTCTTCTTAAAATTTCCACTTCTATTGTCGTGGACAGGATTACCACCGAAGTGGTTACCATTACTGGCATGTTGATTTCCTCCACATTTGTTGTCATCGCTTCGATGACTATTACCACTAGTATTATTGTTTTGACGGCTGCTCTCTCTTGGCTGGGTTGACTCATTATCGAGCTTCAATAACTGAGCCCTATTTACAACATCTGAATACAAACACAGTTTGTGAGAAATGAGGTATTGACGTATTTCGAGTTTCAAATCTCGTAGAAAAATTCGCGTCATTCTCTCCTCATTTTCAACCAAATGGGATGCAAACCGGGATAACTTGGTAAACTTAGCTTCGTACTGCGACACGATCATATTGTTTTTATCCAGCTTGATGAACTCCACCTCCTTCATGTGACGAATAGTTTCAAAAAAATATTTGTCGTTGAACAATTCTTGGAACTTCTCCCAAAACATCTTCAGTGCGGCAGGCTGAGTATGTTTTATAGATTCCCACCAATAATCTGCCTCTCCTCGCAACATGAGGGTGACAAAGGAAACCTTTTGCTCCTCGGAGCATCCCAAGACATCAAATATCTTGGTGATCTACTTTATCCACGTCTCTGCCTTAAGTGGTTCTGGCTTTCCCAAAAACTCTGGTGGTCCCAACTCCTTGAACTGCTTAGCGGTGACCGTCCGAGAGTTGCCAGTGTTTCCAGCTGCATTTTGAACATGAGTCTCTCTTGCTTGATGTTGCACGAATTGCAGAAAGCTCCTAAACATTCTGTTATTCATCATTTGGTCGGTGTTGTTGTGTACATGAGGATTATTGCCTTCCTAATGTACATTATCCTGGTTATTGATCATCAGTGACTCAACGGTCTTATGTGCTCCATTGCTATTCTCGGATGTCATTTTCAAACACTGCCACAAAACAAGGGTTAATTGACATGCCACATATTATTCCTATATTCTTACCGACCAATTAAATAACAAATAAGTTTAGGTAGGTCATACTAGCGAAAGATTTACCCGTCTCTCCCCTCCTAGTTCTAGTCTCACATCTCAGCCAGGGATCATATCCCTAAGCTTTGATACTAACTGTGATCACCCCAAAATAGGTATACATCACCCATTCCGAGTCGCCAAATACATGGTACAGAATTTAAATACAACTTCATTTATACAATACGACAAAAGCGTAGCTGAGAGTTTTTACATAAATATTATCTCAGAGACAATATCCAAACTAAAATGAAGTCCTCATTACATTTATTATCACACTATTTCACAGAATAGTGAGGACTACTATAGCCACCTATCCTGGACTATCACTCCATTCTCCGACTCGTCCCGGCTACGTTCTCATTTCCTGAAAAGAACAATGGAAGCACAAGGGTGAGCTCAACTAGCCCAGTAAGAAATATTATGACTAAGATAATGCAGAATAAATTATCGTTAGCCTTCAACAATGTTAAACTAATATAATACAATAAACAACAAGTTTAACTGCAGCGGAACAAGCAATCCTTTAGAAGAGTCAAGTAGATCATGATATCTACTATCTTCTATGATTTAAAAGTTTACCATCAATTTTATCGCTGAGACTCTGCTCAATAAATAATCCACATCACTGAATTATACATGCACTACGGGCCAAGGATATTCATTAGTAGCACATCAACGAATTATCCATGCACTACGGTCCAAGGATATTCGTGTTATCACCAATGGTCATGATCATGCCAACAACTGTCCATCAATGCACTACGGGCCAATGAGGACTTTTACCACATCATTTGTAACATTACATGTCATGATTATACCGAATAATCCCTGGTCATAATTATACCAATCAACAGTCCATCTATGCACTACGGGCCAAAGATGACTTTCAACACAATATAAGCATGAGGATGATGACAATGATATAAGAATTCAATTAAATGAAAGCAATGATAAATTTTAAAGATTTATAATTCAATTTATCTATAATTCAATAATGTCGAAATTATCAACATGATACTGCTTTGTGGAGTAAAATTAAAGAATAAAATTGTATAAAAAATGATTAAGACAAAAAAGAAATTAATTTTTTTGTCATGAATAGTACCCAGATTAATAGTATCTCTTGAATAGTACTTTGGGAATAGTACCACGTGAATAGTAACCCGACATAAAAAGATTAAAAATTATCAAAAATGCTCAGAATAATATTTTTATGAAAAGATACTAGATGAAACTAGAGCCGGTCCTGGGCAAGGGCCACCAGGGCAACCGCCCAAGGCCCACAGTTGAGGGGGGCTCAAATTTTTTTATAAGCTTATGTATTTATGTCTATAAAAAAAATAAAAAGATTAGCAATATTATGTATTAAAAATGATGTGTTAGAAAACATTAAATATGATAGTATAATTGATAATTTTGCATCTAAAAGTGCAACGAGAATACATTTTAAATGATGTTTTGTGGTTTAGATTTCACAGGGCAAAATTACAAAAATACCAACTGTAGTTGGTAAGTTTTACTGATTACACCATTAAACTTTTAATTTTTTAAATTACACTACTAAATTAATTATTATTTTAAAATTGGGTCATTCCGCTTGTGAGGACCCCAAACTCGGATACTTGAAACCCGAACTCGGTTCTTCACGATACCATTTCTATGAGCGGAATAATACTAATAATAATAACAATAATATAAAAGATCAAATTAATTTACATAATTATCAGAGTCTAACTTCCAAGTACGAAACCTTTAAACATTCATTACAACCCATGATAGATAATATATATCATGATTGTCTTAATAACATTAAACTATTACATAACATAGTAATTCGTTCATTCAGCAACCTTCCCTTTTCCTTTGTTCTTAGCAGAGTTCTCTGGTCGTTCGCACTTAGCTGAAAACATTTAAATTTAAGCAAGGATGAGCATTTGAGTGCCCAGCAAGCAATAGCAATTATATATATATATATATATATATATATATATATATATATATATATATATATAAGCTGAAAGGATTTAAATGTTTTCTTTGTTCTATTCTTCTACAACAAGTTAATAGTTGTGAAGTATTCTGAACCGATAATAATAACATAACAACTTTTTTTCAAATTTTTGAAACTACATAATGACTATATCTGGGGTTATGGTGACATGCCATGAACATTGTTTTCATTTTCGAAAAGGTTAAACAGAAATTCATCTGTAAACCGTCATAACTTACGGGCACGGGGGTGATCAGCCCGTTATGCCCTGCATTGATCAATACTACATTGCTAGAACGATATTATCGTTCATCCTTTGTCCGCCGGAGCGCATAAAAATTTTCCCGTGTAGGGATGTTCATACCTGTCTGGGTTCTAAATCAAAGGTTTTATCTTGTTCAACAATAATCTATAATTCAATATATCTGTATACGGGTAATTGACAAAGGTATATCAACATGTGATTAAATACAATGATTATCCAAGTGGGGACACTTGTTTAACCACTTCTAGAAATTAACGAACAGAATATATATGTCCGAATTATCATATACTAACATGTTGATATTCAATGAGCTTATATAATATAAAGTCCATAATCTGTACAATAATAATATAGTTTAGAAACATTCTTACTCACATCCATTGCATAAAGAAAATGCAAAGGTTAGATACTTGCCTGAAGCGCTGCTTACAACTTGTAATTAAGATCTATCGCTTATCTCACGACCTATCATTAATAAGATAGTTCGTTCGATTAGAACAACATACTACAACACATAACACTGCTTATTACAGTCAACACATAACCTAATCACATTAGCACCTATGTTTAATAACCATTGAATCACAAATAATCACTTATACAATCAAAATATCTAAGTCCATATCAATTTCTGAAACATGTCGGTCTACCGACAATTTTATCGGGTAATTATCGAGTCTAAGACTCTATACTATAACTTAACATCAGTACGTATCAGTCATATTATTTTTAAATGACTCAATAAAATTTTAAAACATTTATTATAATTTATCATAAATTTTCAAACATTGGAATCATATTTAAATGATTTAAATACCAATCAATTCTATTATAATAAATATTTAATTAGTATTAAACTATTAATGAAATCATTTCCAAAATATTAAAGTTATGTATAATAACTCAAAATACTTTTAAAGTATTAATATTACCCTTAAATGATTTTTAAAACATTTAAAATCATTTTTAAATAATTATCATTAATATTAAAGTATTAATGTTCTATTTATCAAAATATTAAAAGTCATTATTCATAACTTAAAATATTTTTAATTCATTTATATCCTTTTTAAATAATTTTTAAAGTAATAAAACCATTTATAAACTATTTATTTAATATAATTATTAAATAAATTTAATATCATAACTAATAACTTAATAATCATTAATATTTAATTATTAATGAAATTATCCTTTAAATATTAAAAGTTATATTTTATAACTTAAAATATTTTTAAACACTTTATTTTCATTTAATATGATTTTTAATATAATAAAATCATTTTTAATTAATTTATTTAATTCATTTAGTAAATAAATTAATTACCATTAATATCAATTTATTAATGAAATTTATCATAAAATATTAAAAGTCATTAAAAATAACTTAAAATATTTTCTTATATCATAATATAATTTTTAATGATTTTTCTAATATTAAAATTATTTTTAAATAATTTATTTAATATTATAATGAAATAAATTAAATACTTTTAATATTTCAAAAATATTAAATATTTATGAAATATATTAAAAATAATTAAAAACTAATTTTCGGAATTTTTAATAATTTTTAATAATTTATTTTGTATTTTTAATAATTAAAAACTAATTTTTTTCTATTTAATAATTAATTTCCGAAAAATATTAAATAATCTGTCGCTAAAGACCACCTATAGCGACAGAACCGTCGCTATAGGTGTTCTTCATGTTCTTGGCCAAACCCAGAAATTCATAATCAGTTGCTAAGGTGTCATGTTTGACCAACAATAATTCAGTGTGTAGTGTGATTCTGGACCAACTAAGCATTAGAGCATGTAGTACTAGTGTAACACTTCAGGCTACAACAACAATCATGACCATACTACATAAACAGAACGAGATCTGGCCTTCCCAAAAACCTTGTCAGAGCTGTTCTTCATTTCTGGGTATTCTAGAAATGAAGAACAGTTCATACTGCCTTCTCTCGATCTTTATATCTTGCAACACATGAACGAGTTTCGTGATCTTAGGCTTTCAGGTTGTAGAACACATGTAAGTCTAGAGATCCATTACATAAAATCATAATAACAACAACAAAATCAAAAGACATAAGCTGGTCAAACCTTGTCAAAGATCATGCACTTAAGTTTTCTGGGTTACCCAGAAAACTAAGTTCGTGATCTTCTGGCCTGGTTTGACCATCCACTGACTTCGATCCACTAGATATTTAGGCGATATACAAGCTTAATCTTGAAGTCCATATACCATAGTACAAACATATTACAACATCAACAACAAATAAACTAACACCTGCAAGATCCAAGGCCATGAATCTACTGCCAGACATGTTCTAGAAGCTTTCTGGGTAACCCAGAAATGGCCCGGTCAATGCCGGTCAACGTGGTTTGACCACTAATAACTTTCTACTGGCTTACGATCTGACTTTGATTCCAGTTTCAGATCAAAGATCTTATAGCATACTACCAGATCAAAGCTTAAAAACACAAAAACACATAACATGACGAGATCTATAGGACCTGACATTCACTGTCAGAAACAACAAAAATAAATTTCCAGATTTGGGAAATCTTCAAATCCGAGCCTCTAGATGTTATGGATCTAACATCTAGCAACCCAGATCATCATTAGACATCTTATATGACACATTTAACGCAAAAAAAAAAAACAGCATCAAAGATCAGATCATGGACAGAAATTAAAGCTAGGGTTTTATACCTTCTTGATCGATTTCTGATTTTGTGTTGCTGATTTGTTTATGGTGGACGTGGGGCTGTGTTTTGGGACTAAAATGCTAAGAAATTTCGTGGGTTTTAGTGAGAGAGACTCAAGGATGTGAGTTTGTGCAAAATAAGTGGCCAAATGGGATTTTTCTCTCTCCAATTCTATATATACACTTGTTAGATGCATGAATGGCTGATGAAAGTAGCTTGTGGCTGTCATTTTCAGCACATGGAGTTGTTGGGTTTGGTTCACCAACTAAACCTAATGTCAAAACCTACATATTAGCCAAAATAATGTAACTAGGGGCAATATGGTCAATTGGTAATTCATTAAATGGCATACTTCGAACTTGGCAAACCCTTAGGGTTTAACCCTTAGGTTTTCCAACATTTACTTTTCTAGAATTACATTTTAGGGTTTACACAAAAATAAATAAAATCAAATAAAAAATTAAATAAAATTTTAGTTTCCTAAATTTTTGAAATTAGGATTTTCTAATTATGATTAATTTTATAATTACCTTATACAGGAACATTAGGGTTTAAATCATATAATTATCATTAACTTTGCTAAAATAGCAATCAGGGTTTACAAATGGTAATTAAGTTTTATAATTTCTAATTAGGGTTGCTAATTATAGAAATTAGGGTTTCTAGAAATTAATATTTCAAAATGTTAACTGGGGTTTACCTAATTATGCATA
The DNA here is from genome assembly GCA_016801055.1 of Panax notoginseng. Taxonomy (NCBI): domain Eukaryota; kingdom Viridiplantae; phylum Streptophyta; class Magnoliopsida; order Apiales; family Araliaceae; genus Panax; species Panax notoginseng. The sequence goes on from CM029014.1 coordinate 231,139,770, forward strand.
AAATCACATAACATCACTACATAATAATCTCGAACTAATAATTGAGTTTCAAACTAGGGTTTAACACTTAAAATAGGGGTTTTAATAAATTTATTAGGGTTTCTAAAACTTTAATTAGGGTTTACCTAATTAATCACTTAATACACAACATAAAACATATAACATAGTTATATAACAGTCTTAAGCTCACAATTGATTTTCAATTTAGAGTTTCCCTAAGTAAAATTAGGGTTTAACCAATTAATACTAGGGTTTTGAAATTAAACACCATAATTAACCAATTATCATCAATACGTACATGCAGTACATATTCATAGCACTGAAAAATCAAAATATAATTAATATTATATTATTATTCTCATACCTTGGCAATAATCCAAAATTAGGGTTTGGATTCCATATCTGATTTATTCTTCATATTTAACCTTAATAATTAAGGTAAAATATTTACTTTAATAATCCATACAAAAATTCATATAATAAAATAATTATTATAATTATTCTAAAAATCACTCCATATATTAATTAAATAATATATGATTATATATTTCGTGGAAAATAATTAATAAAAACATTTCTACCTTAAAATTAATTATTATAAGAATATACCTTATAAAAATCAATAATTCTAAAATAAATTCATTTGTAAATATTTATGTAATAAATATATTTTTATTTACCACATAAATACATATACACATAATCTTGTACAAATCCCCATCCTTAATATAAAAAAAAAATTATTTACAAAATTTCTTATTTATTTATATAGAAAATATCGGGTTGTTACATTCACCCTCCCTTATAAAGATTCCGTCCTTGGAATCACCGTTTTAAAACCTATACATACCTGGTACATAACATACACAATCATTGTAAGTAGATCTCGATCAACTTTGATCGAACTGTTCTTTAACTATTCACATGAAGCTTGTCTTTCTGATTACATGGAAAAAAATTGGTTTCTAAAAGAACTCAAATTCCTCCTCAAAATTTCTTTATAAAATAATTTACTATATATAGGAAAATCATGCATAAGAAAATAAAAGGCATACGAATAATACCTGGAGTTGCATTGCCAGCTGCTGCCGTGTCCTGGACTGTCATGTTGTAGACCCTTGCCATAGATTTTGTTAGCTTGCTTGACGAAGTCGGTCCTGTGATTGCTAATGTTCCACTGCCAGTGCCCATGTTCACACTTCCTGTCTCCACCCTCCTCTTAGGACAATCTTTCACCCTGTGCTCTGTCGATCCGCATATAAAGCATCCACTATTCATCCTAGGATTGGGGCAGTTGGGAGAAATATAGCCCTCCTGTCCGCACTTATAGCAAACAAATTTTCCTTACAAACACTCCCCCGAGTGATTCTTCCCACATGTCTTACATGGCACTATCTGTTTCTTAACACCTTCATGTTTCACTTGTACACTTGTAAAACTGCTCACCTTCCTCTTACTATCACCACTCCTGCTCCCACTATTAATTTCCACCTTCCTAGCTCCTTCTATCTTACCCTTATTCTTCATCTCCTTATTGTAAAGGCTCGTGGCCTCACTTCCCTCCTCAGCTATGATCGCTTTCTCCATGAGTGCTGCAAATGTAGGAATTTGCAACACCGCCACTTTGTTATAGAGCCAGGGTTTCAATCCCAGCTCAAACCTTCTAGCTTTCCTAGCCTCCGTATCAACTTGATGCGGAGCAAACCTAGCTAACTCATTGAATTTGGCGGCGTATTCAGACACCGTCATATTCTCCTGCTTCAACTCTAAAAATTTAACCTCCATCCTCGCCTGCATACTTGGTGAAAAATAATTTTTGAAAAACAAAGTTTTAAATCTATCCCATGTGACTACACCTTCACCTGCCCTAGCCTGATTCGCTTCCCACCAAAAATTTGCTTCCCCCTTCATCATGTAAGTGGCAAAAGCAGTTTTCTGCCCCTCATCTACCCTAGCTACCGTAAACGATTTTTCAATTTCCTTAACCCAAATTTGAGCTTCTACAGGGTCAGTTGTACCTTTGAATTCTGGTGGTCCTACAGCCTTAAAGTCTTTGAAGTTCGCTAAGCGGTTGCCCGGCTGGTTTCCAGCGACCGGTATTCCCTGTTGCATAGCCTGAGCTAACATGTTCACAAATTGCTGCATCGGATCTGGTTATTGTTGTCCCTCAACATTGTTGACAGATTCCTCTGCCCTTTGATTGCGAGTTCGACGTCTTGGCGGCATTATCTGATTGAAAAAAAATCATAATTTAACTTACATTCTAAACCTTATCACATAAGTTTAATATTTTAAACTTATTTCATCATTTCTCAAACATAGATTCATATTCATTTAACGAATATTTTACATAGCACAAAATGCTTTGAACTTCAGCTATCCCTTTATGACCTCAAAAGTCGAAATTTACAGTCTTGACTTAATACAAAAGTTGGAAACATTACATTACACAAACGTACTTATCATATGTATTATATTAAACACTCCTACACAACAGAACCTATACTACCTATTTATTACACCTTTTCCTTGGACATTCTCTCGCCTGATGACCTTCTATACCACAGACATAACATGCTCCTTTTTTGTAGTCAGGACAGTACGGAGTGGTATGTCCTTCATAGCCACAAAGATAACAAATTATCCTTTTTCACCTGACATCTACACACATAAATTATCCTAATTAGCATATAGTATATACACAAAACAAATAAGAGTTTTATACAAGTTATCTTTTATTTAGTTTAACGATGAATTTAGTCAATTCATCTCTTTTTAAACTCTATATGAGTTATTTATATTTTCAACGTTTCCCTCTGTTCTAAGGTTATAGCCTAAGGTCTAGCCCACCTAAGGTTTCTAACCCTATAGCTCTGATACCAACCTGTGAGGACCCCAAACTCGGATACTTGAAACCCGAACTCGGTTCTTCACGATACCATTTCTATGAGCGGAATAATACTAATAATAATAACAATAATATAAAAGATCAAATTAATTTACATAATTATCAGAGTCTAACTCCCAAGTACGAAACCTTTAAACATTCATTACAACCCATGATAGATAATATATATCATGATTGTCTTAATAACATTAAACTATTACATAACATAGTAATTCCTTTTCCTTTGTTCTTAGCAGAGTTCTCTGGTCGTTCGCACTTAGCTGAAAACATTTAAATTTAAGCAAGGATGAGCATTTGAGTGCCCAGCAAGCAATAGCAATTATATATATATATATATATATATATATATATATATATATATATATATATATATATATATATATATATATAAGCTGAAAGGATTTAAATGTTTTCTTTGTTCTATTCTTCTACAACAAGTCAATAGTTGTGAAGTATTCTGAACCGATAATAATAACATAACAACTTTTTTTCAAATTTTTGAAACTACATAATGACTATATCTGGGGTTATGGTGACATGCCATGAACATTGTTTTCATTTTCGAAAAGGTTAAACAGAAATTCATCTGTAAACCGTCATAACTTACGGGCACGGGGGTGATCAGCCCGTTATGCCCTGCATTGATCAATACTACATTGCTAGAACGATATTATCGTTCATCCTTTGTCCGCCGGAGCGCATAAAAATTTTCCCGTGTAGGGATGTTCATACCTGTCTGGGTTCTAAATCAAAGGTTTTATCTTGTTCAACAATAATCTATAATTCAATATATCTGTATACGGGTAATTGACAAAGGTATATCAACATGTGATTAAATACAATGATTATCCAAGTGGGGACACTTGTTTAACCACTTCTAGAAATTAACGAACAGAATATATATGTCCGAATTATCATATACTAACATGTTGATATTCAATGAGCTTATATAATATAAAGTCCATAATCTGTACAACAATAATATAGTTTAGAAACATTCTTACTCACATCCATTGCATAAAGAAAATGCAAAGGTTAGATACTTGCCTGAAGCGCTGCTTACAACTTGTAATTAAGATCTATCGCTTATCTCACGACCTATCATTAATAAGATAGTTCGTTCGATTAGAACAACATACTACAACACATAACACTGCTTATTACAGTCAACACATAACCTAATCACATTAGCACCTATGTTTAATAACCATTGAATCACAAATAATCACTTATACAATCAAAATATCTAAGTCCATATCAATTTTTGAAACATGTCGGTCTACCGACAATTTTATCGGGTAATTATCGAGTCTAAGACTCTATACTATAACTTAACATCAGTACGTATCAGTCATATTATTTTTAAATGACTCAATAAAATTTTAAAACATTTATTATAATTTATCATAAATTTTCAAACATTGGAATCATATTTAAATGATTTAAATACCAATCAATTCTATTATAATAAATATTTAATTAGTATTAAACTATTAATGAAATCATTTCCAAAATATTAAAGTTATGTATAATAACTCAAAATACTTTTAAAGTATTAATATTACCCTTAAATGATTTTTAAAACATTTAAAATCATTTTTAAATAATTATCATTAATATTAAAGTATTAATGTTCTATTTATCAAAATATTAAAAGTCATTATTCATAACTTAAAATATTTTTAATTCATTTATATCCTTTTTAAATGATTTTTAAAGTAATAAAACCATTTATAAACTATTTATTTAATATAATTATTAAATAAATTTAATATCATAACTAATAACTTAATAATCATTAATATTTAATTATTAATGAAATTATCCTTTAAATATTAAAAGTTATATTTTATAACTTAAAATATTTTTAAACACTTTATTTTCATTTAATATGATTTTTAATATAATAAAATCATTTTTAATTAATTTATTTAATTCATTTAGTAAATAAATTAATTACCATTAATATCAATTTATTAATGAAATTTATCATAAAATATTAAAAGTCATTAAAAATAACTTAAAATATTTTCTTATATCATAATATAATTTTTAATGATTTTTCTAATATTAAAATTATTTTTAAATAATTTATTTAATATTATAATGAAATAAATTAAATACTTTTAATATTTCAAAAATATTAAATATTTATGAAATATATTAAAAATAATTAAAAACTAATTTTCGGAATTTTTAATAATTTTTAATAATTTATTTTATATTTTTAATAATTAAAAACTAATTTTTTTCTATTTAATAATTAATTTCCGAAAAATATTAAATAATCTGTCGCTAAAGACCACCTATAGCGACAAAACCGTCGCTATAGGTGTTCTTCATGTTCTTGGCCAAACCCAGAAATTCATAATCAGTTGCTAAGGTGTCACGTTTGACCAACAATAATTCAGTGTGTAGTGTGATTCTGGACCAACTAAGCATTAGAGCATGTAGTACTAGTGTAACACTTCAGGCTACAACAACAATCATGACCATACTACATAAACAGAACGAGATCTGGCCTTCCCAAAAACCTTGTCAGAGCTGTTCTTCATTTCTGGGTATTCTAGAAATGAAGAACAGTTCATACTGCCTTCTCTCGATCTTTATATCTTGCAACACATGAACGAGTTTCGTGATCTTAGGCTTTCAGGTTGTAGAACACATGTAAGTCTAGAGATCCATTACATAAAATCATAATAACAACAACAAAATCAAAAGACATAAGCTGGTCAAACCTTGTCAAAGATCATGCACTTAAGTTTTCTGGGTTACCCAGAAAACTAAGTTCGTGATCTTCTGGCCTGGTTTGACCATCCACTGACTTCGATCCACTAGATATTTAGGCGATATACAAGCTTAATCTTGAAGTCCATATACCATAGTACAAACATATTACAACATCAACAACAAATAAACTAACACCTGCAAGATCCAAGGCCATGAATCTACTGCCAGACATGTTCTAGAAGCTTTCTGGGTAACCCAGAAATGGCCCGGTCAATGCCGGTCAACGTGGTTTGACCACTAATAACTTTCTACTGGCTTACGATCTGACTTTGATTCCAGTTTCAGATCAAAGATCTTATAGCATACTACCAGATCAAAGCTTAAAAACACAAAAACACATAACATGACGAGATCTATAGGACCTGACATTCACTGTCAGAAACAACAAAAATAAATTTCCAGATTTGGGAAATCTTCAAATCCGAGCCTCTAGATGTTATGGATCTAACATCTAGCAACCCAGATCATCATTAGACATCTTATATGACACATTTAACGCAAAAAAAAAAACAGCATCAAAGATCAGATCATGGACAGAAATTAAAGCTAGGGTTTTATACCTTCTTGATCGATTTCTGATTTTGTGTTGCTGATTTGTTTATGGTGGACGTGGGGCTGTGTTTTGGGACTAAAATGCTAAGAAATTTCGTGGGTTTTAGTGAGAGAGACTCAAGGATGTGAGTTTGTGCAAAATAAGTGGCCAAATGGGATTTTTCTCTCTCCAATTCTATATATACACTTGTTAGATGCATGAATGGCTGATGAAAGTAGCTTGTGGCTGTCATTTTCAGCACATGGAGTTGTTGGGTTTGGTTCACCAACTAAACCTAATGTCAAAACCTACATATTAGCCAAAATAATGTAACTAGGGGCAATATGGTCAATTGGTAATTCATTAAATGGCATACTTCGAACTTGGCAAACCCTTAGGGTTTAACCCTTAGGTTTTCCAATATTTACTTTTCTAGAATTACATTTTAGGGTTTACACAAAAATAAATAAAATCAAATAAAAAATTAAATAAAATTTTAGTTTCCTAAATTTTTGAAATTAGGATTTTCTAATTATGATTAATTTTATAATTACCTTATACAGGAACATTAGGGTTTAAATCATATAATTATCATTAACTTTGCTAAAATAGCAATCAGGGTTTACAAATGGTAATTAAGTTTTATAATTTCTAATTAGGGTTGCTAATTATAGAAATTAGGGTTTCTAGAAATTAATATTTCAAAATGTTAACTGGGGTTTACCTAATTATGCATAAAATCACATAACATCACTACATAATAATCTCGAACTAATAATTGAGTTTCAAACTAGGGTTTAACACTTAAAATAGGGGTTTTAATAAATTTATTAGGGTTTCTAAAACTTTAATTAGGGTTTACCTAATTAATCACTTAATACACAACATAAAACATAAAACATAGTTATATAACAGTCTTAAGCTCACAATTGATTTTCAATTTAGAGTTTCCCTAAGTAAAATTAGGGTTTAACCAATTAATACTAGGGTTTTGAAATTAAACACCATAATTAACCAATTATCATCAATACGTACATGCAGTACATATTCATAGCACTGAAAAATCAAAATATAATTAATATTATATTATTATTCTCATACCTTGGCAATAATCCAAAATTAGGGTTTGGATTCCATATCTGATTTATTCTTCATATTTAACCTTAATAATTAAGGTAAAATATTTACTTTAATAATCCATACAAAAATTCATATAATAAAATAATTATTATAATTATTCTAAAAATCACTCCATATATTAATTAAATAATATATGATTATATATTTCGTGGAAAATAATTAATAAAAACATTTCTACCTTAAAATTAATTATTATAAGAATATACCTTATAAAAATCAATAATTCTAAAATAAATTCATTTGTAAATATTTATGTAATAAATATATTTTTATTTACCACATAAATACATATACACATAATCTTGTACAAATCCCCATCCTTAATATAAAAAAAAAATTATTTACAAAATTTCTTATTTATTTATATAGAAAATATCGGGTTGTTACATTCACCCTCCCTTATAAAGATTCCGTCCTTGGAATCACCGTTTTAAAACCTATACATACCTGGTACATAACATACACAATCATTGTAAGTAGATCTCGATCAACTTTGATCGAACTGTTCTTTAACTATTCACATGAAGCTTGTCTTTCTGATTACATGGAAAAAAATTGGTTTCTAAAAGAACTCAAATTCCTCCTCAAAATTTCTTTATAAAATAATTTACTATATATAGGAAAATCATGCATAAGAAAATAAAAGGCATACGAATAATACCTGGAGTTGCATTGCCAGCTGCTGCCGTGTCCTGGACTGTCATGTTGTAGACCCTTGCCATAGATTTTGTTAGCTTGCTTGACGAAGTCGGTCCTGTGATTGCTAATGTTCCACTGCCAGTGCCCATGTTCACACTTCCTGTCTCCACCCTCCTCTTAGGACAATCTTTCACCCTGTGCTCTGTCGATCCGCATATAAAGCATCCACTATTCATCCTAGGATTGGGGCAGTTGGGAGAAATATGGCCCTCCTGTCCGCACTTATAGCAAACAAATTTTCCTTGCAAACACTCCCCCGAGTGATTCTTCCCACATGTCTTACATGGCACTATCTGTTTCTTAACACCTTCATGTTTCACTTGTACACTTGTAAAACTGCTCACCTTCCTCTTACTATCACCACTCCTGCTCCCACTATTAATTTCCACCTTCCTAGCTCCTTCTATCTTACCCTTATTCTTCATCTCCTTATTGTAAAGGCTCGTGGCCTCACTTCCCTCCTCAGCTATGATCGCTTTCTCCATGAGTGCTGCAAATGTAGGAATTTGCAACACCGCCACTTTGTTATAGAGCCAGGGTTTCAATCCCAGCTCAAACCTTCTAGCTTTCCTAGCCTCCGTATCAACTTGATGCGGAGCAAACCTAGCTAACTCATTGAATTTGGCGGCGTATTCAGACACCGTCATATTCTCCTGCTTCAACTCTAAAAATTTAACCTCCATCCTCGCCTGCATACTTGGTGAAAAATAATTTTTGAAAAACAAAGTTTTAAATCTATCCCATGTGACTACACCTTCACCTGCCCTAGCCTGATTCGCTTCCCACCAAAAATTTGCTTCCCCCTTCATCATGTAAGTGGCAAAAGCAGTTTTCTGCCCCTCATCTACCCTAGCTACCGTAAACGATTTTTCAATTTCCTTAACCCAAATTTGAGCTTCTACAGGGTCAGTTGTACCTTTGAATTCTGGTGGTCCTACAGCCTTAAAGTCTTTGAAGTTCGCTAAGCGGTTGCCCGGCTGGTTTCCAGCGACCGGTATTCCCTGTTGCATAGCCTGAGCTAACATGTTCACAAATTGCTGCATCGGATCTGGTTGTTGTTGTCCCTCAACGTTGTTGACAGATTCCTCTGCCCTTTGATTGCGAGTTCGACGTCTTGGCGGCATTATCTGATTGAAAAAAAATCATAATTTAACTTACATTCTAAACCTTATCACATAAGTTTAATATTTTAAACTTATTTCATCATTTCTCAAACATAGATTCATATTCATTTAACGAATATTTTACATAGCACAAAATGCTTTGAACTTCAGCTATCCCTTTATGACCTCAAAAGTCGGAATTTACAGTCTTGACTTAATACAAAAGTTGGAAACATTACATTACACAAACGTACTTATCATATGTATTATATTAAACACTCCTACACAACAGAACCTATACTACCTATTTATTACACCTTTTCCTTGGACATTCTCTCGCCTGATGACCTTCTATACCACAGACATAACATGCTCCTTTTTTGTAGTCAGGACAGTACGGAGTGGTATGTCCTTCATAGCCACAAAGATAACAAATTATCCTTTTTCACCTGACATCTACACACATAAATTATCCTAATTAGCATATAGTATATACACAAAACAAATAAGAGTTTTATACAAGTTATCTTTTATTTAGTTTAACGATGAATTTAGTCAATTCATCTCTTTTTAAACTCTATATGAGTTATTTATATTTTCAACGTTTCCCTCTGTTCTAAGGTTATAGCCTAAGGTCTAGCCCACCTAAGGTTTCTAACCCTATAGCTCTGATACCAACCTGTGAGGACCCCAAACTCGGATACTTGAAACCCGAACTCGGTTCTTCACGATACCATTTCTATGAGCGGAATAATACTAATAATAATAACAATAATATAAAAGATCAAATTAATTTACATAATTATCAGAGTCTAACTCCCAAGTACGAAACCTTTAAACATTCATTACAACCCATGATAGATAATATATATCATGATTGTCTTAATAACATTAAACTATTACATAACATAGTAATTCCTTTTCCTTTGTTCTTAGCAGAGTTCTCTGGTCGTTCGCACTTAGCTGAAAACATTTAAATTTAAGCAAGGATGAGCATTTGAGTGCCCAGCAAGCAATAGCAATTATATATATATATATATATATATATATATATATATATATATATATATATATATATATATATATAAGCTGAAAGGATTTAAATGTTTTCTTTGTTCTATTCTTCTACAACAAGTCAATAGTTGTGAAGTATTCTGAACCGATAATAATAACATAACAACTTTTTTTCAAATTTTTGAAACTACATAATGACTATATCTGGGGTTATGGTGACATGCCATGAACATTGTTTTCATTTTCGAAAAGGTTAAACAGAAATTCATCTGTAAACCGTCATAACTTACGGGCACGGGGGTGATCAGCCCGTTATGCCCTGCATTGATCAATACTACATTGCTAGAACGATATTATCGTTCATCCTTTGTCCGCCGGAGCGCATAAAAATTTTCCCGTGTAGGGATGTTTATACCTGTCTGGGTTCTAAATCAAAGGTTTTATCTTGTTCAACAATAATCTATAATTCAATATATCTGTATACGGGTAATTGACAAAGGTATATCAACATGTGATTAAATACAATGATTATCCAAGTGGGGACACTTGTTTAACCACTTCTAGAAATTAACGAACAGAATATATATGTCCGAATTATCATATACTAACATGTTGATATTCAATGAGCTTATATAATATAAAGTCCATAATCTGTACAACAATAATATAGTTTAGAAACATTCTTACTCACATCCATTGCATAAAGAAAATGCAAAGGTTAGATACTTGCCTGAAGCGCTGCTTACAACTTGTAATTAAGATCTATCGCTTATCTCACGACCTATCATTAATAAGATAGTTCGTTCGATTAGAACAACATACTACAACACATAACACTGCTTATTACAGTCAACACATAACCTAATCACATTAGCACCTATGTTTAATAACCATTGAATCACAAATAATCACTTATACAATCAAAATATCTAAGTCCATATCAATTTCTGAAACATGTCGGTCTACCGACAATTTTATCGGGTAATTATCGAGTCTAAGACTCTATACTATAACTTAACATCAGTACGTATCAGTCATATTATTTTTAAATGACTCAATAAAATTTTAAAACATTTATTATAATTTATCATAAATTTTCAAACATTGGAATCATATTTAAATGATTTAAATACCAATCAATTCTATTATAATAAATATTTAATTAGTATTAAACTATTAATGAAATCATTTCCAAAATATTAAAGTTATGTATAATAACTCAAAATACTTTTAAAGTATTAATATTACCCTTAAATGATTTTTAAAACATTTAAAATCATTTTTAAATAATTATCATTAATATTAAAGTATTAATGTTCTATTTATCAAAATATTAAAAGTCATTATTCATAACTTAAAATATTTTTAATTCATTTATATCCTTTTTAAATGATTTTTAAAGTAATAAAACCATTTATAAACTATTTATTTAATATAATTATTAAATAAATTTAATATCATAACTAATAACTTAATAATCATTAATATTTAATTATTAATGAAATTATCCTTTAAATATTAAAAGTTATATTTTATAACTTAAAATATTTTTAAACACTTTATTTTCATTTAATATGATTTTTAATATAATAAAATCATTTTTAATTAATTTATTTAATTCATTTAGTAAATAAATTAATTACCATTAATATCAATTTATTAATGAAATTTATCATAAAATATTAAAAGTCATTAAAAATAACTTAAAATATTTTCTTATATCATAATATAATTTTTAATGATTTTTCTAATATTAAAATTATTTTTAAATAATTTATTTAATATTATAATGAAATAAATTAAATACTTTTAATATTTCAAAAATATTAAATATTTATGAAATATATTAAAAATAATTAAAAACTAATTTTCAGAATTTTTAATAATTTTTAATAATTTATTTTATATTTTTAATAATTAAAAATTAATTTTTTTCTATTTAATAATTAATTTCCGAAAAATATTAAATAATCTGTCGCTAAAGACCACCTATAGCGACAGAACCGTCGCTATAGGTGTTCTTCATGTTCTTGGCCAAACCCAGAAATTCATAATCAGTTGCTAAGGTGTCACGTTTGACCAACAATAATTCAGTGTGTAGTGTGATTCTGGACTAACTAAGCATTAGAGCATGTAGTACTAGTGTAACACTTCAGGCTACAACAACAATCATGACCATACTACATAAACAGAACGAGATCTGGCCTTCCCAAAAACCTTGTCAGAGCTGTTCTTCATTTCTGGGTATTCTAGAAATGAAGAACAGTTCATACTGCCTTCTCTCGATCTTTATATCTTGCAACACATGAACGAGTTTCGTGATCTTAGGCTTTCAGGTTGTAGAACACATGTAAGTCTAGAGATCCATTACATAAAATCATAATAACAACAACAAAATCAAAAGACATAAGCTGGTCAAACCTTGTCAAAGATCATGCACTTAAGTTTTCTGGGTTACCCAGAAAACTAAGTTCGTGATCTTCTGGCCTGGTTTGACCATCCACTGACTTCGATCCACTAGATATTTAGGCGATATACAAGCTTAATCTTGAAGTCCATATACCATAGTACAAACATATTACAACATCAACAACAAATAAACTAACACCTGCAAGATCCAAGGCCATGAATCTACTGCCAGACATGTTCTAGAAGCTTTCTGGGTAACCCAGAAATGGCCCGGTCAATGCCGGTCAACGTGGTTTGACCACTAATAACTTTCTACTGGCTTACGATCTGACTTTGATTCCAGTTTCAGATCAAAGATCTTATAGCATACTACCAGATCAAAGCTTAAAAACACAAAAACACATAACATGACGAGATCTATAGGACCTGACATTCACTGTCAGAAACAACAAAAATAAATTTCCAGATTTGGGAAATCTTCAAATCCGAGCCTCTAGATGTTATGGATCTAACATCTAGCAACCCAGATCATCATTAGACATCTTATATGACACATTTAACGCAAAAAAAAACAGCATCAAAGATCAGATCATGGACAGAAATTAAAGCTAGGGTTTTATACCTTCTTGATCGATTTCTGATTTTGTGTTGCTGATTTGTTTATGGTGGACGTGGGGCTGTGTTTTGGGACTAAAATGCTAAGAAATTTCGTGGGTTTTAGTGAGAGAGACTCAAGGATGTGAGTTTGTGCAAAATAAGTGGCCAAATGGGATTTTTCTCTCTCCAATTCTATATATACACTTGTTAGATGCATGAATGGCTGATGAAAGTAGCTTGTGGCTGTCATTTTCAGCACATGGAGTTGTTGGGTTTGGTTCACCAACTAAACCTAATGTCAAAACCTACATATTAGCCAAAATAATGTAACTAGGGGCAATATGGTCAATTGGTAATTCATTAAATGGCATACTTCGAACTTGGCAAACCCTTAGGGTTTAACCCTTAGGTTTTTCAACATTTACTTTTCTAGAATTACATTTTAGGATTTACACAAAAATAAATAAAATCAAATAAAAAATTAAATAAAATTTTAGTTTCCTAAATTTTTGAAATTAGGATTTTTTAATTATGATTAATTTTATAATTACCTTATACAGGAACATTAGGGTTTAAATCATATAATTATCATTAACTTTGCTAAAATAGCAATCAGGGTTTACAAATGGTAATTAAGTTTTATAATTTCTAATTAGGGTTGCTAATTATAGAAATTAGGGTTTCTAGAAATTAATATTTCAAAATGTTAACTGGGGTTTACCTAATTATGCATAAAATCACATAACATCACTACATAATAATCTCGAACTAATAATTGAGTTTCAAACTAGGGTTTAACACTTAAAATAGGGGTTTTAATAAATTTATTAGGGTTTCTAAAACTTTAATTAGGGTTTACCTAATTAATCACTTAATACACAACATAAAACATATAACATAGTTATATAACAGTCTTAAGCTCACAATTGATTTTCAATTTAGAGTTTCCCTAAGTAAAATTAGGGTTTAACCAATTAATACTAGGGTTTTGAAATTAAACACCATAATTAACCAATTATCATCAATACGTACATGCAGTACATATTCATAGCACTGAAAAATCAAAATATAATTAATATTATATTATTATTCTCATACCTTGGCAATAATCCAAAATTAGGGTTTGGATTCCATATCTGATTTATTCTTCATATTTAACCTTAATAATTAAGGTAAAATATTTACTTTAATAATCCATACAAAAATTCATATAATAAAATAATTATTATAATTATTCTAAAAATCACTCCATATATTAATTAAATAATATATGATTATATATTTCGTGGAAAATAATTAATAAAAACATTTCTACCTTAAAATTAATTATTATAAGAATATACCTTATAAAAATCAATAATTCTAAAATAAATTCATTTGTAAATATTTATGTAATAAATATATTTTTATTTACCACATAAATACATATACACATAATCTTGTACAAATCCCCATCCTTAATATAAAAAAAAAATTATTTACAAAATTTCTTATTTATTTATATAGAAAATATCGGGTTGTTACATTCACCCTCCCTTATAAAGATTCCGTCCTTGGAATCACCGTTTTAAAACCTATACATACCTGGTACATAACATACACAATCATTGTAAGTAGATCTCGATCAACTTTGATCGAACTGTTCTTTAACTATTCACATGAAGCTTGTCTTTCTGATTACATGGAAAAAAATTGGTTTCTAAAAGAACTCAAATTCCTCCTCAAAATTTCTTTATAAAATAATTTACTATATATAGGAAAATCATGCATAAGAAAATAAAAGGCATACGAATAATACCTGGAGTTGCATTGCCAGCTGCTGCCGTGTCCTGGACTGTCATGTTGTAGACCCTTGCCATAGATTTTGTTAGCTTGCTTGACGAAGTCGGTCCTGTGATTGCTAATGTTCCACTGCCAGTGCCCATGTTCACACTTCCTGTCTCCACCCTCCTCTTAGGACAATCTTTCACCCTGTGCTCTGTCGATCCGCATATAAAGCATCCACTATTCATCCTAGGATTGGGGCAGTTGGGAGAAATATGGCCCTCCTGTCCGCACTTATAGCAAACAAATTTTCCTTGCAAACACTCCCCCGAGTGATTCTTCCCACATGTCTTACATGGCACTATCTGTTTCTTAACACCTTCATGTTTCACTTGTACACTTGTAAAACTGCTCACCTTCCTCTTACTATCACCACTCCTGCTCCCACTATTAATTTCCACCTTCCTAGCTCCTTCTATCTTACCCTTATTCTTCATCTCCTTATTGTAAAGGCTCGTGGCCTCACTTCCCTCCTCAGCTATGATCGCTTTCTCCATGAGTGCTGCAAATGTAGGAATTTGCAACACCGCCACTTTGTTATAGAGCCAGGGTTTCAATCCCAGCTCAAACCTTCTAGCTTTCCTAGCCTCCGTATCAACTTGATGCGGAGCAAACCTAGCTAACTCATTGAATTTGGCGGCGTATTCAGACACCGTCATATTCTCCTGCTTCAACTCTAAAAATTTAACCTCCATCCTCGCCTGCATACTTGGTGAAAAATAATTTTTGAAAAACAAAGTTTTAAATCTATCCCATGTGACTACACCTTCACCTGCCCTAGCCTGATTCGCTTCCCACCAAAAATTTGCTTCCCCCTTCATCATGTAAGTGGCAAAAGCAGTTTTCTGCCCCTCATCTACCCTAGCTACCGTAAACGATTTTTCAATTTCCTTAACCCAAATTTGAGCTTCTACAGGGTCAGTTGTACCTTTGAATTCTGGTGGTCCTACAGCCTTAAAGTCTTTGAAGTTCGCTAAGCGGTTGCCCGGCTGGTTTCCAGCGACCGGTATTCCCTGTTGCATAGCCTGAGCTAACATGTTCACAAATTGCTGCATCGGATCTGGTTGTTGTTGTCCCTCAACGTTGTTGACAGATTCCTCTGCCCTTTGATTGCGAGTTCGACGTCTTGGCGGCATTATCTGATTGAAAAAAAATCATAATTTAACTTACATTCTAAACCTTATCACATAAGTTTAATATTTTAAACTTATTTCATCATTTCTCAAACATAGATTCATATTCATTTAACGAATATTTTACATAGCACAAAATGCTTTGAACTTCAGCTATCCCTTTATGACCTCAAAAGTCGGAATTTACAGTCTTGACTTAATACAAAAGTTGGAAACATTACATTACACAAACGTACTTATCATATGTATTATATTAAACACTCCTACACAACAGAACCTATACTACCTATTTATTACACCTTTTCCTTGGACATTCTCTCGCCTGATGACCTTCTATACCACAGACATAACATGCTCCTTTTTTGTAGTCAGGACAGTACGGAGTGGTATGTCCTTCATAGCCACAAAGATAACAAATTATCCTTTTTCACCTGACATCTACACACATAAATTATCCTAATTAGCATATAGTATATACACAAAACAAATAAGAGTTTTATACAAGTTATCTTTTATTTAGTTTAACGATGAATTTAGTCAATTCATCTCTTTTTAAACTCTATATGAGTTATTTATATTTTCAACGTTTCCCTCTGTTCTAAGGTTATAGCCTAAGGTCTAGCCCACCTAAGGTTTCTAACCCTATAGCTCTGATACCAACCTGTGAGGACCCCAAACTCGGATACTTGAAACCCGAACTCGGTTCTTCACGATACCATTTCTATGAGCGGAATAATACTAATAATAATAACAATAATATAAAAGATCAAATTAATTTACATAATTATCAGAGTCTAACTCCCAAGTACGAAACCTTTAAACATTCATTACAACCCATGATAGATAATATATATCATGATTGTCTTAATAACATTAAACTATTACATAACATAGTAATTCCTTTTCCTTTGTTCTTAGCAGAGTTCTCTGGTCGTTCGCACTTAGCTGAAAACATTTAAATTTAAGCAAGGATGAGCATTTGAGTGCCCAGCAAGCAATAGCATATATATATATATATATATATATATATATATATATATATATATATAAGCTGAAAGGATTTAAATGTTTTCTTTGTTCTATTCTTCTACAACAAGTCAATAGTTGTGAAGTATTCTGAACCGATAATAATAACATAACAACTTTTTTTCAAATTTTTGAAACTACATAATGACTATATCTGGGGTTATGGTGACATGCCATGAACATTGTTTTCATTTTCGAAAAGGTTAAACAGAAATTCATCTGTAAACCGTCATAACTTACGGGCACGGGGGTGATCAGCCCGTTATGCCCTGCATTGATCAATACTACATTGCTAGAACGATATTATCGTTCATCCTTTGTCCGCCGGAGCGCATAAAAATTTTCCCGTGTAGGGATGTTTATACCTGTCTGGGTTCTAAATCAAAGGTTTTATCTTGTTCAACAATAATCTATAATTCAATATATCTGTATACGGGTAATTGACAAAGGTATATCAACATGTGATTAAATACAATGATTATCCAAGTGGGGACACTTGTTTAACCACTTCTAGAAATTAACGAACAGAATATATATGTCCGAATTATCATATACTAACATGTTGATATTCAATGAGCTTATATAATATAAAGTCCATAATCTGTACAACAATAATATAGTTTAGAAACATTCTTACTCACATCCATTGCATAAAGAAAATGCAAAGGTTAGATACTTGCCTGAAGCGCTGCTTACAACTTGTAATTAAGATCTATCGCTTATCTCACGACCTATCATTAATAAGATAGTTCGTTCGATTAGAACAACATACTACAACACATAACACTGCTTATTACAGTCAACACATAACCTAATCACATTAGCACCTATGTTTAATAACCATTGAATCACAAATAATCACTTATACAATCAAAATATCTAAGTCCATATCAATTTCTGAAACATGTCGGTCTACCGACAATTTTATCGGGTAATTATCGAGTCTAAGACTCTATACTATAACTTAACATCAGTACGTATCAGTCATATTATTTTTAAATGACTCAATAAAATTTTAAAACATTTATTATAATTTATCATAAATTTTCAAACATTGGAATCATATTTAAATGATTTAAATACCAATCAATTCTATTATAATAAATATTTAATTAGTATTAAACTATTAATGAAATCATTTCCAAAATATTAAAGTTATGTATAATAACTCAAAATACTTTTAAAGTATTAATATTACCCTTAAATGATTTTTAAAACATTTAAAATCATTTTTAAATAATTATCATTAATATTAAAGTATTAATGTTCTATTTATCAAAATATTAAAAGTCATTATTCATAACTTAAAATATTTTTAATTCATTTATATCCTTTTTAAATGATTTTTAAAGTAATAAAACCATTTATAAACTATTTATTTAATATAATTATTAAATAAATTTAATATCATAACTAATAACTTAATAATCATTAATATTTAATTATTAATGAAATTATCCTTTAAATATTAAAAGTTATATTTTATAACTTAAAATATTTTTAAACACTTTATTTTCATTTAATATGATTTTTAATATAATAAAATCATTTTTAATTAATTTATTTAATTCATTTAGTAAATAAATTAATTACCATTAATATCAATTTATTAATGAAATTTATCATAAAATATTAAAAGTCATTAAAAATAACTTAAAATATTTTCTTATATCATAATATAATTTTTAATGATTTTTCTAATATTAAAATTATTTTTAAATAATTTATTTAATATTATAATGAAATAAATTAAATACTTTTAATATTTCAAAAATATTAAATATTTATGAAATATATTAAAAATAATTAAAAACTAATTTTCAGAATTTTTAATAATTTTTAATAATTTATTTTATATTTTTAATAATTAAAAATTAATTTTTTTCTATTTAATAATTAATTTCCGAAAAATATTAAATAATCTGTCGCTAAAGACCACCTATAGCGACAGAACCGTCGCTATAGGTGTTCTTCATGTTCTTGGCCAAACCCAGAAATTCATAATCAGTTGCTAAGGTGTCACGTTTGACCAACAATAATTCAGTGTGTAGTGTGATTCTGGACTAACTAAGCATTAGAGCATGTAGTACTAGTGTAACACTTCAGGCTACAACAACAATCATGACCATACTACATAAACAGAACGAGATCTGGCCTTCCCAAAAACCTTGTCAGAGCTGTTCTTCATTTCTGGGTATTCTAGAAATGAAGAACAGTTCATACTGCCTTCTCTCGATCTTTATATCTTGCAACACATGAACGAGTTTCGTGATCTTAGGCTTTCAGGTTGTAGAACACATGTAAGTCTAGAGATCCATTACATAAAATCATAATAACAACAACAAAATCAAAAGACATAAGCTGGTCAAACCTTGTCAAAGATCATGCACTTAAGTTTTCTGGGTTACCCAGAAAACTAAGTTCGTGATCTTCTGGCCTGGTTTGACCATCCACTGACTTCGATCCACTAGATATTTAGGCGATATACAAGCTTAATCTTGAAGTCCATATACCATAGTACAAACATATTACAACATCAACAACAAATAAACTAACACCTGCAAGATCCAAGGCCATGAATCTACTGCCAGACATGTTCTAGAAGCTTTCTGGGTAACCCAGAAATGGCCCGGTCAATGCCGGTCAACGTGGTTTGACCACTAATAACTTTCTACTGGCTTACGATCTGACTTTGATTCCAGTTTCAGATCAAAGATCTTATAGCATACTACCAGATCAAAGCTTAAAAACACAAAAACACATAACATGACGAGATCTATAGGACCTGACATTCACTGTCAGAAACAACAAAAATAAATTTCCAGATTTGGGAAATCTTCAAATCCGAGCCTCTAGATGTTATGGATCTAACATCTAGCAACCCAGATCATCATTAGACATCTTATATGACACATTTAACGCAAAAAAAAACAGCATCAAAGATCAGATCATGGACAGAAATTAAAGCTAGGGTTTTATACCTTCTTGATCGATTTCTGATTTTGTGTTGCTGATTTGTTTATGGTGGACGTGGGGCTGTGTTTTGGGACTAAAATGCTAAGAAATTTCGTGGGTTTTAGTGAGAGAGACTCAAGGATGTGAGTTTGTGCAAAATAAGTGGCCAAATGGGATTTTTCTCTCTCCAATTCTATATATACACTTGTTAGATGCATGAATGGCTGATGAAAGTAGCTTGTGGCTGTCATTTTCAGCACATGGAGTTGTTGGGTTTGGTTCACCAACTAAACCTAATGTCAAAACCTACATATTAGCCAAAATAATGTAACTAGGGGCAATATGGTCAATTGGTAATTCATTAAATGGCATACTTCGAACTTGGCAAACCCTTAGGGTTTAACCCTTAGGTTTTTCAACATTTACTTTTCTAGAATTACATTTTAGGATTTACACAAAAATAAATAAAATCAAATAAAAAATTAAATAAAATTTTAGTTTCCTAAATTTTTGAAATTAGGATTTTTTAATTATGATTAATTTTATAATTACCTTATACAGGAACATTAGGGTTTAAATCATATAATTATCATTAACTTTGCTAAAATAGCAATCAGGGTTTACAAATGGTAATTAAGTTTTATAATTTCTAATTAGGGTTGCTAATTATAGAAATTAGGGTTTCTAGAAATTAATATTTCAAAATGTTAACTGGGGTTTACCTAATTATGCATAAAATCACATAACATCACTACATAATAATCTCGAACTAATAATTGAGTTTCAAACTAGGGTTTAACACTTAAAATAGGGGTTTTAATAAATTTATTAGGGTTTCTAAAACTTTAATTAGGGTTTACCTAATTAATCACTTAATACACAACATAAAACATATAACATAGTTATATAACAGTCTTAAGCTCACAATTGATTTTCAATTTAGAGTTTCCCTAAGTAAAATTAGGGTTTAACCAATTAATACTAGGGTTTTGAAATTAAACACCATAATTAACCAATTATCATCAATACGTACATGCAGTACATATTCATAGCACTGAAAAATCAAAATATAATTAATATTATATTATTATTCTCATACCTTGGCAATAATCCAAAATTAGGGTTTGGATTCCATATCTGATTTATTCTTCATATTTAACCTTAATAATTAAGGTAAAATATTTACTTTAATAATCCATACAAAAATTCATATAATAAAATAATTATTATAATTATTCTAAAAATCACTCCATATATTAATTAAATAATATATGATTATATATTTCGTGGAAAATAATTAATAAAAACATTTCTACCTTAAAATTAATTATTATAAGAATATACCTTATAAAAATCAATAATTCTAAAATAAATTCATTTGTAAATATTTATGTAATAAATATATTTTTATTTACCACATAAATAAATATACACACAATCTTGTACAAATCCCCATCCTTAATATAAAAAAAAAATTATTTACAAAATTTCTTATTTATTTATATAGAAAATATCGGGTTGTTACATTCACCCTCCCTTATAAAGATTCCGTCCTTGGAATCACCGTTTTAAAACCTATACATACCTGGTACATAACATACACAATCATTGTAAGTAGATCTCGATCAACTTTGATCGAACTGTTCTTTAACTATTCACATGAAGCTTGTCTTTCTGATTACATGGAAAAAAATTGGTTTCTAAAAGAACTCAAATTCCTCCTCAAAATTTCTTTATAAAATAATTTACTATATATAGGAAAATCATGCATAAGAAAATAAAAGGCATACGAATAATACCTGGAGTTGCATTGCCAGCTGCTGCCGTGTCCTGGACTGTCATGTTGTAGACCCTTGCCATAGATTTTGTTAGCTTGCTTGACGAAGTCGGTCCTGTGATTGCTAATGTTCCACTGCCAGTGCCCATGTTCACACTTCCTGTCTCCACCCTCCTCTTAGGACAATCTTTCACCCTGTGCTCTGTCGATCCGCATATAAAGCATCCACTATTCATCCTAGGATTGGGGCAGTTGGGAGAAATATGGCCCTCCTGTCCGCACTTATAGCAAACAAATTTTCCTTGCAAACACTCCCCCGAGTGATTGTTCCCACATGTCTTACATGGCACTATCTGTTTCTTAACACCTTCATGTTTCACTTGTACACTTGTAAAACTGCTCACCTTCCTCTTACTATCACCACTCCTGCTCCCACTATTAATTTCCACCTTCCTAGCTCCTTCTATCTTACCCTTATTCTTCATCTCCTTATTGTAAAGGCTCGTGGCCTCACTTCCCTCCTCAGCTATGATCGCTTTCTCCATGAGTGCTGCAAATGTAGGAATTTGCAACACCGCCACTTTGTTATAGAGCCAGGGTTTCAATCCCAGCTCAAACCTTCTAGCTTTCCTAGCCTCCGTATCAACTTGATGCGGAGCAAACCTAGCTAACTCATTGAATTTGGCGGCGTATTCAGACACCGTCATATTCTCCTGCTTCAACTCTAAAAATTTAACCTCCATCCTCGCCTGCATACTTGGTGAAAAATAATTTTTGAAAAACAAAGTTTTAAATCTATCCCATGTGACTACACCTTCACCTGCCCTAGCCTGATTCGCTTCCCACCAAAAATTTGCTTCCCCCTTCATCATGTAAGTGGCAAAAGCAGTTTTCTGCCCCTCATCTACCCTAGCTACCGTAAACGATTTTTCAATTTCCTTAACCCAAATTTGAGCTTCTACAGGGTCAGTTGTACCTTTGAATTCTGGTGGTCCTACAGCCTTAAAGTCTTTGAAGTTCGCTAAGCGGTTGCCCGGCTGGTTTCCAGCGACCGGTATTCCCTGTTGCATAGCCTGAGCTAACATGTTCACAAATTGCTGCATCGGATCTGGTTGTTGTTGTCCCTCAACGTTGTTGACAGATTCCTCTGCCCTTTGATTGCGAGTTCGACGTCTTGGCGGCATTATCTGATTGAAAAAAAATCATAATTTAACTTACATTCTAAACCTTATCACATAAGTTTAATATTTTAAACTTATTTCATCATTTCTCAAACATAGATTCATATTCATTTAACGAATATTTTACATAGCACAAAATGCTTTGAACTTCAGCTATCCCTTTATGACCTCAAAAGTCGGAATTTACAGTCTTGACTTAATACAAAAGTTGGAAACATTACATTACACAAACGTACTTATCATATGTATTATATTAAACACTCCTACACAACAGAACCTATACTACCTATTTATTACACCTTTTCCTTGGACATTCTCTCGCCTGATGACCTTCTATACCACAGACATAACATGCTCCTTTTTTGTAGTCAGGACAGTACGGAGTGGTATGTCCTTCATAGCCACAAAGATAACAAATTATCCTTTTTCACCTGACATCTACACACATAAATTATCCTAATTAGCATATAGTATATACACAAAACAAATAAGAGTTTTATACAAGTTATCTTTTATTTAGTTTAACGATGAATTTAGTCAATTCATCTCTTTTTAAACTCTATATGAGTTATTTATATTTTCAACGTTTCCCTCTGTTCTAAGGTTATAGCCTAAGGTCTAGCCCACCTAAGGTTTCTAACCCTATAGCTCTGATACCAACCTGTGAGGACCCCAAACTCGGATACTTGAAACCCGAACTCGGTTCTTCACGATACCATTTCTATGAGCGGAATAATACTAATAATAATAACAATAATATAAAAGATCAAATTAATTTACATAATTATCAGAGTCTAACTCCCAAGTACGAAACCTTTAAACATTCATTACAACCCATGATAGATAATATATATCATGATTGTCTTAATAACATTAAACTATTACATAACATAGTAATTCCTTTTCCTTTGTTCTTAGCAGAGTTCTCTGGTCGTTCGCACTTAGCTGAAAACATTTAAATTTAAGCAAGGATGAGCATTTGAGTGCCCAGTAAGCAATAGCAATTATATATATATATATATATATATATATATATATATATATATATATATAAGCTGAAAGGATTTAAATGTTTTCTTTGTACTATTCTTCTACAACAAGTCAATAGTTGTGAAGTATTCTGAACCGATAATAATAACATAACAACTTTTTTTCAAATTTTTGAAACTACATAATGACTATATCTGGGGTTATGGTGACATGCCATGAACATTGTTTTCATTTTCGAAAAGGTTAAACAGAAATTCATCTGTAAACCGTCATAACTTACGGGCACGGGGGTGATCAGCCCGTTATGCCCTGCATTGATCAATACTACATTGCTAGAACGATATTATCGTTCATCCTTTGTCCGCCGGAGTGCATAAAAATTTTCCCGTGTAGGGATGTTCATACCTGTCTGGGTTCTAAATCAAAGGTTTTATCTTGTTCAACAATAATCTATAATTCAATATATCTGTATACGGGTAATTGACAAAGGTATATCAACATGTGATTAAATACAATGATTATCTAAGTGGGGACACTTGTTTAACCACTTCTAGAAATTAACGAACAGAATATATATGTCCGAATTATCATATACTAACATGTTGATATTCAATGAGCTTATATAATATAAAGTCCATAATCTGTACAATAATAATATAGTTTAGAAACATTCTTACTCACATCCATTGCATAAAGAAAATGCAAAGGTTAGATACTTGCCTGAAGCGCTGCTTACAACTTGTAATTAAGATCTATCGCTTATCTCACGACCTATCATTAATAAGATAGTTTGTTCGATTAGAACAACATACTACAACACATAACACTGCTTATTACAGTCAACACATAACCTAATCACATTAGCACCTATGTTTAATAACCATTGAATCACAAATAATCACTTATACAATCAAAATATCTAAGTCCATATCAATTTTTGAAACATGTCGGTCTACCGACAATTTTATCGGGTAATTATCGAGTCTAAGACTCTATACTATAACTTAACATCAGTACGTATCAGTCATATTATTTTTAAATGACTCAATAAAATTTTAAAACATTTATTATAATTTATCATAAATTTTCAAACATTGGAATCATATTTAAATGATTTAAATACCAATCAATTCTATTATAATAAATATTTAATTAGTATTAAACTATTAATGAAATCATTTCCAAAATATTAAAGTTATGTATAATAACTCAAAATACTTTTAAAGTATTAATATTACCCTTAAATGATTTTTAAAACATTTAAAATCATTTTTAAATAATTATCATTAATATTAAAGTATTAATGTTCTATTTATCAAAATATTAAAAGTCATTATTCATAACTTAAAATATTTTTAATTCATTTATATCCTTTTTAAATGATTTTTAAAGTAATAAAACCATTTATAAACTATTTATTTAATATAATTATTAAATAAATTTAATATCATAACTAATAACTTAATAATCATTAATATTTAATTATTAATGAAATTATCCTTTAAATATTAAAAGTTATATTTTATAACTTAAAATATTTTTAAACACTTTATTTTCATTTAATATGATTTTTAATATAATAAAATCATTTTTAATTAATTTATTTAATTCATTTAGTAAATAAATTAATTACCATTAATATCAATTTATTAATGAAATTTATCATAAAATATTAAAAGTCATTAAAAATAACTTAAAATATTTTCTTATATCATAATAAAATTTTTAATGATTTTTCTAATATTAAAATCATTTTTAAATAATTTATTTAATATTATAATTAAATAAATTAAATACTTTTAATATTTCAAAAATATTAAATATTTATGAAATATATTAAAAATAATTAAAAACTAATTTTCAGAATTTTTAATAATTTTTAATAATTTATTTTGTATTTTTAATAATTAAAAACTAATTTTTTTCTATTTAATAATTAATTTCCGAAAAATATTAAATAATCTGTCGCTAAAGACCACCTATAGCGACAGAACCGTCGCTATAGGTGTTCTTCATGTTCTTGGCCAAACCCAGAAATTCATAATCAGTTGCTAAGGTGTCACGTTTGACCAACAATAATTCAGTGTGTAGTGTGATTCTGGACCAACTAAGCATTAGAGCATGTAGTACTAGTGTAACACTTCAGGCTACAACAACAATCATGACCATACTACATAAACAGAACGAGATCTGGCCTTCCCAAAAACCTTGTCAGAGCTGTTCTTCATTTCTGGGTATTCTAGAAATGAAGAACAGTTCATACTGCCTTCTCTCGATCTTTATATCTTGCAACACATGAACGAGTTTCGTGATCTTAGGCTTTCAGGTTGTAGAACACATGTAAGTCTAGAGATCCATTACATAAAATCATAATAACAACAACAAAATCAAAAGACATAAGCTGGTCAAACCTTGTCAAAGATCATGCACTTAAGTTTTCTGGGTTACCCAGAAAACTAAGTTCGTGATCTTCTGGCCTGGTTTGACCATCCACTGACTTCGATCCACTAGATATTTAGGCGATATACAAGCTTAATCTTGAAGTCCATATACCATAGTACAAACATATTACAACATCAACAACAAATAAACTAACACCTGCAAGATCCAAGGCCATGAATCTACTGCCAGACATGTTCTAGAAGCTTTCTGGGTAACCCAGAAATGGCCCGGTCAATGCCGGTCAACGTGGTTTGACCACTAATAACTTTCTACTGGCTTACGATCTGACTTTGATTCCAGTTTCAGATCAAAGATCTTATAGCATACTACCAGATCAAAGCTTAAAAACACAAAAACACATAACATGACGAGATCTATAGGACCTGACATTCACTGTCAGAAACAACAAAAATAAATTTCCAGATTTGGGAAATCTTCAAATCCGAGCCTCTAGATGTTATGGATCTAACATCTAGCAACCCAGATCATCATTAGACATCTTATATGACACATTTAACGCAAAAAAAAAACAGCATCAAAGATCAGATCATGGACAGAAATTAAAGCTAGGGTTTTATACCTTCTTGATCGATTTCTGATTTT
Organism: Panax notoginseng; assembly: GCA_016801055.1. Taxonomy (NCBI): domain Eukaryota; kingdom Viridiplantae; phylum Streptophyta; class Magnoliopsida; order Apiales; family Araliaceae; genus Panax; species Panax notoginseng. Next base: position 231,166,893 of record CM029014.1, read on the forward strand.
GTGTTGCTGATTTGTTTATGGTGGACGTGGGGCTGTGTTTTGGGACTAAAATGCTAAGAAATTTCGTGGGTTTTAGTGAGAGAGACTCAAGGATGTGAGTTTGTGCAAAATAAGTGGCCAAATGGGATTTTTCTCTCTCCAATTCTATATATACACTTGTTAGATGCATGAATGGCTGATGAAAGTAGCTTGTGGCTGTCATTTTCAGCACATGGAGTTGTTGGGTTTGGTTCACCAACTAAACCTAATGTCAAAACCTACATATTAGCCAAAATAATGTAACTAGGGGCAATATGGTCAATTGGTAATTCATTAAATGGCATACTTCGAACTTGGCAAACTCTTAGGGTTTAACCCTTAGGGTTTAACCCTAAGGTTTTCCAACATTTACTTTTCTAGAATTACATTTTAGGGTTTACACAAAAATAAATAAAATCAAATAGAAAATTAAATAAAGTTTTAGTTTCCTAAAATTTTGAAATTAGGATTTTCTAATTGTGATTAATTTTATAATTACCTTATACAGGAACATTAGGGTTTAAATCATATAATTATCATTAACTTTGCTAACATAGCAATCAGGGTTTACAAATGGTAATTAAGTTTTATAATTTCTAATTAGGGTTACTAATTATAGAAATTAGGGTTTCTAGAAATTAATATTTCAAAATGTTAACTGGGGTTTACCTAATTATGCATAAAATCACATAACATCGCTACATAATAATCTCGAACTCATAATTGAGTTTCAAACTAGGGTTTAACACTTAAAATAGGGTTTTTAATAAATTTATTAGGGTTTCTAAAACTTTAATTAGGGTTTACCTAATTAATCACTTAATACACAACATAAAACATATAACATAGTTATATAACAGTCTTAAGCTCACAATTGATTTTCAATTTAGAGTTTTCCTAAGTAAAATTAGGGTTTAACCAATTAATACTAGGGTTTTGAAATTAAACACCATAATTAACCAATTATCATCAATACGTACATGCAGTACATATTCATAGCACTGAAAAATCAAAATATAATTAATATTATATTATTATTCTCATACCTTGGCAATAATCTAAAATTAGGGTTTGGATTCCATATCTGATTTATTCTTCATATTTAACCTTAATAATTAAGGTAAAATATTTACTTTAATAATCCATACAAAAATTCATATAATAAAATAATTATTATAATTATTCTAAAAATCACTCCATATATTAATTAAATAATATATGATTATATATTTCGTGGAAAATAATTAATAAAAACATTTCTACCTTAAAATTAATTATTATAAGAATATACCTTATAAAAATCAATAATCCTAAAATAAATTCATTTGTAAATATTTATGTAATAAATATATTTTTATTTACCACATAAATACATATACACATAATCTTGTACAAATTCTCATCCTTAATATAAAAAAAAAATTATTTACAAAATTTCTTATTTATTTATATAGAAAATATCGGGTTGTTACACCGTTAAAAAAAATAAACGAACGTTAATTTTTTATCTACAAAACTAATGAATTACACACTGTAGTTGGCACATTGTACTGATTACACCATTGAACTTTTAATTTTTCAAATTATCCCATCAAACTAATTAAAAATAATTATTATTTCAAGTAAAAAATATTAGAATTTTTTTTTCATAAAATGAGTAGAGTTTCATAAAATATAGATTCAAAAAAATTAAAGTAATTTTAAATTAAATAAATGTTTACTTAATTTTTTAACAGACTGACCCATTCTAGCTTAATATTAGAATTTTTTTAAAAAAAAAACTAAAAATAGAAATTAAAATAAAAAACAGTAAAAGATAAATAAAAAAACTGATTCAATTTTTGAAAAAAGAAATTAATAACTTTTACAAATAAATATTATTTTCAAGAAAAAAAAATGAAAAATTCTTCATATTTTAAAAAAATGAGTAAAACTTTATAAAATATAGATTCAAAAAAAGAAACTTTATTTTCAAAAGGAAAAAAAAAAGAATTTTTTTTTAAAATCAGTAAGGTTTCATAAAACTTTAATTTTTTTAAATCTATATTTTATGAAACTTTACTCATTTTATGGAAAAAAAATTAAAGTTTCTAATATTTTTTACTGAAAATAATAATAATTTTTAAAAATATTTAAAATAATCATTTTTAATTAGTTTAATGGGATAATCTGAAAAATTAAAAGTTCAATGATGTAATCAGTAAAACATGCCAACTACAGTGGGTAATTAATTAGTTTTGCAGATAAAAAATTAACGTCCGTTTATTTTTTTTAACGGAATAACTCAATTTCAAAATAATAAATAGTTTAGTGGGGTAATTTGAAAAATTAAAAGTTCAATTGTGTAATCAATAAAACTTGCCAACTACAATGGGTATTTCATTAGTTTTACCGATTTCATTGATATTTTTATTTTGTAGGTATATGTGGTGATTATTTGCTTCGATGATATTTTAAAATGTTCTTCCTTATTTTTTATAAATTCTTATAATTTTAATAAAAATAATTAGCTGATAATTTATTTATTTATTTTATATAAAGTGGCACACTTAAAATTTTTTGCCCTGTGCCTTAAAAAACTCAGGACCGGTTCTGGATGAAACACAAATTTCAAGGATATTCTACTAATTTCAAGGAGTATAAAAGTCATACTTTAACAAAATGAGTGTAGAATTAGGAATTATCTGAAACGAAATAATATTACTTACATACTACATAGTATGGAAGAAAATATTATTTCTTACGAATATTGAACAAAAATAATATCTCTTACGACTATTGAACGAAAATAATATTCCTTACGAATATTGAACGAAGATAATATTCCTTACGAATATTGAACAAAAATAGTATTTCTTATGAATGTTGAATGAAAATAAAATTCATTACAAATATGAAAAATAATATCGTAAGCGAATATGAAATAAATAATACCCCTTACCTTAAAAAGGAGAGTATTCCAACTGATATAGCGGGGATATTCTTGAACAAAACTTATACTGTTTTCTGCGCTCAAAGCTTCTTTAAACTCAAAAAAAATATACTCAATATTATAGAAGAAGAATTCTCTGATTCTGGTGTGATTTTTATTTCTAAACTAAGCATCCTATTTATAGGAGAATGGAAGAATACTATTTAAATTAAAAAATCACGGACTGCACAGGGAATCATTCAAGGGCGCTCAACCGGCGAATAATTTTTTTTGATTTTACTATGCAAATACTATGCAGACACTATGTAAATACTATGCATAATAAAATATAATATATTCTATTTTTATAAAAAATAAAACTTATTATAATATATAATATAATAATAATAATAATAATAATAATAATAATAATAATAATAATAATAATAATAATAGAATTCCCTCTCGTCCAGGACTTCTACCGACAGTTTTAAAAAATGGGTAAGTGGGGGTCCAAATAATAATTCAAATTTATAACAAATACTTCATAAAAATTTCCTCAATATTTTTAACAACATTTATTCATCAATAATATAACTTGCAATATTAACAACCAGATCATTCTCAGAAAAAAGGAGGCTTTTCGATAAGGATTTCTCCCTATTGGCGCGCAATTAGGTGACCAAACCCCTTTCCTTGACAGAGCTTTTTAGACATTGTCAATAATACAAATAATAATATGAATAACTTGTCATCTCAATTATTGATTTAATAATATAAAATATTGTGACAATAATTGAATTAATAACATGACATACTATGCACCAATTACTATGGTAATAATTGAATAAAATTGAGTGACTTCTCACGTAAGCATCAATAATCAATACCGTGTGCTACTATTCAATCACGCGTATTACTGTACTTTTATCACTGGGTATTTCAACAGTTAACGGTAAAACTTTCACCGTTACTTTTATAAAAAGATATTTCTGTCGTTTTCTAACTCCGACAATAATTTCGTTATGAGGTCCACCAATGATTGTGCCGTCGTACGAATATTCCCTGTTAAAACGAATATTTTTCGACCAATCGAATATTTTATGACAACTTGCATACTTTGCAATATTTATAAATATTACCCACAACTATAATATTATATCAAATCTACACCTTATTATTCAAAAAGATATTTTGAGAAAATTAATCTTTATTCATAAAAGTTGGGATCTTACATAAACTAATAAGAATTGATCACCAGATGTAATGAGTATTAGGAATACAATTTTCCCAATTGCTTGGCAATAATCGCTTCACCTTATTTCCACTTTACTAATCTCATAAGTTGTTAACTAGAATTGCCTATCAATTTATTAACATCTTTCAATGATTAACAAAAAGACCTATTTTCATGCAAGACACTTAAAATAGATTCATTAAATACAAACTCCTAATCAAGTAATTACGCATGACATACAAGTATTCCCATCTCATACACTGTTATGTTATTCTAAAAAGAATCAATAAATTCATATGTTATCACATCCAAATCTAATCATAAATTTCTTCTTTCAATTCCATCTAAGATACCAGATTAATTGTTAGCTAGACAATTAATAATTAAGCACAATATATGATAGACAACTCAACAAGATCAATAAGTGTAAATTGAAATAATTAAAACTAATGCATTGCAAAAGGTTCCATTGTATCCCTAATTGAAAAATTAGTTCATAATCCTAAAGTAAACCATTATCTCAAATATGAAAAAAATTTCAAAGCTGCAGACAATAAATATAATAGAAGAAGAAAAACTCTTGTAAAAATCCTTAATCTCCTTAGTCTTCAATCTCTGACTCTTCTTGCTCTCCAATCTAATCTTCAAGTCTCCTTAGGTCTGATGAAAGTCTTGCTTTTAATTATACTCCTACTTTAATCCTAAATTGTATTTATTCTCTAGGTTGTATAAGTCTCTAAATCCCTCCAATTATATATCTCACATCATGTATTTATAGGTTACAAGTCTAATCCCAAGTTTAAAAAGAAACACAATCCAATTTGGAGTAAAAAATTAATATGTAAAACCGCATCAAATCTTAATTTGACTGCAACCCCTCTATGGTGTTGGGCGCGGTCGCGCTCAAAATGAACTAGAAATGGGCGCGGTCGCGCTAGTCAATTTTCTGTTGCGACGTCCTTTGCTAAAACGACCATAACTCTCGCTTGAGACAATTGAAGATGTTCCGGAAAGCTAAGAAGAAGATCTACAACTTTCATTATTTGAGAATTGAGAGATTATGTTTGGATCAAGGTCGAAATTGGGCTTCAAGTGACTGTTATGTCAATGGCAACTCCAAATTTTGAGGTTTAATGTCCGTTGGTAAAAAAGTCATAACTTTTAATCCGGGATGAGTTACGGGACGTGTCATCTATTAAATTGAAGCTCCCGAAGAGATCTACGATAAAATCAAAGTTCCAAGTCAAGAACATGCATTCAACTTGGTTGTAAAATCCCGGTAATCTCTCTTCTTGCATTTGTTTGCATATTGTACTTCAAAAGATGTCCAAATAATATTTCCTTACTTATTCCTACAAAATAACATAAAAACACTTTAAATACCTAATAATAACTTAAAATACTTAATAACTCATACAGTATTAAATTAAAATATAATTAATAATAAGTATAGAATTCACTCATCAGCTATCATGCCTTTTATAAGTTAATAATAACTGACCAATTTCCAATTAGATTCTTAAATTCATCCACCAACCCACGTGACTATCCGGGCAATTCTAATGACTTGAGGAAAGTCATTCTCCTGCCATATATTCCTAAAAGAGTTCAACTTGTGGCCGCATATGATTTCCAATTAATTTTCATGCACCAAACGCGCGGTAAAACATGTCAAATCAATTTTTTGTCTAAATTTATTTCAATCAAAATAATATATTTTTAATTGAATTAATATCAAACAAACTCGCTTATTTGCTTACAAAAAAAATATTAATTTTGTTTTATTTTGAATTCTATTTCATGGGTGAGTACCGCACCCAAAAGTCACACACTTGCATACTTAACTTAGGTTTGCATACTTAACTTAGGTGAGGACTTGGACACTTGCATACATAGGTGAGGACAAAATTGTGATAACCCGTGACTCATATGAGCCAATTCCCAACATTTAATCTGCCACCATTTAAGATCTCACTCAAGCTATGTAGCGGAATTTTACGAATTATCCAACATCAATTTATCATTTAGCAGCGCACACTTGTGTAGACAGACTCAAAAAATATGTTGGACCACTTTCTTACCTAAAAGGTTAGCCTATTAGGTTGAGGCTCTAACATACTTATTAACCCATCTACACTCTTGAATTTATCCAATGTGGAATTCATGTGAAATATCCTAACAAGCCACACATATTAATTAGCGAACACTCTCATTTTGTCATATATATACTCTCTCCATTCCTAAATAAGTGACGTTTTGAAAGAAAAAATTTGTTCCAAATTATCTGTCGTTTACAACTTTCAAGGAGAATAAATTATTTACTTTCCTATATCACCCTTACATTCTCTCATTGTCCCAAGAAATTATCACCCATAGTATTAATAGTTTTTAACTTCCCATAAAAGGGTAGTGATGAAATTTTACATAGATTTTAATTATTAAATAATAGTATTAAATAATTTTTTTAATTTATATGTAAAAATTTTAAATAACACTTATTTAGGAATGCAGGGAGTATATGGCAGGAGAATGACTTTACTCAAGTCATTAGAATTGCCTGGATAGTCACGTGGATTGGTGGATGAATTTAAGAATCTAATTGTGCGGCTTGAGTGAGGATCTTAAATGGTAGCAGGATAAATGTTGGGAATGGGCTCATATGAGTCACGGGTTATCACAATTTTGTCATATATATATATATATATATATATATATATATATATATATATATATATATATATATGAAAAAGTCTAGGGAGATCGAGATTTTCCGACCGGGGTAGTGACCGGTCAGAATTTTATTATTATTATTATTATTATTTTTTGCTTTGTATTACAAAATAATTAATGTAATTTATTGGAACTGAAATTTTTACAAAATGCAGTGATTTAGGTGTCATTTGGATACATGTAAAAAATAGGATTGTACAGACTGTATAATCCTGTTTGTTACGTGTATCCAAAAAGACACCTAAATCATTGTATTTTGTAAAAATTTCAGTTCCAATAAATCACATTAATTATTTTGTAGTACAAAGCAAAAAAAAATTAAAATAAATTTCAGCCAGTTACTACCCCGGTCGGAAAATCCCGGTCCCCCCAGAAGGACTATATATATATATATAGTCCGGCTCTTTCCAACGAATCGGCTATAGCGACGGTTTTTTCCGTCGTTATAGCATAAAAATCGACTTTCTATGTTATAGCGACAGAAAAAATCGTCGCTATAGCCGGTTCGTTCTTAGTTTGCTCATTCCAATTGGCTGGAAAAGCAGATTATATATATATATATATATATATATATATATATATATATATATATTAGTTATATAGTTTTTGGCAGGTTAATTAGCGAACACTCTCATTTGCTAAAAAACAGCCATCTAGTCTCTCTCTCTCTCGGGTAGTATCAGTGGAGGATATTTTATGCAGCCCTTGGATCTTCTTTCGGTAGGTATAGCCATTAGTCACGTTTGCTAGAAATAATCCCTCTCTCTTTTTCTCTCTAATGGGTAGTATCAAAGGAGACTTCGTAGTAAATATTAGGAGCAAAGATGTAGTGGCAGCAATGCTACCAATGCATGAGCATTGGCTACCACTCTCAAACCTAGACAAGCTTTTGCCTCCAGTTGACGTCAGCGTTTTCTTTTGTTACCGGAATCCCATAGCCGATGAAGATTGTTCGCTCACCACGTTTGGATCAACAGTAAGCATTCAACTTAAGAAATCCATGGCCCAAACTTTAGCTGCCTACTATGCATTTGCAGGAGAAATTTTGCTAAACACAATGGGGGAGCCTGAGCTTTATTGTAATAATCGCGGCGTGGATTTTGTTGAAGCCTTTGCAGATGTAGAGCTTCGAAATCTTAACCTGTACAATCCTGATGATAGCGTTGAAGGAAAACTGGTGCCTAAGAAGAAGCAAGGGGTTCTCTCAGTTCAGGTCAGTCAGTTTTTCCCATATTAAGCCTACGTACAACTAATAAGATTATAAATCCCAAGATATTGAATTATTGACAATCTGGAGTCTTTGACTAATTTTTAGATTAAACTCCGCTTTTCAAAAAGAACATATTAACAAATCGAATTAATATTCTATAAATGGATCAACAAAATAGATAATGCTCATTTCAGATATCTATCAAAATTGTATTAATTTATTTTTATATTCGGGTTGACTCAACTAAGTTCAACTTGAACATGCATGTTAAATGACTCATACTCGAGTTCGACCAGTAGAGTATTCGACTTGATCAAGCTCGACTGATTTAGCATTTAATTAATTATTTATTTTTATTTTATAATAAAAAAGTATAAGGAGGTTGGCTTAAACTCGAGTAAGCTCTACTCGCTTACACTTGACTAGATCTCAAGCTCGATTCGTTTATTAAATGTACTGAGTTCATATAAATTTTTTAAAGTTGATTTAATGTCTAACTTGACTCTACTCGTTTAATTTCTAAATAAATCTAAAATCAATAAATCAAAATTGGACTTGACTTTGTTTGTTAGTTGGCCCGTCCATCTCATGGGGAAATCCTGCTTCTTCTTTTTTTCACTCGACATTTTTGGAATATTTGAATAATGGCAAAACGCCAAAAAAATATATGTGGTGTCGGCCAATTTCTTCACGAGTTTTATAAATAAGTTAAAATGTACAAATAATATCCCTTCAACTGCGTCTTGCTCCCAATTTTCTTTAATACATATTTAATGTAATAAATATTATATTTAGTGATATAATAAAATTCGTCATAAATATATAATTATGTCACAAGTACTATTGTTTTAGTTTAATATATATTGGGAAAAATTGAGTAAAAGGTATAATGGAGGGATCCTAATTTTTACATAATTTCATATAAAATTATTATAACGAGTACTTGAACTTCTTTGAGGCAAATTTTCTCTGGGAATCATGAAAGGCTTTTAAAGGAACAACTACTTTATTGTTTCCGGTGACAAATTAAATATGTGTACAGGTTACAGAACTGAAATGTGGGGGGCTAATAGTGGGTTGTACGTTTGATCATCGAGTGGCCGATGCTTACTCCGCCAACATGTTTCTTACATCATGGGCTGAGGTGGCTCGGTCCGAGCCACTGTCTCAGCTGCCCTCATTTTGTCGGTCCTGGCTTAACCCTAGACGCTCTGGCTATTACGATCCTTGCATTAAGGACATGTACATCTGCATATCCTCCCTGCCACCTCCCAAAGAGTTGCAGCTTGGTATTGAAAGCGATCAACTTATAACTCGCATATACTACATTGAAGCCAATCGGATTAGTCAACTCCAAGCATTAGCTAGCATTGCAAATTGCAAGAGGACGAAGCTTGAGGCATTTAGTGCATTTCTGTGGAAAGTGATAGCCCTCTCCCCAGAAGACGTGAGGGTTAACAAGATGTGCAGGCAAGGGAACTATGAGCTAAATATGCTTTTTAATTTTTAAAAGAAATTAAAGATATTGATAATATCAGAACAATAATTCTGTTATTTAAATATTTAATATCGTTAAAAATGTCGTTAAATACCATAACATAAATATTGATCCGACATATCAATTAAAACTAAGATATATATATATATATATATATATATATATATATATATATATATATATATATATATATATATATATTGTTAACGTTAAGATCTTTCCACGAGTTCCAATCACGTAAGACACGTCTGACCCTGCACAGTAAACACGACAACACCAAAAGCTTGACGGCTTGACCGTCGGGGGATAGCTCCGGTGTGAGAGTCAGTACAGGCGATAACAAGGTTAACATTGGAGGAATAAAATGTCTAGAGTCTTGAGAGAGAAAATAATTCAATTACCTTTAGATTGTATGATCCTTGCCTCATATACTCTTGGTCCGGTTTTTCGTGCCACCCACTACCAACTGACACAGTCCCCCCACTGGTGGTGACCACAACCGACTGCATGCAGCCCACCTACTCCATCCCATCACTGTTTTCCACCGTCGGCCGATCAAGTCTAATCCTCATTAATGCATGGCAGATAACAGTCAACCATCACCTTGTTCCATCATTAACGGTCAAAGTTGGCAGTTTAGATATTATTTGTCCAATGAATCAGCCCAACTAAGAAGCCCAATACATTTGAGACATAGTAAATATAACCCAAGGGATGGGCCCATTCGGTCAGGCCCAAAACGTAAAGTATTATGACCCAATATTACCCCCTAGTCTTTTATTAAACAGGATGTTTAATGAAAAAGTATAAGTGCTAGAGGCTCAGGTAGAAAGGAATGATAATAGAGTTAAAGGAGGTCCACAATGAAGCTTACCGAGGCCCAAATGATGGATATTAACCAATAATTTAAACAAAACCAGAAACCCAAACGAGAAAAGCCCATTCTGGTTAAATCATTAAATCCAAAATCGGACGCTACCCCTTCCCCTTCATCATCATTACCTCCAATTAATGTTCCGCCCTCGATTTTCGTAAAAATTTTAAAAAACCGTTAATATAAAAAGTGATTTTCCCCAACCTTGATAATTTTACCTGCCAATTTGAATTTCAGACATCTCCCATCTTCTTCCTCCTTCAAATTTCTCTTTCTTTCTGCAAATAAGCATTCATGGTTTTTCAAACTTCCGGCGAAGAGGTTCCCCTCACTGTGACTCCCATCACATCAATTCCTCCAAGCCCTATCAAAGAAGCTTCGGGTTTAAACCCCAAATCTGTTGTTACTCTTAGCAAGAACCAACCATTAAATCCGTCAGAGTTCTTTAAGAATGAAGAATGTAAGACCCTAAATTATTAATAAATAAAATTTAATTTCCTCAATTTATTATTTTGAAATAGTAAGGGTTGAATTGATTAATGAGGTTAGTTATGGGTAAAATGCGCAAATATTTTAAATAAGCAAGTGGTTATAAAATATTCATTGTTGTCGGGGAATATTCGTTTGGTCGTGGAATATTCTTCACGTCGAGAAATATTTGTACGACGGCGCAATCTTTTGTGGGCCTCATAACGGAAAGTGTTTGGATGAAGAAAACGACAAGTATAAGTTGTTTATAAATAACGGCGTAGTTGTTACCGTTAATACTGTTAAAATACCCGGTGGTTAAAACACAGTAATACGCGTTGTTGCACAGTAGCACACGCTATTGCACCAATTATTGATTCTTACGTAAGAAGACACTACTCAATAATTATTACAGTAATTACTGTTCAGTATTTTATTGATTCAATAATTACTACGTTGATATTTTATATTACTATTGTTTTAATAATTGTCATTACACAGTATTTTCCATTATCGAAGCAATAATTCATATTATCTGAATAATATTATTAGATAACATTATTGACAATGTCTAGAAAGTTCTGTCTAAGGAGAGGTTTGTTCACCTAATTGCGCGCCAGTAAGGAGAAATCCTTATTGGAAAGCCCCCTCTTTCCTAGGAACTGCCTGGTTGTCAGTATTGTGATTCTGTAATATTATTTGTGAATAATTAATTATTGATTTATATGATGAGAAAAATATTCATTTTATGTGGATATAGATGGAGAAAATTTTTAAAGTGACAATTGTTGAAAATCGATATTTTATCTTTTCTGATAAAATAATATTTTATTATATTATTATAATATAATAATGATGATATTTTTACAATGAATGTGGGATATATGAGTATATGAGGAGGAATAGTATTTTTGTTACAAAAGTTGTTTAAAACATGTTAAACATGTCTGTGGGCCCATTTCTTGACTGAAATTTGATTATAGTATGTAGAATCGACCGTTTATGGATTTCGGTCAATTTCTGTTTGGAATTTGGAAAAACTTTCTTCTGCAAAGTTGTAGATAATGAAATTTCCTATGGAAAAAACATGTGGTTCAAATTTTTCTGACAAAATGGCTATTTATTTTGAATTATTGAAGTTCTAAAGTTTCGAAATAATTAATTTTTGGAAGTTTTATTTATTTTTATTAATAAAAATGTTTTTTATACTTTGTGGCCTCATTAAACATGTGCAAAGTGCTGAAGCTAGAGAATTCAAAGTGGGCGTAAGAAAATTTAATTATATATTAATATTTTATTAAATTTTCTGCTTTGGTGTTCTAAGCATTTTTTTATAAATAGGGTGCTTAGGTTAGAATTGAAAATCACACCAGAAACTAAAGTTTTCTCTCTCTTTCTCTCTCTATATTATCGAGCGTATTCTTGTGAGTATTTTAAGACTTTGAATGTTGCTATACGGTGCAAGTTCCCTTCAGCTCTATATCTAGTATTCCAGTCAGAAGTACTGTCTTTTTGAGGTAAGGGATGTTATTTTTTTGTAAATTATATTATTTCTTTCAATATCATTATGCCGAAATATTGGTCTGAACTTTTTATCAGATTTAGAACTTTTTGTGTCGGAATTACTATTCACGTATATGGCACTATTCATGAATACGACACTATTCACAGAAAAATAAAATTTTTGTTTTTCGTCCAAAATATCTATTATGGATACTAGCTTTGATTGTATCCATGTTTTGATCATTCTTGAATTTTACTCCACTATGATTACTTATGAGGTATTTTTGGACATGGATAAACCGAAAAACGAATCCTTAATATTTGTTATTTTGTTTCACTGGATTCGTTTCCTTTAAAATATTTTTCGTCATCCTCAGTTCTAAACGATGATATTACTGAATATCTTTGGCCTGTAGTGCAAAGATGAATGATTTCTGATGAATTTCTTTGGCCTGTAGTGCAAAGATGAACAGGTGTTTAGATGAACATGACCAACTGATGAATATCTTTGGCCTGTAGTGCAAAGATGAATATTTGATTCCAGATATATATTGATTGATGTTACAGGGATAAAATATCGACGATGAACTTTTAAATTCATATATAGAAGATAGTAGATTTCATTATCTACTTAACTCTTCTAATGAATTATTATTTCCGCTGCGAATATTGATTTAAAACTTGTTATCTATTGTATTCTATTAAAATTTTCCCTGTTGAAGACTAACGATAATTTGTTCTATATTATCTTAGTCATAATATTCTTTACTAGGCTAGTTGAGATCACCCTTTTCCTTTTTGTTCTATTTTTCTTCTCAGGAGGCGAGAATGTAGCGAGTACTAGTCGGGGTATAGAATGAAGGTTCTAGAAAGTCGTTTTAGTAGTCCTTACCATTTTTTTAAAATAATGTATCAATAATTGTAATGAGAACTTATTTGAGTGTGGTTATTGTCTAGATGACAATATTTGTAGTTAAACTCACAGTTTTTATGTTGTATTAATAAAGTTGTAGTTGTTTCTGTACCATGTATTTTGACGACTCAGAATGGGTGTTGTATACCTATTTTGGGGGCGTCACAGTTGGTATCATAGCTTAGGGATATGGTCTCTGGCGGAGATCGGGGAATAGTACTAGGAGGGGAGAGACGAGTAAATTCTTCGCTAGTGTGTCATACCTAAGCTTATTTGTTGGTCAGTCATAATGTAGGGGCATAATGTGATTTGTTAATTTATTTAATTAACTCTTGTTTTATGGCAGTATTTAAGAATGGCAACTGAGAATGTTAACAGTGGAGTAAACGAAACCGTGGAGACGCCTGTACTCACCAACGAGGAGAACGTGCAATAGGCTGGCAATGTTCTTCTTGTGAACAACACCACTGAGCAGATGATGAGCGATGGAATATTTAGAAGCTTTTTGCAGTTCATGCAAAATCAAACGAGGGAGACTCGTGTTCAAAATACAGGAGGAAATGATAGTAATTCACGGTTTGTCACAGCCAAGCAGTTTAAGGAGTTGGGACCACCAGAATTCTGGGAAAAGTCGGATCCGATTAAGGCGGAGACGTGGGTCAAACAAATTACCATGATATTCGATGTCTTGGGATGCACGAAAGAATAAAAGGTTCCATTCGCCACCTTTATATTCCGTTATGAGACAGATTACTGGTGAGAATCTGTAAAACGTACCCATCCAGCCGCACTTAACATGTCTTAGGAAACATTTTAGAAACTGTTCAATGACAAGTACTTTCCTGAAAGTATTCGTCATATGAAGGAGGTAGAGTTTATTAGACTGGAGCAGAATAACATGACGGTGTCCCGGTACGAGGCGAAGTTTGTAGAATTGTCCAGGTTTGTAACTCATTTGGTGGAGAATGAGGAACGTATGACACGGATGTTTCTAAGAGGTTTGAAACCCGGCAAACGTCAATATCTCATTTCTCATAAATTTTCTTTCTATTCAGATGTTGTCAACAGGGCTCAATTATTAGAGCGAGATAACGAGTACGTTCAACCGAGGGACCACAACCATGATCATACTGGTGACAGCAGTCATCAGAACAACGATAACCAGCGGAGAAAGAAAAATACGGACAAGAGCGGCAACCACTCTGGTGGTAATCATGGCCATGAGAATAGAAGAAGCGAGTCGGGAGGAGATTTTAAAAAGAGGAGATTCAACAATGACAATACGAAGACGTCAGCACCAGCAGCAACTGGTTCCAAGGGAGGAGAACGACCACCGGTCATATGCTATAAATGCGGGAAAGAAGGACATATCAGTCCAAACTGCCCACAACAGTTTAAGGTATGTTATAATTATGGAAAGGAAGGACATATCGCTCAAGATTGCACTATAGCAAAACCAAGTCCAGCGGGGATGGTGACTCAAAAGGTTGTCCCAGAAAAGTCAAAGTCAACAGTTCCTGAAAGAGCGTTTGTCGTGACTGGTCAAAATGTGAGGAACCCAAACGAGGTGATCACGAGTAAGCTAATCATAAATTCATGCGAAGTTTATAACTTACTAGATACCGGTGCTACCCATTCATTTATTTCTCCTGCTTGTGCTCAACGTTTAAACTTGACTCCGGAGAAATTAGACTTTGATTTATCTGTGGAGACTCCGTTAGGAGAAACTTTCATCACATCCACTGTTTATAAATCTTGTTTGATCCAAGTTGGCACCATCACCTTACCTGTTGACCTTATCTCTTTAAAGATACTTGCATTTGACGTGATTTTAGGGATTGATTGGTTAACTACTCATCATGCCAAAATTGATTGTTTTCGTAAGGTTGTTAGTTTTCATATTCTTAAGCAACCTGTTGTGCGAATTCAAGCAACTAAGTCATTAAAATCAATCACTGTTATATCAAGTCATAAAGCTATTCGTTTATTAAAAAAAGGATGTCAAGCTTTCTTAGCCCATGTTATGGATTTGAATAAAGACACGTCATATTTGAATAATATTCCTGTTGTTATTGACTTTCTTGACGTATTTCCTGAAGAACTTCCCGGTCTACCTCCAGAACGTGAAATTGAATTCTTTATTGATCTTGAACCTGGTACAAAGCCCATTTCTAAAACCCCATATCGAATGGCTCCTATTGAACTTCAGGAGTTAAAGGTCCAATTACAGGAGTTGTTGGACATCAGTTTCATTCATCCTAGTACATCTCCTTGGAGTGCTCCTGTTTTATTCGTAAAGAAGAAAGACGGGAGTATGCGACTTTGTATCGACTACCGGGAATTAAACCATGTCACTATCAAGAATAGGTATCCACTACCTCGTATTGATGACCTGTTTGACCAGTTACAAGGAGCACAATTCTTTTTAAAAATCGATCTTCGTTCTGGATATCATCAGCTGAAGATTAAAACTGAGGATATTCTAAAGACTGCCTTCAGAACTCGGTACGGGCATTATGAATTCTTAGTCATGTCTTTTGGATTGACTAATGCTCATGCGACTTTCATGGATATGATGAACCGAGTATTCAAGAAATATTTGGATCAGTTCGTTGTTGTTTTTATTGATGACATCCTCATATATTCTAAAAGTCGTGAAGATCATGAGCACCATTTGAAGCTGGTACTCCAAAGGCTTCGTGAAAACAAGTTATATGCCAAGTTGAAGAAATGCGAGTTCTGGCTTGAGGAAGTAGCATTCCTTGGGCACGTAGTGTCAAAACATGGAGTATCTATTGACCCGGCGAAGATTGAAGCAATACAAAGTTGGGAACAACCGAAGTCGGTGACCGAAGTACGTAGCTTTCTGGGCTTAGCTGGTTATTATCGGAGATTCGTGGAAGGATTTTCTCGAATCGCTACTCCATTAACTCAGCTAACTCGGAAAGATATCAAATTTGTATGGAGCGAGGAATGCGAGAAGAGTTTCCAAGAGCTTAAGAGGAGACTCATTTCGGCACCTGTTTTGACCATACCATCTGGTTCGGATGGATTTGTTATCTACAGCGATGCTTCAGGCAAAGGGCTAGGATGTGTTCTCATGCAACGTGGGAAAGTTATAGCATATGCCTCACGACAACTTAAAGAATATGAGAGGAATTATCCTACTCATGATCTAGAGTTGGCAGCAGTCGTTTTCGCGCTAAAGATCTGGAGGCACTATCTATATGAGGAGAAAGTGGAGATATATTCAGACCATAAAAGCCTCAAATATTTCTTCACTCAAAAAGAACTCAACATGCGGCAACGACGTTGGCTCGAGCTTTTGAAAGACTACGACCGTACCATTCAATACCATCCTAGAAAAGCGAACGTGGTAGCCGGCGCATTGAGTAGAAGATCATACGCGGGAACGAGTGCGATGTTGTCAACACAAAGGCTCATTCGGTGTGATTTACAAAAGATGAAGATAGAAGTCAAGACTCCGGGGACCCATGCTATAATGTCAAGTATACGTATAGAACCAACTTTAATCGAAAAAGTTAAAGTTGCTCAAGCCACAGACCTGGAGCTGGTGCGTATGAAGAAGAAAGTGAAAGAAGGTGCTATTCTAGAAGCAAGAATCGATGAAGAAGGAATACTTCGAGTCCACTCCAGACTTTGTGTTCCTAATGATTCTGATTTGAAGTACAAGATCATGATGGAGGCACACAATACATCATTTGCAATCCATCCTGGAAGTACCAAAATGTATCGTGATCTTCAACATACATTTTGGTGAAACAATATGAAGAGAGAGATTGCAAAGTTTATCTCGAGGTGTTTAACTTGTCAACGTGTAAAGGCGGAGCATCAAGTGCCTAAGGGCCCATTCCAACCACTTGAGATTCCGAAATGGAAGTGGGAACACATTACCATGGATTTTGTTACGGGTCTTCCCACGGTTTCTCAAGGCATAAATGCTATTTGGGTTATTATTGATAGATTAACCAAGTCTGCTCATTTCTTGCCGATACGGGAGACTTATTCCCTTAAACGTCTTGCTCGTATGTACGTAGAGGAGATTGTGAGATTGCATGACATGCCAATATCCATAGTTTTGGATCGTGACCCAAGATTCACTTCACAATTTTGGATTAGCTTGCAAAAAGCTATGGGCACAGATTTACGATTCAGTTCGGCATATCATCCCTATTCAAACTCTTAAAGATCTATTAAGACTTTGTGTTCTAGATTTCAAAGGGAGTTGGGATAAGTACCTATCATTGGTGGAATTCTCTTACAACAACAGTTATCAGACAAGTATAGGTGTGGCTCCATTTAAAGCATTATATGGACGAAAGTGTCGCTCTCTCCAATATGTTGGGATGAGGTGGGAGAAACAACATTATTGGGACCCGAGTTGATACGTATGACTACGAAAAAGATCCAAATGATTCGACAACGTATACAAACGGCACAAGATCGACAAAAGAGTTATGCGGATCTTCATCGAAAGGACGTGGCTTTTAGTATTGGGGATCATGTATTATTGCGTGTGGCTCCATGGAAGGGAGTTATAAGATTTGGGAAGAGAGAAAAGCTCAATCCATTATTTATTGGTCCATTTCACATTCTTGACCGAGTAGGAAATGTGGCCTATAGACTCGCGTTACCTCTAAGTATGTCTCGTGTTCATAATATTTTTCATATATCTGTGCTTCGTAAATATGTGAAAGACCCAAATC
This sequence comes from Panax notoginseng, assembly GCA_016801055.1. Classification (NCBI taxonomy): domain Eukaryota; kingdom Viridiplantae; phylum Streptophyta; class Magnoliopsida; order Apiales; family Araliaceae; genus Panax; species Panax notoginseng. Next base: position 231,184,982 of record CM029014.1, read on the forward strand.
ACATCATTGAGTTAGAACCGGACGAGATAGTTGAAGACTTAACGTACGAGGAGGTACCTGTCAAGATCTTGGATAGGAAAGAGCATGTCCTACGCACAAAGGTCATACCACAAGTTAAAGTTTTGTGGAGGAACCATGCTATTGAGGAAATGACCTGGGAGTTGAAAACGGAAATGAAAGCGAGGTATCCTCATTTTTTCGAAACACCAGGTACGTACGTCAATTTCGAGGACGAAATTTCATAAGGAGGGAAGGTTGTAAGACCCCAAATTATTAATAAATGAAATTTAATTTTATAAGACCCCAACTTTTATAAATAAAGATGAATTTTCTATAAATATTATTTTTGAATATTATGGAGTTAATTTGATATAATGTTATAGTTGTGGGTAATATTTATAAATTTTGCAAAGTACGCAAGTTGTTATATAATATTCGATTGGTCGGGGAATATTCGTTTTAACAGAGAATATTCGTCCAACGGCACAATCATTGGTGGACCCCACAACGAAATTATTGTCGGATTGAGAAAACGACAAAAATATTTTATTAAAAATAATGGCGAAAGTTTTACCATTGATACTGTTGAACTACTCGGTAATAAAAGTACAGTAATACGTGTGGTTGCATAGTAGCACACGGTATTGATTATTAATGCTTATGTGAGAAGTCACTCAGTTTGATTCAATTATTGTCAGTTAATATGAATTATTTAGCGATAATGACGTTTTGTTTTATTCGTATTATTAACGTAATAAAATAAAAACATCTTTTTATATAAAACAGAATACTTTATTAAAGTTATTCTATAAATAGAATATATTATATTTTATTTAAAAAAAATTTCTTTAAATATGGACCGTCAGATTAAAGTAATCAATCTGGACCGTTCATGGATTAGTTACTATGCATTCTATTTTTCTATAAATAACAGCTCATTCCTTCATTATTTCTTACGAATTCACTGAACTCTAGAGAGAGAAACTATAGAGAGAGAGAAGAAGAGTATTCTGCTACTTAACTACTTCCTTATTTCAGCTCTTCTTTAAAACGGTAAGGGGTGTTATTCTTTCTTATTCATGAAGAGAACTTTTGTTATTCCATTTCTTATTATTCTGTTGGAATAACCTGTATACGCGGTCTACCCTATACTTGGTGACATTCTTTTATTATTCTGTTGGAACATCCTGTCCGTGTGTTTTACACCGGACCTAGTTCCGTCTTTATTATTATTCTGTTGGAACATCCTGTCCGTGTGTTTTACACCGGACCTGGTTCCGTCTTTATTATTATTCTGTTGGAACATCCTGTCCGTGTGTTTTACACCGGACCTGGTTCCGTCTTTATTATTATTCTGTTGGAACATCCTGTCTGTGTGTTTTACACCAGACCTGGTTCCGTCTTTATTATTATTCTGTTGGAACATCCTGTCTGTGTGTTTTACACCGGACTTGGTTCCGTCTTTATTATTATTCTGTTGGAATATCCTGTCTGTGCGTTTTACGCCGGACCTGGTTCCATTATTTATTATTCTGTGGGAATAACCTGTCTGTGCGGTCTATCGCATGCATGGTGATTTCTTTTGTTATTCCATTCTTTATTATACTCAGTTGGTTAAGTTTTGACTTCTATACTCCATGAAATTTGTGGAATATCCTTGATAATTGCGTTTCATCCAGTATCTTTTCATGAAAATATTCTTCTAAGCATTCTTGAATTTTACTCCACAAAGCAGTATCATGTTGACAATTTGGACGTTGTTAATTCTTGGATAAATTAATTCTTGAACTTGTTTTATTGAATTCTTATATCATTGTCATCATCCTCATGTTTATAAAATGTTAAAAGTCATATGTGGCCTGTAGTGCATAGATGGACTTGGTATGATTATGACCAGGGATTATTCGGTATAATCATGACCGTAATGTTACAAATGATGTGGTAAAAGTCCTCATTGGCCCGTAGTGCATTGATGGACAGTTGTTGGCATGATCATGACCATTAATGAATACACGAATATCCTTGGCCGTAGTGCAGGGGTGATTCGATGATGTGGATTATTTTATTAAGCTGAGTCCCAGCGATCACAGTGTTAAAAAACCTTTTAAATCATAAAAGATAGTAGAGTTTATTTTCTACTTGACTCTTTTAATGGATTGCTTGTTCCGCTGCAGTTAAACTTGATGTCTATTATATTTTATCAGTTTAACATTGTTGAAGGCTAATGATAATTTATTCTGCATTATCTTAGTCATAATATTTCTTACTGGGCTAGTTGAGCTCACCCTTTCTTTCACTGTTCTCTTTAGGAAATGAGAACGTAGCTGGGGCAAGTCGGGGAACGGAGTAATGGTCCGAATGATAGTATTAGTTAGTAGTCCTCACTATTTTATGTAATAGTGTGATAATAAATGTAATGAGGACTCCTTTTAAGTATGAATACTCTCTAGAAGACAATATTTGTATTCAAACTCACAGTTTATGTTTTGTCGTATTGTACACGACAGTTGTATTAATAAGTTGTATTTGTATTCTTTACTATGTATCTGACGACCCAAGATGGGTGATGTATACCTAATTTTGGGGGCGTCACAGTTGGTATCAGAGCTTAGGGATATGATCCCTAGCTAAGATGTAAGAATACAACTAGGAGGGGAGAGACAGGGAATTCCTTCGCTAGTATGACCTACCTAAGTTTATTTGCATGGTATTTAATTGGTCGGTCATAATATAAGGATAATATATGACATATCAATTAACTTTTATTTTGTGGCAGTATCTGAAAATGGCATCTGAGAATGTTGAGAATAGCAATGGAGCACAGGCGACTGTTGATTCACCACATATCAATAATCAGGATAATGTGCATCAGGAAGGTGACAATCCTCATGCAAACAACAACACTGACCAGATGATGAATGATGGAATGTTCAGAAACTTTATGCAGTTCATGCAACAGCAGGCGAGAGCGGCTCCTGTCCAAAATATAGGTGGAAACACTGAAAACTCTCGGACGGTCACCGCTAAACAGTTCAAGGAGCTGGGACCACCAGAGTTTAAGGGAGAGCCAAAACCACTTATAGCGGAAACATGGATAAAGCAGATTACCAAGATATTTGATGTCTTGGGATGCTCCGAGGAGCAAAAGGTTCCCTTTGCCGCCTTTTATGTTGCGAGGAGAGGCAGATTACTGGTGGGAATCGATTAAGCGTACTCAACCTGCCGCACTGAAGATGTCTTGGGAGAAGTTCCAAGAGCTGTTCAATGACAAATACTTTCCCGAAAGTGTTCGTCACATGAAGGAGGTGGAGTTCATCAAATTGGAGCAGAATAATATGACCGTGTCGCAGTATGAGGCTAAATTTGCTGAGTTGTCCCGGTTTGCGTCCCACTTGGTGGATAATGAAGAGCGAATGACGCGAATGTTTTTGCGAGGTTTGAAACCTGAGATACGTCAACATCTTATTTCTCATAAACTGTGTTTGTATTCAGATGTTGTGAATAGGGCTCAGTTAGTGGAGCGCGATAACGAGTCAACGCAACCAAAAGAGAGCAGTCGACAAAATGATAATACCAGTGAGAGCAGTCATCGAAGCGGTGACAACAAGCGTGGAGGGAATCAACAGGCCAGAAATGGTAACCACTTCGGTGGTAATCAGGGCCAAAACAATAAGAATGGTCATTTCAAGAAGAGGAGATTCAACAATGATGGAAAGACGTCAGCACCAGCACCCGTTGTTAAGGAAGGAGAACGACCACCTATCATATGTTTCAAATGCGGAGGGGAGGGGCACATCAGTCCAAACTGCGCGATGCCGTCTAAAGCATGTTATAATTGTGGAAGAGAAGGTCATTTAGCTCGATTTTGTCGTTTACCAAAAACAAGTTCAATCAGGATGGAGACACCAAAGGCCGTCCCAGAAAAGTCAAAACCGGTAGTGCAAGGGAGAGCGTTTGTTGTGACCTCCCAGAAAGCAAGGAACCCGAATGAGGTCATCACGGGTAAGCTTATCATAAACTCTAACGAAGTCTATACTTTATTTGATACCGGTTCTACCCATTCTTTTATTTCTCCTACTTGCGCTCATCGATTAAATTTGACTCCGGAGAAATTAGACTTTGATTTATCTGTTGAAACTCCATTGGGAGAAACCTTCATTACATCCACGGTTTATAAGTCTTGTTTGGTTCAAGTTGGTACCCACACATTACCTGTCGATCTTATTTCATTAAAAATACTTGCATTTGACGTGATTCTAGGGATTGATTGGTTAACTACTCATCATGCAAAAATTGATTGTTTTCGTAAGGTTGTTAGCTTTCATATTCCTAATCGACCTATTATGCGAATTCAAGCAACCAAACCATTAAAATCAATCGCTGTCATCTCAAGCCATAAAGCTATTCGTTTATTGAAAAACGGATGTCAAGCTTTCTTAGCTCATGTCACAGATCTAAACAAAAATACGTCAGTTTTGAATGATATTTCTATTGTTAATAAATTTCCTGACGTATTCCCTGAAGAACTTTCTGGCCTACCCCCAGAGCGTGAAATTGAATTTTGTATCGACCTTGAACCCGGTACAAAACCCATTTCCAAAGCCCCATATCGAATGGCTCCTATTGAACTTCAGGAGTTAAAGATCCAACTGCAGGAATTGTTAGACATTGGCTTTATTCGTCCTAGTACTTCTCCTTGGGGTGCTCCTGTGCTATTCGTGAAGAAGAAAGATGGAAGTATGCGACTTTGTATTGATTATCGGGAGTTGAATCATGTCACCATCAAAAACAGGTACCCATTGCCACGTATTGATGACCTGTTTGACCAGTTGCAAGGAGCACAATTCTTTTCAAAGATCGATCTTCGTTCTGGATATCATCAGCTGAAGGTTAGAACTGAGGATATTCCAAAGACGGCTTTCAGAACTCGGTATGGGCATTATGAATTCCTAGTCATGTCCTTTGGATTGACTAATGCTCCTGCTGCCTTCATGGATATGATGAACCGGGTATTCAAGGAATATTTGGATCACTTTGTGGTCGTCTTTATTGATGACATCCTTATTTATTCCAAAAGTCGTGAAGATCATGAGCAACACTTGAGGCTGGTACTCCAAAAGCTTCGTGAATACAAGCTTTATGCCAAGTTGAAGAAATGCGAGTTCTGGCTGGAGGAGGTAGCATTCCTTGGGCACGTAGTATCAAGTCGTGGAATATCGGTTGACCCGGCAAAGATTGAAGCTATTCAAAGCTGGGAGCAACCTAAATCAGTGACCGAAGTACGTAGCTTTCTTGGTTTAGCTGGTTATTATCGGAGATTCGTGGAAGGATTTTCTCGAATCGCTACTCCATTAACTCAGCTGACTCGGAAAGATACAAAGTTCGGTTGGAGCGAAGAATGTGAGAAGAGTTTTCAAGAACTCAAGAGGAGACTCATTTCAGCACCTGTTCTAACAATACCATCTGGCTCGGAGGGATTTGTCATCTACAGTGATGCTTCGAGCAAAGGGTTGGGATGCGTTCTCATGCAACATGGAAAAGTCATAGCCTATGCATCAAGACAACTCAAGAAATATGAGAGGAATTATCCTACTCATGATCTAGAGTTGGCAGCTGTTGTCTTTGCACTTAAAATTTGGAGGCATTACTTGTATGGGGAGAAGGTGGAGATCTTTACGGATCATAAAAGCCTCAAATATTTTTTCACTCAAAAGGAACTCAACATGCGACAACGACGTTGGCTTGAACTGTTGAAAGATTATGATCATACCATTCAATACCATCCTGGAAAAGCGAACGTGGTAGCTGACGCATTGAGTAGAAGATCATATGCAAGTACGAGTGCGATATTGTCAACACAAAGGCCCATTTTGTGTGACTTGCAAAGGATGGAGATAGAGTTAAAGACTCCAGGGACCCATGTGATGATGGCGAATATACGAGTAGAACCAACTTTAATCGATAAAGTTAAAGCTGCTCAAGCTACAGACCTGGAGCTGATGCGTATGAGGAAGAAAGTGCAAGAAGGTGCTATGCCGGAAGCAAGAATCGATGAAGAAGGAATACTTCGAGTCAACTCCAGACTTTGTGTTCCTAACAACCCTGATTTAAAGTATGAAATCATGATGGAGGCGCACAACACACCGTTTGCAATCCATCCTGGAAGTACCAAAATGTATCATGATCTTCGTCATACATTTTGGTGGAGCAATATGAAGAGAGAGATAGCGCTGTTTATCTCAAGGTGTCTAACTTGTCAACAAGTCAAAGCGGAGCATCAAGTACCAAAAGGTCCATTGCAACCCCTTGAAATTCCAAAATGGAAGTGGGAGCACATTACCATGGATTTCGTTACCGGTCTTCCTAAGGTTTCTCAAGGTATAAATGCGATTTGGGTCATTGTTGATAGATTGACCAAGTCTGCTCATTTCTTACCGATACGAGAAACTTATACACTTGAACGTCTTGCTCGTATATACATGAACAAGATTGTAAGACTGCATGGTATGCCAGTATCCATAGTTTTTGACCGAGAACCAAGGTTCACTTCACGATTTTGGGTTAGCTTACAAAAAGCTATGCGTGCGAATTTACGATTTAGTTTGGCATATCATCCTCAGACGGACGGACAATCAGAGAGGACTATTCAAACTCTGAAAGATTTATTAAGACTCTGTGTCCTTGACTTCAAGGGAAGTTGGGACAAGTTCTTATCATTGGTGGAGTTTTCCTACAACAACAGTTATCAAGCAAGTATTGGCATGGCTCCATTCGAAGCATTGTATGGAAGAAAATGTCGTTCTCCAGTATGCTGGGATGAGGTGGGTGAAGCAACGTTGTTGGGACCGGAGTTGGTACGTATGACTACAGAAAAGATTCAAACGATCCGACAACGTATAAAAACCTCACAAGATCGACAAAAGAGTTATGCTGATCTTCATCGAAAGGACGTGGAATTTGATATAGGAGATCATGTGTTCTTACGTGTTGCTCCATGGAAAGGAGTTACGAGATTTGGAAAGAGAGGAAAGCTCAATCCTCGATTCATCGGTCCATTTTTAATCCTCGATCGAGTAGGAACTGTGGCTTATAGACTCGCTTTACCGCCAAGTATGTCTCGTGTTCATAACGTTTTTCACATATCCATGTTACGCAAATATGTGGAAGACCCGAACCACATTATTGAGTTAGAACCGGACGAAATAGCGAAGGATTTGACGTATGAAGAAGTTCCTGTTCAAATCTTGGATAAGAAGGAACATATTCTACGCTCCAAGGTTATACCTCAAGTCAAAGTTTTGTGGAGAAACCACGATGTTGAGGAAATGACTTGGGAGTTAGAATCTGAAATGAAATCAAGGTATCCTTACCTCTTCGACATACCAGGTACGTACCCTAATTTCGAGGGCGAAATTTATAAGAAGGGGAGGTTGTAAGACCCCAACTTTTATAAATAAAGATGAATTTTCTATAAATATCATTTTTGAATATTATGGAGTTAATTTGATATAATATTATAGTTGTGGGTAATATTTATAAATTTTGCAAAGTACGCAAGTTGTTATATAATATTCGATTGGTCGGGGAATATTCGTTTTAACAGAGAATATTCGTACAACGGCACAATCATTGGTGGACCCCACAACGGAATTATTGTCGGATTGAGAAAACGACAAAAATATTTTATTAAAAATAACGGCAGAAGTTTTACCATTGATACTGTTGAACTACTCGGTAGTAAAAGTACAGTAATACGTGTGGTTGCATAGTAGCACACGGTATTGATTATTAATGCTTATGTGAGAAGTCACTCAGTTTGATTCAATTATTGTCAGTTAATAATATGAATTATTTAGCGATAATGACGTTTTGTTTTATTCGTATTATTAACGTAATAAAACAGAAACATCTTTTTATATAAAACAGAATACTTTATTAAAGTTATTCTATAAATAGAATATATTATATTTTATTTAAAAGATTTTTCTTTAAATATGGACCGTCAGATTAAAGTAATCAATCTGGACCGTTCATGGATTAGTTACTATGCATTCTATTTTTCTATAAATAGCAGCTCATTCCTTCATTATTTCTTACGAATTCACTGAACTCTAGAGAGAGAAACTATAGAGAGAAACTATAGAGAGAGAGAAGAAGAGTATTCTGCTACTTAACTACTTCCTTATTTCAGCTCTTCTTTAAAACGGTAAGGGGTGTTATTCTTTCTTATTCATGAAGAGAACTTTTATTATTCCATTTCTTATTATTCTGTTGGAATAACCTGTATACGCGGTCTACCCTATACTTGGTGACATTCTTTTATTATTCTGTTGGAACATCCTGTCCGTGTGTTTTACACCGGACCTGGTTCCGTCTTTATTATTATTCTGTTGGAACATCCCGTCTGTGTGTTTTACACCGGACCTGGTTCCGTCTTTATTATTATTCTGTTGGAACATCCTGTCTGTGTGTTTTGCACCAGACCTGGTTCCGTCTTTGTTATTATTCTGTTAGAACATTCTGTCTGTGTGTTTTACACCGGACCTGGTTCCGTCTTTATTATTATTCTGTTGGAACATCCTGTCTGTGTGTTTTACACCGGACCTGGTTCTGTCTTTATTATTATTCTGTTGGAATATCCTGTTTGTGCGTTTTACGCCGGACCTGGTTCCATTATTTATTATTCTGTGGGAATAACCTGTCTGTGCGGTCTATCGCATGCATGGTGATTTCTTTTGTTATTCCATTCTTTATTATACTCAGTTGGTTAAGTTTTGACTTCTATACTCCATGAAATTTATGGAATATCCTTGATAATTGCGTTTCATCCAGTATCTTTTCATGAAAATATTCTTCTAAGTATTCTTGAATTTTACTCCACAAAGCAGTATCATGTTGACAATTTGGACGTTGTTAATTCTTGGATAAATTAATTCTTGAACTTGTTTTATTGAATTCTTATATCATTGTCATCATCCTCATGTTTATAAAATGTTAAAAGTCATCTGTGGCCTGTAGTGCATAGATGGACTTGGTATGATTATGACCAGGGATTATTCGGTATAATCATGACCGTAATGTTACAAATGATGTGGTAAAAGTCCTCATTGGCCCGTAGTGCGTTGATGGACAGTTGTTGGCATGATCATGACCATTAATGAATACACGAATATCCTTGGCCGTAGTGCAGGGGTGATTCGATGATGTGGATTATTTTATTAAGCTGAGTCCCAGCGATCACAGTGTTGAAAAACCTTTTAAATCATAAAAGATAGTAGAGTTTATTTTCTACTTGACTCTTTTAATGGATTGCTTGTTCCGCTGCAGTTAAACTTGATGTCTATTATATTTTATCAGTTTAACATTGTTGAAGGCTAATGATAATTTATTCTGCATTATCTTAGTCATAATATTTCTTACTGGGCTAGTTGAGCTCACCCTTTCTTTCACTGTTCTCTTTAGGAAATGAGAACGTAGCTGGGGCAAGTCGGGGAACGGAGTAATGGTCCGAATGATAGTATTAGTTAGTAGTCCTCACTATTCTATGTAATAGTGTGATAATAAATGTAATAAGGACTCCTTTTGAGTATGAATACTCTCTAGAAGACAATATTTGTATTCAAACTCACAGTTTATGTTTTGTCGTATTGTACACGACAGTTGTATTAATAAGTTATATTTGTATTCTGTACTAAGTATCTGACGACCCAAGATGGGTGATGTATACCTAATTTTGGGGGCGTCACAGTTGGTATCAGAGCTTAGGGATATGATCCCTGACTAAGATGTGAGAATAGAACTAGGAGGGGAGAGACGGGGAATTCCTTCGCTAGTATGACCTACCTAAGTTTATTTGCATGGTATTTAATTGGTCGGTCATAATATAAGGATAATATATGACATATCAATTAACTTTTATTTTGTGGCAGTATCTGAAAATGGCATCTGAGAATGTTGAGAATAGCAATGGAGCACAAGCGACTGTTGATTCACCACATATCAATAATCAGGATAATGTGCGTCAGGAAGGTGACAATCCTCATGCAAACAACAACACTGACCAGATGATGAATGATGAAATGTTCAGAAACTTTATGCAGTTCATGCAACAGCAGGCGAGAGCGGCTCCTGTCCAAAATATAGGTGAAAACACTGAAAACTCTCGGACGGTCACCGCTAAACAGTTCAAGGAGCTGGGACCACCAGAGTTTAAGGGAGAGCCAAAACCACTTATAGCGGAAACATGGATAAAGCAGATTACCAAGATATTTGATGTCTTGCGATGCTCCGAGGAGCAAAAGGTTCCCTTTGCCGCTTTTATGTTGCGAGGAGAGGCAGATTACTGGTGGGAATCGATTAAGCGTACTCAACCTGCCGCACTGAAGATGTCTTGGGAGAAGTTCCAAGAGCTGTTCAATGACAAATACTTTCCCGAAAGTGTTCGTCACATGAAGGAGGTGGAGTTCATCAAATTGGAGCAGAATAATATGACCGTGTCGCAGTATGAGGCTAAATTTACTGAGTTGTCCCGGTTTGCATCCCACTTGGTGGATAATGAAGAGCGAATGAGGCGAATGTTTTTGCGAGGTTTGAAACTTGAGATACGTCAACATCTTATTTCTCATAAACTGTGTTTGTATTCAGATGTTGTGAATAGGGCTCAGTTAGTGGAGCGCGATAACGAGTCAACGCAACCAAAAGAGAGCAGTCGACAAAATGATAATACCAGTAAGAGCAGTCATCGAAGAGGTGACAACAAGCGTGGAGGGAATCAACATGCCAGAAATGGTAACCACTTCGGTGGTAATCAGTGCCAAAACAATAAGAATGGTCATTTCAAGAAGAAGAGATTCAACAATGATGGAAAGACGTCAGCACCAGCACCCGTTGTTAAGGAAGGAGAACGACCACCTATCATATGTTTCAAATGCGGAGGGGAGGGGCACATCAGTCTAAACTGCGTGATGCCGTCTAAAGCATGTTATAATTGTGGAAGAGAATGTCATTTAGCTCGATTTTGTCGTTTACCAAAAACAAGTTCAATCAGAATGGAGACACCAAAGGCCGTCCCAGAAAAGTCAAAACCGGTAGTGCAAGGGAGAGCGTTTGTTGTGACCTCCCAGAAAGCAGGGAACCCGAATGAGGTCATCACGGGTAAGCTTACCATAAACTCTAACGAAGTCTATACTTTATTTGATACCGGTTCTACCCATTCTTTTATTTCTCCTACTTGTGCTCATCGATTAAATTTGACTCTGGAGAAATTAGACTTTGATTTATCTGTTGAAACTCCATTGGGAGAAACCTTCATTACATCCACGGTTTATAAGTCTTGTTTGGTTCAAGTTGGTACCCACACATTACCTGTCGATCTTATTTCATTAAAAATACTTGCATTTGACGTGATTCTAGGGAATGATTGATTAACTACTCATCATGCAAAAATTGATTGTTTTCGTAAGGTTGTTAGCTTTCATATTCCTAATCGACCTATTATGCGAATTCAAGCAACCAAACCATTAAAATCAATCGCTGTCATCTCAAGCCATAAAGCTATTCGTTTATTAAAAAACGGATGTCAAGCTTTCTTAGCTCATGTCACGGATCTAAACAAAAATACGTCAGTTTTGAATGCTATTTCTATTGTTAATAAATTCCCTGACGTATTCCCTGAAGAACTTCCTGGCCTACCCCCAGAGCGTGAAATTAAATTTTGTATCGACCTTGAACCCGGTACAAAACCCATTTCCAAAGTCCCATATCGAATGGCTCCTATTGAACTTCAGGAGTTAAAGATCCAACTGCAGGAATTGTTAGACATTGACTTTATTCATCCTAGTACTTCTCCTTGGGGTGCTCCTGTGCTATTCGTGAAGAAGAAAGATGGAAGTATGCGACTTTGTATTGATTATCGGGAGTTGAATCATGTCACCATCAAAAACAGGTACCCATTGCCACGTATTGATGACCTGTTTGACCAGTTGCAAGGAGTACAATTCTTTTCAAAGATCAATCTTCGTTCTGGATATCATCAGCTGAAGGTTAGAACTGAGGATATTCCAAAGACGACTTTCAGAACTCGGTACGGGCATTATGAATTCCTAGTCATGTTCTTTGGATTGACTAATGCTCCTGCTGCCTTCATGGATATGATGAACCGGGTATTCAAGGAATATTTGGATCACATTGTGGTCATCTTTATTGTTGGCATCCTTATTTATTCCAAAAGTCGTGAAGATCATGAGCAACACTTGAGGCTGGTACTCCAAAAGCTTCGTGAATACAAGCTTTATGCTAAGTTGAAGAAATGCGAGTTCTGGCTGAAGGAGGTAGCATTCCTTGGGCATGTAGTATCAAGTCGTGGAATATATGTTGACCCGGCAAAGATTGAAGCTATTCAAAGCTAGGAACAACCTAAATTAGTGACAGAAGTACGTAGCTTTCTTGGTTTAGCTGGTTATTATCGGAGATTCGTGGAAGGATTTTCTCGAATCGCTACTCCACTAACTCAGCTGACTCGGAAAGATACAAAGTTCGGTTGGAGCGAAGAATGTGAGAAGAGCATTCTTGAATTTTACTCCACAAAGCAGTATCATGTTGACAATTTGGACGTTGTTAATTCTTGGATAAATTAATTCTTGAACTTGTTTTATTGAATTCTTATATCATTGTCATCATCCTCATGTTTATAAAATGTTAAAAGTCATCTGTGGCCTGTCGTGCATAGATGGACTTGGTATGATTATGACCAGGGATTATTCGGTATAATCATGACCGTAATGTTACAAATTATGTGGTAAAAGTCCTCATTGGCCCGTAGTGGGTTGATAGACAGTTGTTGGCATGATCATGACCATTAATGAATACACGAATATCCTTGGCCGTAGTGCAGGGTTGATTCGATGATGTGAATTATTTTATTAAGCTGAGTCACAGCGATCACAGTGTTGAAAAACCTTTTAAATCATAAAAGATAGTAGAGTTTATTTTCTACTTGACTCTTTTAATGAATTGCTTGTTCTGCTGCAGTTAAACTTGATGTCTATTATATTTTATCAGTTTAACATTGTTGAAGGCTAATGATAATTTGTTCTGCATTATCTTAGTCATAATATTTCTTACTGGGCTAGTTGAGCTCACCCTTTCTTTCACTGTTCTCTTCAGGAAATGAGAACGTAGCTGGGGCAAGTCGGGGAACGGAGTAATGGTCCGAATGATAGTATTAGTTAGTAGTCCTCACTATTCTATGTAATAGTGTGATAATAAATGTAATGAGGACTCCTTTTGAGTATGAATACTCTCTAGAAGACAATATTTGTATTCAAACTCACAGTTTATGTTTTGTCGTATTGTACACGACAGTTGTATTAATAAGTTGTATTTGTATTCTGTACTATGTATTTGACGACCCAAGATGGGTGATGTATATCTAATTTTGGGGGCGTCACAAATTTCCTCTATTTATTATTTTGAAATAGTAAGGGTTGAATTGATTTATGAGGTTAGTTATGGGTAAAATGCGCAAATATTTTAAATAAGTAAAGTGGTTATAAAATATTCATTGTTGCCGGGGAATATTCGTTTGGTCGTGGAATATTCTTCTTGTCGGGGAATATTCGTACGACGGCGCAGTCTTTTGTGGGCCCCATAACGGAAAGTGATTGGATGAAGAAAATGACAAGTATAATTAAGTTGTTTATAAATAACGGCATAGTTGTTACCGCCAATACTGTTGGAATACTCGGTGGTTAAAACACAGTAATACGCGTTGTTGCACAGTAGCACACGGTATTGCACCAATTATTGATTCTGACGTAAAAAGGCACTACTCAATAATTGTTACAGTAATTACTGTTCAGTATTTTATTGATTCAATAATTGCTACGTTGATATTTTATATTACTATTGTTTCAATAATTGTCATTACACAGTATTTTCTATTATCGAAACAATAATTCATATTATCTGAATAATATTATTAGATAACACTATTGATAATGTCTAGAAAGTTCTGTCTAAGGAGAGGTTTGGTCACCTAATTGCGCGTCAGTAAGGAGAAATTTTATTGGAAAGCCTCATCTTTCTTGGGAACTGCCTGGTTGTCAGTATTGTGATTCTGTAATATTATTTGTGAATAATTAATTATTAATTTATATGATGAGGAAAATATTCATTTTATGTGGATATAGATGGAGAAAATTTTTAAAGTGACAATTGTTGAAAATCGATATTTTATCTTTTCTGATAAAATAATATTTTATTATATTATTATAATATAATAATGATGATATTTTTACAATGAATGTGGGATATATGAGTATATGAGGAGGAAGAGTATTTTTATTACAAAAGTTATTTAAAACATGTTAAACATGTCTGTGGGCCCATTTCTTGACTGAAATATGATTATTGTTTGTAGAATCGTCCGTTTGTGGATTTCAGTCAATTTCTGTTTGGAATTTGGAAAAACTTTCTTCTGCAAAGTTGTAGATAATAAAATTTTCTATGAAAAAGACATGTGGTTTGAATTTTTCTGACAAACGGGTTATTTATTATGAATTATTGAAGTTCTGAAGTTCCGAAATAATTGATTTTTAGAAGTTTTATTTATTTTTATTAATAAAAAGGTTTTTTATACTTTGTGACCTCATTAAACATGTGCAAAGTGCTGAATCTAGAGAATTCAAAGTGGGCGTAAGAAAATTTAATTATATATTAATATTTTATTAAATTTTCTGCTTTGGTGTTCTAATCATTTTCCTATAAATAGGGTGCTTAGGTTAGAATTAAAAATCACTCCAGAAACTAAAGTTTTCTCTCTCTTCCTCTCTCTATATTATCAAGCGTATTCTTGTGAGTATTTTAAGACTTTGAGTGTTGCTATACGGTGCAAGTTCACTTCAGCTCTATATCCAGTATTCCAGTCAGAAGTACTGTATTTTCGAGGTAAGGGATGTTATTTTTTCGTAAATGATATTAGTTCTTTCAATATCATTATGCCAAAATATTGGTCTGAACTTTTTATCAAATTTGGAACTTTTTGTGTCGAGATTACTATTCACGTATACGGGATTATTCACGTATACGGCACTATTCACGAATACGACACTATTCACAGAAAAATAAAATTTTCTTTTTTCGTCCAAAATATCTATTATGGATACTAGCTTTGATTGTATCCATGTTTTGATCATTCTTGAATTTTACTCCACTATGATTACTTATGAGGTATTTTTGGACATGGATAAACTGAAAAACGAATCCTTAATATTTGTTATTTTGTTTCACTTGGTTCGTTTCCTTTAAAATATTTTTCATCCTTCTCAGTCCTAAATGATGATATTATTGAATATCTTTGGCCTGTAGTGTAAAGATGAATGATTTCTGATAAATATCTTTGGCCCGTAGTGCAAAGATGAACAGGTGGTTAGATGAACATGACCAACTGATGAATATCTTTGGCCTGTAGTACAAAGATGAATATTTGATTCCAGATATATATTGATTGATGTTACAGGGATAAAATATCGACGATGAACTTTTAAATTCATTTATAGAAAATAGTAGATTTCATTCTCTACTTAACTCCTCTAATGAATTATTATTTCCGCTGCGAATATTGATTTAAAACTTGTTGTCAATTGTATTCTATTAAATTTTTTTCTGTTGAAGACTAACGATAATTTGTTCTATATTATCTTAGTCTTAATATTCTTTACTAGGCTAGTGGAGCTCACCCTTTTCCTTTTTGTTCTATTTTTCTTCTCAGGAGGTGAGAATGGAGCGAGTACTAGTCGGGGTATGGAATGAAGGTTCTAGAAAGTCATTTTAGTAGTCCTCACCATTTTTGTAAAATAATGTATCAATAATTGTAATGAGGACTTATTCGAGTGTGGATATTGTCTAGATGACAATATTTATAGTTAAACTCACAGTTTTTATGTTGTATTAATAAAGTTGTAGTTGTTTCTGTACCATGTATTTTGACGACTCAGATTGGGTGTTGTATACCTATTTTGGGGGCGTCACAAAGAATACTTCCCTCATGCCAATACTCCTTCTACTGTTACAGAAATCAAGCTGTGTGACATCCAGACTCGATATCAGATTCCGGACACCCACTTGGTAAGGGTTCCAACCCCCCAGGAACGAATGTACCAGCGATCTGAAGGCTGGACCGCCATGCCGGTGATCCTTCTCGAAAAGGGAGTTCGCCTACACCCCTCCATGCCTTTGTTGTCATTCTACTAAGGTTCATAGGCGTGGGGCTTGCCCAGCTTGTCTCGAACTCTTACATTCACATCCTGGCATTTATCGCCTTCTGCCACGAACAAGGGATTCCACCTGCTGTCGATTTCTTCTTTACCCTCTTCATAGTCGGTAAATCTTGGGAACGAGGTTACAAGATGTTGAGCAAACAATCCCCCAAACCTAATGCCAGGTTCGAGAAGCGACCTCTAATGGACACTCCTTCGAGCGACCAGGAATGGCATAAGGAGTGTTTCTTTGTCAAAGGACCCGAAGTCTCCTCCATACCCAATTGGACCATTTCTAATCGTATCTCTGCAAACTTTGGAGATATTTCAAAGGAACGTGTAAGAGAAATGGCGAGTCTTCTAGAGAAGATTCCCATCAAGGAATGGAGCTTCAGACTTTTGAGTAAGCAAGCATGGTTATACGACCATAAATATAAGTCCCGAACCCGATTTATTGTGTAACTTTACCAATTTCCATTAGTAATTATTCTAAATAATTGTTCCTCATCTTTCGCAGTATCCCTGATCAAGCCGACTTCTTCAGACATGAAAGATCTTGAAGAATTTTTATCTGGGAAATCTTCCAAACCCTCCCCATTTTCTACTGAACCCTCGACTTTTGAACCTCAAGCAACTGGACCAACTCCTACTGAAGGGACAAGCCAACCACGCCGAATCAAGCGAGCTGGCCGAAAACCAAGACACACCCCCACACAAACCAACAGCGAGTGTCTTCTCAATATGCCCCTTGACGAACGGACCCGTGTTCTTCGTGCTAAAAAGAGGAAAATCCAAATGACTACTCCAGCCGCCGAAGAACCACAAGTACCTCCCACAGAAGTTGATCCTCCCCTGGACATCCCGATAGAAATTGTGGCTTCCGAAGAAGAACCCGAAGAACAAGTAGAATGCACACCTAAACTTGCTCGAAAAAGAGAACCAACCTCTTCGGAATTTAGACCCGAAGCCATGGGATCCCCCACTCTCTGGTCAGAATCAAATGAGAATTTCCCATTTCAGCTCTATAACTCCTTCGTCCGTGATACCGATGACCACCGGTTCGGCAACAGTTCCATAATGGACCTGATCGACGAGGGAATGAAGTACCAAGCTAGAGTAAGCTGCTATTTAACTTATTCAATTATATGTCGGCCCATCAATTTGAAATGATTGACTAACATTGATCATCTATAGGCAAACGCCTTCTTCGGGCACCTCCGCCCCAAATATAAAGAAGCCGAAGCCGAGGAGGATGCCGCTCTAAGAGAGAATGCCATACTTAAGTCTACCCTGGCGAAAGAGAGAAGCAATCTTAAAATTACGCTCCTCAACAATGAGCGTCTTCAGAAAGATCTTACTCAAACCAAATAAGAAGTGAAGACGACCAAGGCCACCTATCGAGTTATCACCTATATAAATGTCGATCTGCTTCAGAAAAATGAAATTTTGACGAAGAAGACTGAAGATCTGGCCCAATCCAACTCAAGCCTGGTGAAGCAAAATAACGATATCCAAGCTAAAGAAGCAAGGCATCTGGCATACCATCAAAAGCTTGAAGAGGAACTTCGAGAGCTCCGTGCTCTCAGGGATCAAGGCCCACCATTGACTGACAAGCTTCGCAAGGAGATCGAAGCAGAATATAGAAAGTCGACCGAGCTGAACGATGAAATTATCCACATGTACTCTGAAGGGTATGAGGTCTGTCGAAGTAAATACAAAGTCAAACTTGTAGTGGCCAAAGTAAACCCGGCTCTCTTCGACTCTTCAGACAGCGAAAACGATAAGGAAACATAAAGATACCATTTCATCCGTAGCTTTAGGACTCCCTGTAAAGACTTATACCTCATTTGTTAAATAATTAAATATCAATGAAATATCAACTTCATTCCTTATTACATCACTGTGATATTTTCTTGTCAATACTTCACCATCAATCAACTTGAAAAATGTACAAGCTCTTTTTAAACTTAACTTAACTGTTAGTAAACAATTAAGCAAGTTATATAATAGATAAGATCAGGCAATAATAAAATCCGAACTCAACACTTAAAAAAAATCAGGTAATAAAGTAATGTAATACTTATTCATTACCGAAGTGTGAGGTAGATCTGCATCATAGGGAATTTGTTTACCACGAAGGGCCTAATAAACCCACAGGATTCCACTGACCAGATAGGCTACCATCGAATGGTCAGTAAGTCCACCCAAACCTCCTTACACCGATGAAGTTTGTCTACCACGAAGGGCCTGACAAATTCATAAGGACCACCTGCCGAAGAGGCTACCATCGAATGGTCAGCAAGTCCACCCGAACCTCCTTACACCGATGAAGTTTGTCTACCACGAAGGGCCTGATAAATTCATAAGGACCACCTGTCGAAGAGGCTACCATCGAATGGTCAGCAAGTCTACACCGATGAAGTTTGTCTACCACGAAGGGCCTGAGAAATTCATAAAAACCACATGCCGAAGAGGCTGCCATCGAATGGTCAGCAAGTCCACCCGAACCTCCTTACACCAATGAAGTTTGTCTACCATGAAGGGCTTGACAAATTCATAAGGACCACTTGCCGAAGAGGCTACCATCAAATTGTCAGCAAGTCCACCCGAACCTCCTTATACCGATGAAGTTTTTTTGTGCCCGTTAGACTGTGGATGAGCTACCGAAGCCCTTCTATTGTACGCCCCATTCCTTCAAGAATGCTCCAAACTTTGATCACAAACATTGACCCATTACATCTACCCCCCAGACAGCAAAAGGTATAGGAGATAAAATCGAGTATAGCTCTTTTGGTGACCGGTGTGGGATCGGACTGTTGAGCTGGCACTTTTTGACACTTCTTCATGCACTTGGTAGCCTCCCGAAGGGCATAATCAGCTTCGGATGGAGTCAAACATTTCAACAATGGAGATGAAAAAGCCCTTCGATAAAGATCCCCATCAATAAGAATAAAGTTAACACTCTTGTACTTAACTTTCTTGGCCAGCAACTGATCTGAAGGAAGGACGTCATATGCCAGATACTCCTGTCAAAATAATCCCTACTCTTCCGATGTTCGAAGTAGAAGATCCATCTGCATACAGTATCCCCGAACTCTACTTCTACCGAAGTACTGCAACGGCTTTGTCGGACTCTTCAGCTTCTCCTCCAAACCTGCAGCTTTTGACAGACCTCTCCGATGACGAGTATCCATAGGGCAGTGCCCTTAGTGGATTCTCGGGAGTGCGACTTCTGGATTTGCTTCTTCGTCTGCTTCAACCATGATCCCGAGAGCCGATAAGGCAGAGTGCCCTCTTCGGTTTCTCAGGAGTATGGCTTCTTGAACACTCAAGTCGGAGTGCCTTCTTCGTATTCTCGGGTGAATATCCTCTTGAGTTACTCCCTCGCTTGCTTGTGTCATAGCTCCAAGAGCCCCTAGGGCAAGGTACCCTCTTCGGATTCTTAGGAGTATGGCTTCTGGGTCTTCTTCGGTCCCGAGGGCGGCCTCGAGACACATCTTCAGAGTGCATAGGCTTCTTTCCACTGCTTCAGAAGAACATCTAAAACTTTATCAGCTTCTTCGGCCATCTTAGCCAACTTGAACTCTCTGTCATCCTGACCACTTCGGTGCCGGGTTCTAGGCGGTGTGCCTTCTACCCGTTTTCGATCCTGATCAGGTTTTTTGCTAGCAGTATAAATTAATCTTCTTTTGTTATCACCATAAACTTTTGGATGAAAACCAAAGACGAACTTGCAGCCATCGGTTGTATTTCAACAGCAACTGTTTTACTCTTCACCATAACTTCTGACATAGAACAACTTAAGATTTGTGATTGAAAACTCAAGAACACTAAAAAAGCCCTCCTTCTAGCGCCAATGTTAACGCCAAGATCTTTCCACAAGTTTCAATCACGTAAGACACGTCTGACCCTACACAGTAAACACGATAACACCAAAAGCTTGACGGCTTGACTGTCGGGGGATAGCTTCGGCGTGAGAGTCAGTACAGGCGATCATAAGGTTAACAATGGAGGAATAAAATGTCTAGAGTCTTGAGAGAGAAAATAATTCAGTTACCTTTAGATTGTGTGATCCTTGCCTCATATATTCTTGGTCCAATTTTTCGTGCCACCCACTATATACCAACTGACACAGTCTCCCCACTGGTGGTGACCACAGCCGACTGCATGCAGCCCACCTGCTCCATCCCATCACTGTTTTCCACCGCCGACCGATCAAGTCCAATCCTTATTAATGCATGGCAAATAACAGTCAACCATCACCTTGTTCCATCATTAACGGTCAAAGTTGATAGTTTAGATATTATTTGTCTAATGAATCAGCCCAACTAAGAAGCCCAATACATTTGAGACAGTAAATATAACTCAAGAGATGAGCCCATTCGGTCCGGCCCAGAACGTAAAGTATTATGGCCCAACATATATATATATATATATATATATATATATATATATATATATATATATAGGGAGAGGATCAAGAGTAGAACTCTAAGTAGTAGAACTCCCTTAAATAATAGAATTGTATCAAAACGACGTAGTTTTGATAAGACGCGGTGGCATTTTTGTAAATACGCGGTGGCATGGTATTTACAAAAATGTCACCGCGTCTTATCAAAACTACATCGTTTTGATACAATTCTATTATTTAAGGGAGTTCTACTACTTAAGAGTTCTACTCTTGATCCTTTCTGTATATATATATATATATATATATATATATATATATATATATATATATATATAACATTTTCTTTGGTCCCAGTAAAAGAGTCTAACTTTATAAATATATACAACTTTTAAATAAGTTTGACTTTCGACGCAATTAATTATCAATATTACTATCTACTTTTATACTCTCTTTATCTTAAAAATGATGGTTTAAAATACAATTTTTTATCTTCAAAATAATAATAATAATAAATATATAAAGTAAATAATAAATATGATATTTAGTGGAACCCACTAATATATAGAAAAAGAAAAATTTATCATTTTATATAAATTTGTGGGACCATTAAAGATAACTTGAATTTTTTTTTTACTCTTAATTCTCTACTCTCAACTTTTCTTTATTTGTTTGAAAAATATACTTTAAATATCAATTCTTTGGAGGGCAGAGTGAGTATATGATGGGATTTAGACAACTCTTATTTTCTTATAACTAAAAGGAGAAAATAAGTTGATGTGGGAGAAAATATCTAATCCAAATGTGATATAAAGTCGTCATGTAGAGAAAGTGTGTATGTCATCGCTTAACGAGGAAGAGAGAGAATATAAATATAGCCCACATATTTATCTCGTGTTTTATTTATATCGTCGAATATTTTGTGGGGATGCGGGACACTATTTCCACAAATTAGTTTTGCTAGTTTTAGACGGTTTCCGCCTTGCATTGTGGTCCCACTTTCATGTCATATAAAAACTTATGTAACTAGGAATACTTGTCAAGATAGCAAAATCCAAAGGAAACATAAATCCCACTTTCATGTTATAAGTATTATTTTTGACTCCTACCACTATATGCATGCAGGATGGGCATTGTTGTTGATGGGAGGTTGAAGTTGAGCCAAGGAGATGATAACAAAAACCTGTTGGCCACATACTTTGGGAATGTATTATCCATCCCGTTTGGCAAGGAAAAATGCAAAGACCTTAAAAATAAGCCATTGAGCTGGGTAGCAAATTGTGTACACAACTTCTTAAAGATTGCCATGACGGAGGAGCATTTCCTAGGGCTAATAGACTTGGTGGAGGCTACTCGCCCCGAGCCGATGCTAGCAAAGATATATGCCAGCAGTGAAAGAGAGGAGGCGCCAGCCATTGTGGTGTCGTCAGGGAAGCGATTTGCAATGGATAGGGTAAATTTCGGGTGGAATAAGCCGGTATTCGGGTCGTATCATTTCCATTGGGGAGGAAAGGTGGGCTATGTGATGCCGATGCCAAGTCCACTGGGAAATGGGGACTGGATTGTTTATATGCACTTGTACAAGAGACAATTGGACTTGATAGAATCACAGGTTGCTGATTTCTTCAGGCCCGTCACCTCTGATTATCTTAAAATTTGATATACTTCGAAATTTATAAAAAAATAGAAAAAAGGAAAAAAGAGTTTGATCTCCACCTTCAGTGTTTCCTGTATCTTCCTTTTCCGTCTTTAGAATTTTATCTGTGTTAAGAAAATACGTGCGTATTGAAGTTAAGTGAAAAATTTATGGTGAACTAATGATTATATGATATTTGTGATATTATATTTCCCATTAACATCTTTAGTTTGTTATAGTATTCTTCATTTCCTCGTTGGTGATCAAGAACTTTTACTTGGAAAAAACATGCCGGTAATACGAACAAATGGATAAACTAAAACAAGAACTTGTATAGACTGATCCAAAAAGATGATCCATTTATCTAGCATATGAACTTCATTTTGGAGGACCGATACAATATCGTGCATGTATCCCACTAAGAGGTAATATCATCAATATTTTCATTTTCGTAATCACACGTCATATTCTTTATATTTAATTTTCATCAATGCATCATATTTTCTACTTTCAAGTATATGTGTTGATTAAGGTAGAAAAAATAAAATTCACGTAGAGGATTCAATTGTTGAATGTTATACCGAGGAAAAACTTATCAATTTATGCTCCTTATACTTCGAGGATGATGTCTCAACGAAGCACAATCATCCACATTAAAATTATGTTGGATGGACTCCCAACTCGTGTTGAGTTAGTTGCATTCACATATCTGGCTAACCATTTGTCCATGAGACGACACGTTACTTGAGTGACAAAGATTTGAAAATTATATCTTTGTACGTCCTTCTAAATATATTAAGTCAGAGGACCGAAAATGGTTTAAACAATTTTTTGAAGCTTTTTAGCTTTTTCGAAAATACCCTTTGACTTTTAAGACAATTCCTATATTGTTCTTTTTATAATAATTTTTGTCTTCTCTTTAGTTCTTCAAATTTTATAATATTCTTATTTTACTCCCACATAATTTATACACGTAACACATTTGCCACTAAATGCTAGTATAAATAATTTGAGCCTTATTATCATGTGAAACTTTTCACTATGTGACCACGTGATTTATTTAATTTATTTTGTCTTTTTTTTTATTTTCTACCATAAATGCGATTTTTTCTAAATGATGCATTTCTTATAGAATTGCTATTTTTACATAAAGATTTTATATTTTTATTAGGGTCTCTTTCACATAAATTCTATGTCAGTTTATGATCACGGATTTAAAATATATTTTGCTCTTGTTGTTCACTTGAATGATTTTTCTGGCACATAAATGTGGCTTAAATACTTTAAACTTTTAATTTTTTTTATAAATTAAACACTAATACTTTAGCATTAAGAAATAGAACTTTAATATCTTTAAATTTCTATACATAAATTATTATTTTTTGCCATCAATGTTTAATAATAATTGATCCGAATGAGAGTATTTTGGATAGTTTTGTTAGAATTTGAGCCTAATTTAATATGGGTATCATTAATTAATTTTAATGATTCTATATATTAATGTGTTCTACTCCATGAGTAGATTAAATTAAGTATTTGGAAGCTCAAATTCATGGAGTAATGAATGAGATATTAACTCCCAAATATCACACTTGGAAATGATAAAATGTAATAAATACATGTGAAAAAAATAAGTCCCACATAGGTTAAGAATTAAATATTTTATATGGTTATATATAAGGAAAGTGTTCTTAGGTGGGCCCCAAGGGGCACCCCACTTTTGTGGAAGGGATAGGACCTAGCCAAGGCTAGGTTCAAACCCACACGCGCGTCGCCGTTTAACCGGCCTGGCTTGGCTCGGGTATAAAATTTTTTAGACAAAATTTATTTAAATTTTATTTATTTAATTTTATTTCAAAACTGTGTCGTTTTGATAAGCGGTAACGTCGTTTTGGTCGCCTTTTCTACTAAGTCTAAAATTACGTAGTTTTGGTCCTATTAATACTAAAACTACGTCGTTTTATACGTCTGAATAGTTGCGCCTATTCTGTAAATGGTCAAAACTACGTCGTTTTTACCAAAAGATACAAATAGTACCTTTTCAGTAGCATCTCATGCCCTTTCAAAGGGCTAGGCACCCATTCGAAGGGTCACTAACCCTCTTATAAATAAATAGGAGGGGTCAGCTTTCAAAATCATTCAATTCACAAGCAATTAGCATAATTAGCCATTTTAGTATTCTGTTTTCCATCAGTTTCATAGTTATATAAGAGAGAGTTAGAGCATTTATTTTTGGTTCGTTGTGTATACCTTTTGTAGTGCTGCTAAGGTATACGGTGTAATTGTATCCTGGGAGACAAGTGCTATCAACTCTAAAGCACCATACGGAGGACATAATTGTCTTAAGGACATAGTATCAAATACTAGCCTTAAAAAATTATTTTCTACTAGATAACTTCATATAAATATATATATATAATTTTCTTTAAGGTTCCTAACAAATTTCACTCATAATATCTTTGGAAAGCACAAAAAATTGTAGACACATGGATAGTGTGTGATGGAAAAAAAGAAGGAAAAATTGAATCCAATGTTAATGATATATACATACCCTTAAAAGGCTTAATTGCCTAGATTGATAGAACCTTAAATATCTTTGCAAACACAGAAAATTGTAGACACGTGATTATTGTGTATTAATTAGATTTAAGATTCGAATAATGCAAACAATCTCACAGAAAATTAAAGAAGAACAAAAAGTGAACGACACAGGATATACCCAAATTAATTCACCAAATTATGGCTAGTCTTGGTTGTCTAACATTCATATATGTGTCTTTCACCATTTACAATGATCCACATATCAAATAATATTTTAATAATAACTAAAAATTCCTAGCTACTATAACATGTACGTGGTTAAATCCATGAGACTCAAAATATTACAAAAACTCAAAACTGAGATCAATCCTAATAAATCTCCAAATTCAAATACACATGTAACGGCCATTGGTCGGACCCACTGAAGTATGAGTCAATTTATAAAAATTTAAAGATATTAAGATTCAATATCCTAAAGCTAAAATATTAGTTTTAAGTAGTAAAAAGCTAAAAACTTGAATGTATTTAAACCTAATTATAATGTAGACTGCGTAGCTATGCACTCAATGGCGGACCCAAGTACGTGGTAGGGGACACCTGCCCCCGCTGAAATTTTAGGGGGTTAGGGGGTCAACATAAAAAAATTTATTTGAAGGGGGGTGTTAAATGAAATTGTTATGTTTGATATTCCCTCCGTCCCTTTATATAAGTCGTTTTAGAGTTGTACACAAGTATTAAAGGAAATGATTGTATATCATTGAATATAATATTTATTGTTTATATTGCCTTGTACTGGAAAAACGAGTGTTATTTATTGGGCAAAAAATAGTTAGAGAACCAAAGTTACATTAAATACTTGAGGTAATATTTGAAACTAAGGGGGTGTTTGATAAAAACTAAATGAATCTGAATCTAAATGAACTGAATCTGAATAAAAAATGTTGTTTGATAATTGACATGTCTGAATCATCTGAATACCATATTTTTATTATTTACCCCTCTGAAAAAATTCAAAATTGTTGTAAATTTATTTAATATTACTTAATATAATAGTTAATATTGTAAAAAAAAATTAAATATAAAATATTTCATTCAGCCGTCATTCAGCCAACAAAATGAGACTTCATCATTCAGTCCAAATCGTCTAAAAGACTGACCGATTCAGTCATTCAGTCCTAAACAAACAGTCCTTAAGCAATTAATGCTTACTTGAAATTCTCAAACGATTTATATTAAGCGACAAAAACACTTCTCTAAAATGGCTTATATTAAGGGACAGATGGAGTATAAAAAACTATTAGAATAATTATAGTTAAAGTCTAAAAACAAAGGATATTGACTATAAGTATTCAAGCGATAATGAGATTGGCTTTAGCACCTTCCTCAAATAATTTTTTTTTCATTTTTTCATTTGGTCCATTTTTTTCTTTTCATTTTTTTTGACAAATGATAAACATAGGTTGAATTGAAGATATACTAAAAATTATTATTTAAATATATTTGTTTCCATTTATAAAAAAAATTGTGCTTTTATTGTTTTAAAATATTTTTAGTTCATTTAAGTATTAAAAAATATAAATAAATAATTATATTTTGATTTAAAACGTCAATTAAGATACACTTGATTATATTTTGTGAAATGATATTTTTTTCTCTTTAATATTTTTTTTTGAATTTGCCCTAATTGAATTGTGAGGCTGGATCCGCTCCTGATATGCACTAAACTATATATGCATCATTCATGAAGACAGAAAGAAACTAGAAGATAATAGACATTCTGCCCATAAATACTAAACTAAGTGAGCCACTTAGCGAGTACGATTCACATATATTTTGACAAGATTTTATAATTAACAATGAAACCCTGATGAAGGAATATGAAAATGTGAAGAAAGTTTTACCTTAATGAATATGATTAATTAGGAAGATAAGAAGATGACTAATCTATATATGCCATGAATGTAGAGCTGCAATACGGGGCAAATCTCCCTTGGCAGTACAACCTAGTATTCTGATGTGAATATACATACTAGCTAATTAATCAAGCTTTTGCAGTCGATTAGTACTATACTGCGAAAGGAGTATTTGCCCGGCCCAGTAATTCATCCATACAATACTCGATTCACCTTGTTATTGAACTGTTTAAACGATCGAACTCTATTTATAAGATGTAAAGATATTCTGTGCAAAAAGGATATTCTGCGCACATCCTATATAATAAGTGGTTCTCTTTCATCCATTCAACCTTAATGAAGCTGTTCTACATAAAATGCATGTTTTCCTTGAAAATGACCTTAGAGTACTCAATTTTAGCTACCGCGCATACTTGCTCTATGCTCTAATGGCCTTAGCCCATATTTGTTTGCAAGGATAATATTTGGGATTAGACTATTAATCATACATATCTTGTTTGTTTTAAAAATTGGACTTGAAACTATTAGTCGATGGATAACAAAATAATTTGGAATTAGGAACTATTAAAAACCATATATCCAATCTGTAAGCCCTACCATTTGGAATTAAAATTTTGCAGACAAAATTAACTTTTACCTTTTTTAAATGACCAATGTAACCTATTACATCCATGTATACTCACACTTTTTGCTGTTACTGATAAGGATATAATAGTCCAAACTATAAATTTTTATTCAATCTTTTAACTAATCATGACAAAACAAACATAACATTAAATTATTTTAAATTACCCCATACTAATCTTATTTTTAACAAACATATGTGTAACACCCCGCTCCTCAAAATTCAAATAAGCTACAGAACACTAATAACATCAAATATTTAATAATGATATACATCAATGAAGTACTAAATACAATTCTCCAACCAGAGTTAAAATAATCAAAATCGAAAATTTAATCAACTTAGATTGTCAAATGCAACTCCTTTATCACACTAGCCCAGTATCTCCCCTATAAACCTGTGGGAAGGAAAACACGCCATGAGTCAAATGCTCAGTACAGATATAGATATACAAATGATATACGAAATCAACTGAGACAAAATATTGAACAAAGCCTTAAGCTTCTCCAAAGATCTGAATAGAATATATCTGAATCAATAGAATTAACGAAACAAACAAAAAAAGTAAAAAAATAATGAACTGAATTAACTAACTCAATTAATTGAACAGAACAGAAACAAACAAAACTAATACAATGAATTAATAGGCTGAATCAAATGGCTGGATGTTATTTCATACCATTTGAGCTCAGAAATATACATTGCCACACATACAAGTCAAAATAATGTTACACAGGCACATTTAAATGATGTCACATATGCAACCAAAATAATGCCACATAGGCAAATTACACATTGGACCGCGAATCCAAATGTATGCAAATTGAATAGACGTGTTTGGCACAACACAACAAATCTGTAGAATAAATAACTAGGGTCAATCCATACGCCTCCCACAACTAAATACCAAATGGCCCACTTCTTCCGGAGCTCAAACAGAGACGTCGTGGACTAATCACACCGCAACGGAGAGTGTCATGCCTCTCGTGCCAAGACGACATGCCTGTGGTACCCCCACAGGTGGTTATAGCTCAGGTATACCCTACGATATATTCTAACAAAAATATCATGTCACAACATATACGACATAATACCAATAAAAATAGATACTGTGTGACGCCCCCAAAACAGGTATACAACACCCATTCTGAGTCGTCAATAACATGGTACAGAAACAAAATACATCTTTACTATTACAACATAAGAACTGTGAGTTTAAATACAAATATTGTCATCTAGACAATATCCACACTCAAATAAGTCCTTATTACAATTATTGATACATTATTTCACAAAAATAGTGAGGACTACTAAAATAACTTCTAGAACCATCATTCCATACCCCGACTAGTACTCGCTACATTCTCACCTCTTGAGAAAAATAGAACAAAAAGAAAAAGGGTGAGCTCAACTAGCCCAGTAAAGAACATTATGACTAAGATAACATATAACAAATTATCGTTAGTCTTCAACAGGGAAAAAATATAATAGAATACAATAGACAACAAGTTTTAAATCAATATTCGCAGCGGAAAATAATAATTCATAGAAGAGTTACGTAGAGAATGAAATCTACTATTATCTATGAATTTAAAAGTCCATCATCAATATTTTATCCCTGTAACATCAATCAATATTCATCTTTGCACAACAAGCCAAAGATATTCATCAGTTGGTCATGTTCATCTCAACACATGTTCATCTTTGCACTACGGGCCAAATATATTCATCAGAAATCATTAATCCTTGCACTACAGGCCAAAGATATTCAATTATATCATCATTTAGGACTGAGGATGATGAAAAATATTTTAAAGGAAACGAATCCAGTGAAACAAAATAATAAATATTAAGGATTCGTATTTCAGCTATTTCATGTCCAAAAATACCTCATAAATAATCATAGTGGAGTAAAATTCAAGAATGATCAAAATATGGAAACAATCAAAGCTAGTATCCAGAATAGATATTTTGGGCGAAAAGAAGAAAATTTCATTTTTCGATGAATAGTAACTCGTGAATAGTAACCCCGACATGAAAAGTTCTAAATTTGATAAAAAGTTCAGATCAATACTTCGGCATAATGATATTAAAGAAAATAATATCATTTAAGAAGAAATAACATCCTTTACCTCGGAAAGACGGTACTTCTGACTGGAATACTAGATATAGTGCTGAAGGAAACTTGCACCGTATAACAACACTCAAAGTATCAAATACTCACAAGAATACGCTCGATATAGAGAGAGAAACAGAAAGAAACTTGTGTTTCTGGTGTGATTTTCAATTTTAACCTAAGCACCCTATTTATAGGAAAATGCTTAGAACACCAAAGCAGAAAATTTAATATAATATTTATATATATATCAAATTTTCCTTAGCCCACCTCTAGACATCTGATCTCAGCCCATTTATATCACATGTTAGCCCACTTAAATGCCAAAAAAATGTTTTTCTTCAAAACAATAAATAAAACTTCCAAAAATCAATTATTTCGGAACTTCAGAACTTTAATAATTCATAATAAATAGCCCTTTTATCAGAAAATTCGAATCTCGCGAGTTTTTATAGAAAATTCAATTCTCTACAACTTTTCAGAAGAAAGTTTTTCCAAATTCCAAACAGAAATTGACCGAAATCTACAAACGGGCGATTTTACAGTTAATAATAAATTTTCGGTCAAGAATTGTGTCCACCAACACACAAAACATGTGTTAATCATTTAATGTCACAAAAATACTCTTCCTCCTCATATACTCATATATCCCACATTCATTGTAAAAATATCACCATCAATATATTATTAAAATAACATAGTTAAATGAATTATTTTATCAAAAAAAAAGATAAATTATTAATTTTTAACAATTGTCACATTAAAAATTTTCTTCATCTATATCCACATAAAATCAATATTTTTCTCATTATATAAATCAATAATTAATTATACACAAATAATATTACAGAATCACAGAACTGGCAACCAGGCCGTTCCCATGAAAGAGGGGGCTTTCCAATAAGGATTTCTCCTTACTGGGGCGCAATTAGATGACCAAACCTCTCCTTAGACAGAACTTTCTAGACATTGTCAATAATATTATCTAATAATATTATTCAGATAATATGAATTATTGCTCTGATAATGGAAAATACTGTGTAGTGACAATTATAAAATATCAACGTAGTAATTATTTAATCAATAAAATAAAATATTGAACAGTAATTACTGTAACCATTATTGAGTAGTGCCTTCTTACGTAAAAATCAATAATTGGTGCAATACCGTGTGCTACTGTGCAACAACGCGTATTACCGTGCTTTAACCACCGGGTATTCCAACAGTATTAACGGTAACAACTACGCCGTTATTTATAAACAACTTATTTTTGTTATTTTCTTCATCCAATCGCTTTCCGTTATGGGGCCCACAAAAGACTGCGCCGTCGTACGAATATTCTCCGACAGTAAGAATATTCCACGACCAAGCGAATATTCCCCGACAACAATGAATATTTTATAACCACTTGCTTATTTAAAATATTTGCGCATTTTACCCATAACTAACCACATTAATCAAATCAACCCTTACTATTTCAGAATAATAAATAGAGGAAATTAAATTTTATTTATTAATAATTTGGAGTCTTACAACCTCCCCTCCTTATGAAATTTCGTCCTCGAAATTGACATACGTACATGGTGTTTCGAAAAGATGAGGATACCTCGCTTTCATTTCCGTTTCCAACTCCCAGGTCATTTCCTCAATAGCATGGTTTCTCCACAAAACTTTAACTTGTGGTATGACCTTCGTGCGTAGGACATGCTCCTTCCTATCCAAGATCTTGACAGGTACCTCCTCGTACGTTAAGTCTTCGGTTATCTCGTTCGGTTCTAACTCAATAACGTGGTTCGGGTCTTTCACATATTTACGAAGCACATATATATGAAAAATATTATGAACACGAGACATACTTGGAGGTAACGCGAGTCTATAGGCCACATTTCCTACTCGGTCAAGAATCTGAAATGGACCAATAAATCGTGGATTGAGCTTTCCTCCCTTCCCAAATCTTGTAACTCCTTTCCATGGAGCTACACGTAATAATACATGATCCCCAATGTCAAATTTCACGTCCTTTCGATGAAGATCTGCATAACTCTTTTGTCGATCATGTGCCGTTTGTATACGTTGTCGAATCGTTTGGATCATCTTCTCTGTAGTCATTCGTACCAACTCTGGTCCCAACAACGTTGCTTCTCCCACCTCATCCCAACATACTTGAGAGCGACACTTTCGTCCATATAATGCTTCAAAGGGAGCCACACCTATACTTTCCTGATAACTGTTGTTGTAGGAGAATTCCACCAATGGTAGGTACTTATCCCAACTTCCTTTGAAATTTAGGACACAAAGTCTTAATAGATCTTCAAGAGTTTGAATAGTCCTCTCTAATTGTCCGTCCGTTTGAGGATGGTATGCCGAACTGAACCGTAAATCCGTGCCCATAGCTTTTTGCAAGCTAACCCAAAATCTTGAAGTGAATCTTGGGTCACGATCCGAAACTATGGATACTGGCAAGCCATGCAACCTTACAATCTCATTCACGTACATACTAGCAAGACGTTCAAGGGAATGAGTCTCCCGTATCGGCAAGAAATGAGCAGACTTGGTTAATCTATCAACTATAACCCAAATAACATTTATGCCTTGAGAAACCGTGGGAAGACCCGTAACGAAATCCATGGTAATGTGCTCCCACTTCCATTTCGGAATCTCAAGTGGTTGCAATGGACCCTTTGGTACTTGATGCTCCGCCTTTACACGTTGACAAGTTAAACACCTCGAGATAAACTTTGCAATCTCTCTCTTCATATTGTTCCACCAAAATGTATGTCGAAGATCACGATACATTTTAGTACTTCCAGGATGGATTGCAAATGGTGTATTGTGTGCCTCCATCATGATCTTATACTTCAAATCAGAATCGTTAGGAACACAAAGTCTGGAGTGGACTCGTAGTATTCCTTCTTCATCGATTCTTGCTTCTGGAATAGCACCTTCTTGCACTTTCTTCTTCATACGCATCAGCTCCGGGTCTGTAGCTTGAGCAACTTTAACTTTATCGATTAAAGTTGGTTCTACGCGTATACTTGACATCATCACACTCGTTCCTGCATATGATCTTCTACTCAACGCGTCAGCTACCACGTTTGCTTTTCCAGGATGGTATTGAATAGTGTGGTCGTAATCTTTCAACAGCTCGAGCCAACGTCGTTGCCTCATGTTGAGTTCTTTTTGAGTGAAGAAATATTTGAGGCTTTTATGGTCTGAATATATCTTCACTTTCTCCCCATATAGATAGTGCCTCCAGATCTTTAGCGCGAAAACGACTGCTGCAAACTCTAGATCATGAGTAGGATAATTTCTCTCATATTCTTTAAGTTGTCGCGAGGCATAGGCTATGACTTTCCCACGTTGCATGAGAACACATCCTAACCCTTTGCCTGAAGCATCACTGTAGATAACAAATCCATCCGAACCAGATGGTATTGTCAGAACAGGTGCCGAAATGAGTCTCCTCTTAAGCTCTTGGAAACTCTTCTCGCATTCTTCACTCCATACGAATTTGATATCCTTCCGAGTCAGCTGAGTTAACGGGGTAGCGATTCGAGAAAACCCTTCTACGAATCTCCGATAATAACCGGCTAAGCCCAGAAAGCTACGTACATCGGTCACCGTCTTCGGTTGCTCCCAGCTTTGTATTGCTTCAATCTTCGCCGGGTCCACAAATACTCCATGTTTTGACACCACGTGCCCTAGGAATGCTACTTCCTCAAGTTAGAACTCGCATTTCTTTAACTTAGCATATAACTTATTTTCACGCAGCCTTTGGAGTACCAGCTTCAAATGGTGCTCACGATCTTCACGGCTTTTGGAATATATGAGGATGTCATCAATAAAGACAACAACGAACTGATCCAAATAATCCTTGAATACTCGGTTCATCATATCCATGAAAGCCGCAGGAGCATTAGTCAATCTAAAAGACATGACTAAGAATTCATAATGCCCGTACCGAGTTCTAAAGGCAGTCTTCGGAATATCCTCAGTTTTAACCTTCAGCTGATGATATCCAGAACGAATATCAATTTTTGAAAAGAATTGTGCTCCTTGTAACTGGTCAAACAGGTCATCAATACGAGGTAGCGGATACCTATTCTTGATAGTGACATGGTTTAATTCCCGGTAATCGATACAAAGTCGCATACTCCCGTCTTTCATCTTTACAAATAAAACAGGAGCACCCCAAGGAGATGTACTAGGACGAATGAAACCAATGTCCAATAACTCTTGTAGTTGGACCTTCAACTCCTGAAGTTCAATAAGAGCCATTCGATATGGGGTTTTAGAAATAGGCTTTGTACCAGGTTCAAGATTAATAAAGAATTCAACTTCACGTTCCGGGGGTAGACCGGGAAGTTCTTTAGGAAATAGGTCAGGAAAGTTACTAACAACAGGAATATTATTCAAATTTGACGTGTCTTTATTCAAATCCATAACATGGGCTAAGAAAGCTTGACATCCGTTTTTTAATAAACGAATGGCTTTATGGCTTGATATAACAGTGATTGATTTTAATGGCTTAGTTGCTTGAATTCGCACAACAGGTTGATTAGGAATATGAAAACTAACCACCTTACGAAAATAATCAATTTTGGCATGATGAGTAGTTAACCAAACAATTCCTAAAATCACGTCAAATGCAAGTATCTTTAAAGAGATAAGGTCAACAGGTAAGGTGATGGTGCCAACTTGGATCAAACAAGATTTATAAACAGTGGATATGATGAAAGTTTCCCCTAACGGAGTCTCCACAGATAAATCAAAGTCTAATTTCTCCGGAGTCAAGTTTAAACGTTGAGCACAAGCAGGAGAAACAAATGAATGGGTAGCACCGGTATCTAGTAAGGTATAAACTTCACATGAATTTATGATTAGCTTACCCGTGATCACCTCGTTTGGGTTCCTCGCATGTTGACCAGTCACAACAAACGCTCTTCTAGGAACAGTTGACTTTGACTTTTCTGGGGCAGCCTTTTGAGTCACCGTCCCCGCTGAACTTGGTTTCGCTACCGTACAATCTCGAGCGATATGTCCTTCTTTTCCACAATTATAGCATACTTTGAACTGTTGTGGACAGTTTGGACTGATATGTCCTTCTTTCCCGCATTTATAGCATATGACCGGTGGTCGTTGTCCTCCCTTGGAACCAATTGCTGCTGGTGCTGACGTCTTCGTATTGTCATTGTTGAATCTCCTCTTTTTAAAATCTCCTCCCGACTCGCTTCTTCTATTTTCATAGCCACGATTACCACTAGAGTGGTTGCCGTTCTTGTCTGTATTTTTCTTTCTCCGCTGGTTATCATTGTTTTGATGACTGTTGTCACCGATATGATCCTGGTTGTGGTTCCTCGGTTGACCGTACTCGTTATCTCGCTCTAATAATTGAGCCCTGTTGACAACATCTGAATAGAGAGAAAATTTATGAGAAATGAGATATTGACGTATGCCGGGTTTCAAACCTCTCAGAAACATCCGCGTCATACGTTCCTCATTCTCCACCAAATGAGGTATAAACCTGGACAACTCTGCAAACTTCGCCTCGTACTGGGACACCGTCATGTTATTCTGCTCCAGTCTAATAAACTCTACCTCCTTCATATGACGAATACTTTCAGAAAAGTACTTGTCATTGAATAATTTCTGAAATGTCTCCCAAGACATGCTGAGTGCGGCTGGATGGGTACGCTTCACAGATTCCCACCAGTAGTCTACCTCGCCACGGAACATAAAGGTGGCGAATGGAACCTTCTGTTCCTTCGTGCATCCCAAGACATCAAATATCTTGGTAATTTGCTTGACCCATGTCTCCGCCTTAATCGGATCCGGCTTTCCCCAGAATTCTGGTGGTCCCAACTCTTTGAACTGCTTGGCTATGACCAGCTGTGCGTTGCCATTGTTTCTTCCTATATTTTGAACAGGAATCTCCTTCGTCTGGTTTTGCATGAACCGCAAAAAGCTTCTAAACATCTCATCGTTCACCGTCTGCTCAGTGGTGTTGTTCACAGGAGGAACATTGCCAGCCTATTGCACGTTCTCCTCTTTGGTGAGTACAGGTGTCTCCACGGTTTCATTTACTCCACTGTTAACATTCTCAATCGACATTCTCAAATACTGCCATAAAACAAGGGTTAATTTAACAAATTAACAAATCACATAATATCCCTATATTATGACCAACCAACAAATAAGCTTAGGTAGGACACACTAGTGAAGGATTTACTCGTCTCTCCCCTCCTAGTTCTATTCCCCGATCTCCGCCAGAGATCATATCCCTAAGCTCTTATGCCAACTGTGACGCCCCCAAAACAGGTATACAACACCCATTCTTAGTCGTCAATAACATGGTACAGAAACAAATACATCTTTACTATTACAACATAAGAACTGTGAGTTTAAATACAAATATTATCATCTAGACAATATCCACACTCAAATAAGTCCTCATTACAATTATTGATACATTATTTCACAAAAATGGTGAGGACTACTAAAATATCTTCTAGAACCATCAATTCATACCCCGACTAGTACTCGCTACATTCTCGCCTCCTGAGAAAAATGGAACAAAAAGAAAAAGGGTGAGCTCAACTAGCCCAGTAAAGAACATTATGACTAAGATAACATAGAACAAATTATCGTTAGTCTTCAACAGGGAAAAAATATAATAGAATACAATAGACAACAAGTTTTAAATCAATATTCGCAACGGAAAATAATAATTCATAGAAGAGTTACGTAGAGAATGAAATCTACTATTATCTATGAATTTAAAAGTCCATCATCAATATTTTATCCCTGTAACATCAATCAATATTCATCTTTTCACTACAAGCCAAAGATATTCATCAGTTGGTCATGTTCATCTCAACACCTGTTCATCTTTGCACGACGGGCCAAATATATTCATCAGAAATCATTAATCTTTGCACTACAGGCCAAAGATATTCAATTATATCATCATTTAGGACTGAGGATGATGAAAAATATTTTAAAGGAAACGAATTCAGTGAAACAAAATAATAAATATTAAGGATTCGTATTTCAGCTATTTCATGTCCAAAAATACCTCATAAATAATCATAGTGGAGTAAAATTCAAGAATGATCAAAACATGGATACAATCAAAACTAGTATCCAGAATAGATATTTTGGACGAAAAGAAGAAAATTTTATTTTTCGGTGAATAGTAACTCATGAATAGTAACCCCGACATGAAAAGTTCTAAATTTGATAAAAAGTTCAGATCAATACTTCGGCATAATGATATTGAAGAAAATAATATCATTTAAGAAGAAATAACATCCCTTACCTCGAAAAGACGGTACTTCTGACTGGAATACTAGATATAGTGCTGAAGGAAACTTGCACCGTATAGCAACACTCAAAGTATCAAATACTCACAAGAATACGCTCGATATAGAGAGAGAAATAGAGAGAAACTTGTGTTTCTGGTGTGATTTTCAATTCTAACCTAAGCACCCTATTTATAGGAAAATGCTTAGAACACCAAAGCAGAAAATTTAATATAATATTAATATATTTATCAAATTTTCCTTAGCGCACCTCTAGACATCTGATCTCAGCCCATTTATATCACATGTTAGCCCACTTAAATGCCAAAAAACATTTTTCTTCAAAATAATAAATAAAACTTCCAAAAATCAATTATTTCAGAACTTCAGAACTTCAGAACTTCAATAATTCATAATAAATAGTCTTTTTATCAGAAAATTCGAATCTCGCGAGTTTTTATAGGAAATTCAATTCTCTACAACTTTGCAGAAGAAAGTTTTTTCAAATTCTAAACAGAAATTGACCGAAATCCACAAACGGGTGATTTTACAGTCAATAATAAATATTCGGTCAAGAATTGTGTCCACCAACACACAAAATATGTGTTAATCATTTAATACCACAAAAATACTCTTCCTCCTCATATACTCATATATCCCACATTCATTGTAAAAATATCACCATCAATATATTATTAAAATAATATATTTAAATAAATTATTTTATCAAAAAAAAGATAAAATATTAATTTTCAACAATTGTCACATTAAAAATTTCCCCCATCTATATCCACATAAAATCAATATTTTCCTCATCATATAAATCAATAATTAATTATACACAAATAATATTACAGAATCACAGTACTGGCAACCAGGCCGTTCCCATGAAAGAGGGGGCTTTCCAATAAGGATTTCTCCTTACTGGCGCGTAATTAGATGATCAAACCTCTCCTTAGACAGAACTTTCTAGACATTACCAATAATGTTATCTAATAATATTATTCAGATAATATGAATTATTGCTCCGATAATGGAAAATACTGTATAGTGACAATTATAAAATATCAACGTAGCAATTGTTTAATCAATAAAATAAAATATTGAACAGTAATTACTGTAACCATTATTGAGTAGTGCCTTCTTACGTAAGAATCAATAATTGGTGCAATACCGTGTGCTACTGTGCAACAACGCGTATTACCATGCTTTAACCACCGGGTATTCCAACAGTATTAACGATAACAACTACGCCGTTATTTATAAACAACTTATTTTTGTCGTTTTCTTCATCCAATCGCTTTTCGTTATGGGGCCCACAAAAGACTGCGCCGTCGTACGAATATTCTCCGACAGTAAGAATATTCCACGACCAAGCGAATATTCCCCGACAACAATGAATATTTTATAACCACTTGCTTATTTAAATTATTTGCGCATTTTACCCATAACTAACCACATTAATCAAATCAACCCTTACTATTTCAGAATAATAAATAGAGGAAATTAAATTTCATTTATTAATAATTTGGGGTCTTACATACTGTGTCACAACATATGCGACATAATACCAATAAAATAGATACCATGTCATAACACATGCGACACAATATCCACATAAATGGGGTTCTAATGTATATGTTGAATCAGATCAAATCATAATGTCTCCAAAAGAATGTAACAACATATATTGCTCTACAAATATCAAAATAAATACTAGACGTGATAACTTAATTCAAAGTGTACAAATACGAGTCATATGTATCAACTCCAAAATGGAATTGTTATAAATGAATTTCATAAGAAAAAATTATGTGAAATAATAACGAAATTTGAAACAACGAACAAAAACGAACTAATTAAATTTCACAAGAGTATTATTGAAGGAGTACGGAAATCCGTACCTGAATTAAGCAACGTCATACCCAAAATTATAATCCGAATATAACTCGTTAAATTCCTTTCGTTTGAGCTAAATTAACATAAATAAATTAATAATTCATAAGCTAAATTACTAATTAATAATCCTTTTCCCCAAGATTTGTTATTATTATTATTATTATTATTATTATTATTATTATTATTATTATTATTATTATTATAGCACATTGTATATCTTACAAGCTTCAATACTACTGATTATATAAAACTTTTACCCATCCGTTCCAAATACAATATATAAATTGAAATTAACAATTTACTGCTACGGTAGTATACTGTATTGATGTAGTTTCACTTTATCATTTAGACCATGTCAAAACCCAGGCAATACACCTATACTTTTACACGCCATACAAAAATTCATATGACATTATCCATTATGGCTAGAATATTAAGAAACCATTATACCAACAAATGCCTAGTCTACTATACTGAATTGAATTGACCAAACTATGCTAAAAATCATATACATATAGCACAAAGACAAGTCTCATATGGGCTAAAAATTACCCACCTGACCGAAGCAATACTAGTTATAATCAGAAAATATATACTTAAAAATACCTTATAAACGACCTCCTATTTCATTCACGAACAAACTTCTTGTTATTCCCATTGTTCTCAGCCGCAGCTAACTTCGTTTCTTTTCATCTCTTTTCCTCAATTTGTATAATGAAATAAGATTAGGTCTAGTTGTATGTTTATTTATTAACAAATTTTAACAATTCTCCTATTTATAATAGAATTTAATATTACCCACATAAATTAAATCCAATAAATTTTAAGGCCCAATTTTATCAAATTATCCTCACTTATTAATACTTATTAGTCCACTTAAATCAAATGACTAGTTTGACCCAAATAAAAGACCAAATCCAAATAATATATATTATTTTATTTTATTATTATATATTATTATCATTTTTACCGGGTATTACAATATGATTATGACTATTTATTTCTATATAATATATGGAAATATAA
This sequence comes from Panax notoginseng, assembly GCA_016801055.1. Classification (NCBI taxonomy): domain Eukaryota; kingdom Viridiplantae; phylum Streptophyta; class Magnoliopsida; order Apiales; family Araliaceae; genus Panax; species Panax notoginseng. Next base: position 231,224,703 of record CM029014.1, read on the forward strand.
TCCTCAGATTATAGTATTTGCAAACAGTCTATAGTACAATCTAGTGTTCTTCTTTTTATACATTTACTAGCTATACGTTTTGATATTACAGATCATCTTTATGTTAGTACACGTACGATTGCATGTTCCATGCAATTGAAGCCTTTATTTTAACTTTTTAATTTTATCACTGAGTTGATATAATTTTCATATATAACAACATTGAGGTCCTGGAAATTTTCTCTTTAAAGATGCACGAAATTTGATGGAAGTATCAAAGTACTCGAAAGAGAAGCATCAAGAATTTGTGCCTCACGTACTTTTACCTCCATTTTGATCAATACATAGCTATCAGAGTTGAGGAGAAAAGAACAGAAGAAAAAAGACATTGAGCACATTCCTTAGATCCTATAGTTTATTCTCATATATTGTGGCTCATTCTTATCTTCATTCACAGCTATGGATGTACAAAATTCAGTGTTTCGATCCTTCGCAAATTCATCATTTTATATATCTTGTACGTACTGTATGCAAGTATTTCATATTTTTATGTATGATTTCAATATTATATATATATATATATATATATATATATATATATATATATATATATATATATATTGTTGGAGTGTGATTATTTGGGTAGTGCGAGAGTCCTTATTAAAGTAATATTGTATTTCCTTATATGGTGGGATAAGGAGATTTAATTTGGGAAGAAATCTATTAGCCATTAATTGCAATTATAAGGTGATTCTGAAAAGGACTCCTACTCCTATTTATAAATACAGCAATAAGCAAGGGATTGGAGGTGGAAGGACACAAGAGTTACAACACAAATACACAACTTGTACTCCTAATATTATTATAGTGGATTACTCTCTCTCTCCGTGGTTTTTCCCCAATTGGGGTTTCATGTAAATTCTTGTGTTCATACTTTATATTTCTTTATTTATGTTTATGTGAGTGTATTTCGTGAGTTTGATTTCACAACAATTACTCCATCAACCGTTAGCGCTATTTTGGCCTGTTGTTTTGCTGATTTCGTCAGGCGTGTAAGACCCCAATTTTTATAAATAAAGATGAATTTTCTATAAATGTCATTTTTGAATATTATGGAGTTAATTTGATATAATGTTATAGTTGTGGGTAATATTTATAAATTTTGCAAAGTAAGCAAGTTGTTATAAAATATTCGTTTGGTCGGAGAATATTCTTTTTGTCGGGGAATATTCGTACGACGGCACAATCATTGGTGGACCCCACAACGGAATTATTGTCGGATTGAGAAAACGACAAAATTATATTTCTATAAAAATAACAGCTGAGGTATTACGTTAAAATCGTTAAAACTGTTGAACTACTTGGTAGTAAAAGTACAGTAATACGCGTGGTTGCATAGTAGCACACGGTATTGATTATTGATGCTTACGTGAGAAGTCACTCAGCTATACTCAATTATTGCTACAGTAATTGCTGCATCATATCTCTTAAATTATTGTCATAGTATCATCTGTATAATATGTTATATTATTGAGACGTTGTGGTAAGTTGGTTATTTTATGGGGGGCCATATGTCATCATCTAAGAGTCTCTTCGTCAATAGTAATTACCGTCGTCAATAGTAATTACCGTCGTCAATAGTAATTACCGTCGTCAATAGTATTTACCTTGGTCAATAGTAATTACCTTCGTCAATAGTATTTACCTTGGTCAATAGTAATTACCTTCGTCAATAGTATTTACCTTGGTCAATAGTAATTACCTTCGTCAATAGTATTTACCTTGGTTAATAGTAATTACTTTCGTCAATAGTAGTTGTCCCTTCAATATTACCAAGAGTCATTTGACCCTTCGTTAAGACCAAGAGTCATTTGACCCTTCGTTAAGACCAAGAGCCACCCTCAGTTTTTCTATAAATAGAGGCCTAGGGCTTCATTATTTTTCACGAATTCATTCAAGCTATAGAGAGAGAAAGTATAGAGAGAATAAGAGAGAGAGAGACTAAAAGTATTCTGCTACATCACTTTTCCAATATCCAGTTCTTTTAAGGTAGGGAATATTATTTCTTTTATATTCATGAAGAGAACTTCTGTTATTCCATTTGTTATTATTCTGTTGGAATAACCAGTATACGCGGTCTACCCTATACTTGGTGACATTCTTCTATTATTCTGTTGGAACATCCTGTCTGTGTGTTTTACACCGGACCTGGTTCCGTTTATTATTCTGTTGGAACATCCTGTCTGTGTGTTTTACACCGGACCTGGTTCCGTTTTATTATTATTCTGTTGGAATATACGCCGGACCTGGTTCCATTATTTATTATTCTATTGGAATAACCTGTCTGTGCGGTCTATCGCATGCATGGTGATTTCTTTTGTTATTCCATTCTTTATTGTACTCAGTTGGTTAAGTTTTGACTTCTATACTCCATGAAATTTGTGGAATATCCTTGATAGTTGCGTTTCATCCAGTATCTTTTCAAGAAAATATTCTTCTAAGCGTTCTTGAATTTTACTCCACAATGCAGTATCATGTTGACAATTTGGACGTTGTTAATTCCTGGATAAATTAATTCTTGAACTTGTTTTATTGAATTCTTATATCATTGTCATCATCCTCATGTTTATAAAATGTTGAAAGTCATCTGTGGCCTGTAATGCATAGATGGACTTGGTATGATTATGACCAGGGATTATTCGGTATAATCATGACCGTAATGTTACAAATGATGTGGTAAAAGTCCTCATTGGCCCGTAGTGCATTGATGGACAGTTGTTGGCATGATCATGACCATTAATGAATACACGAATATCCTTGGCCGTAGTGCAGGGGTGATTCGATGATGTGGATTATTTTATTAAGCTGAGTCTCAGCGATCGCAGTGTTGAAAAACCTTTTAAATCATAAAAGATAGTAGAGTTTATTTTCTACTTGACTCTTTTAATGGATTGCTTGTTCCGCTGCAGTTAAACTTGATGTCTATTATATTTTATCAGTTTAACATTGTTGAAGGCTAATGATAATTTATTCTGCATTATCTTAGTCATAATATTTCTTACTGGGCTAGTTGAGCTCACCCTTTCTTTCACTGTTCTCTTCAGGAAATGAGAACGTAGCTGGGACAAGTCGGGGTACGGAGTGATGGTCCGAATGATAGTATTAGTTAGTAGTCCTCACTATTCTATGTAATGGTGTGTTAATAAATGTAATGAGGACTCCTTTTGAGTATGAATACTCTCTAGAAGATAATATTTGTATTCAAACTCACAGTTTATGTTTTGTCGTATTGTACACGACAGTTGTATTATTAAGTTGTATTTGTATTCTGTACTATGTATCTGACGACCCAAGATGGGTGATGTATACCTAATTTTGGGGGCGTCACAGTTGGTATCAAAGCTTAGGGATATGATCCCTGGCTAAGATGTGAGAATAGAACTAGGAGGGGAGAGACGGGGAATTCCTTCGCTAGTATGGCATACCTAAGTTTATTTGCATGGTATTTAATTGGTCGGTCATAATATAAGGATAATATATGACATATCAATTAATTTTTATTTTGTGGCAGTATCTGAAAATGGCATCTGAGAACGTTGAGAATAGCAATGGAGCACAGACGACTGTTGATTCACCACATATCAATAATCAGGATAATGTGCATCAGGAAGGTGTCAATCCTCATGCAAACAACAACACTGACCAAATGATGAATGATCAAATGTTCAGAGGCTTTATGCAATTCATGCAACAACAGGTGAAAGCGGCTCCTGTCCACAACGTAGGTGGAAATACTGGAAACTCTCAGGCGGTCACCGCTAAACAGTTTAAGGAGCTGGGACCACCGGAGTTTAAGGGAGAACCCAAACCACTTGTAGCTGAAACATGGATAAAGCAGATCACCAAGATATTTGATGTCTTGGGTTGCTCCGAGGAGCAAAAGGTTCCCTTTGCCGCCTTTATGTTGCGAGGAGAGGCAGATTACTGGTGGGAATCGATAAAGCGTACTCAACCTGCCGCACTGAAGATGTCTTGGGAGAAGTTCCAAGATCTGTTTAACGACAAATACTTTCCCGAGAGTATTCGTCACATGAAGGAGGTGGAGTTCATCAAATTGGAGCAGAATAATATGACCGTGTCGCAGTACGAGGCAAAATTTGCGGAGTTATCCCGGTTTGCGTCCCACCTGGTGGATAATGAAGAAAGAATGACGCGGATGTTTTTAAGAGGTTTGAAGCCGGAGATACGTCAACATCTTGTTTCTCATAAACTGTGTTTGTATTCAGATGTTGTAAATAGGGCTCAGTTGGTGGAGCGCGATAACGAGATAACGCAACCAAAAGAGAGCAGCCGGCAAAATGATAATACCAGTGAGAGCAGTCATCGAAGCGGTGACAACAAGCGTGGAGGGAATCAACAGGCCAGAAATGGTAACCACTTCGGTGGTAATCAGGGCCAAAACAATAAGAATGGACATTTCAAGAAGAGGAGATTCAACAATGATGGAAAGACGTCAGCACCAGCACCTGTCGTTAAGGAAGGAGAACGACCACCTATCATATGTTTCAAATGCGGAGGGGAGGGGCACATCAGTCCAAACTGCGCGATGCCGTCCAAAGCATGTTATAATTGTGGAAGAGAAGGTCATTTAGCCCGATTTTGTCGTTTACCGAAGACAAATTCAGCTAGGATGGAGGCACCAAAGGCCGTCCCAGAAAAGTCAAAACCGGTTGTGCAAGGGAGAGCGTTTGTTGTGACCTCCCAGAAGCAAGGAACCCGAATGAGGTCATCACGGGTAAGCTTATCATAAACTCTAACGAAGTCTATACTTTATTTGATACCGGTTCAACCCATTCTTTTATTTCTCCTACTTGCGCTCATCGATTAAATTTGATTCCGGAGAAATTAGACTTTGACTTAGCAGTTGAAACTCCATTGGGAGAAACCTTCATTACATCCACGGTTTATAAGTCTTGTTTGGTTCAAGTTGGTACCCACACATTACCTGTCGATCTTATTTCATTAAAAATACTTGCATTTGACGTGATTCTAGGGATTGATTGGTTAACTACTCATCATGCAAAAATTGATTGTTTTCGTAAGGTTGTTAGCTTTCATATTCCTAATCGACCTATTATGCGAATTCAAGCAACCAAACCATTAAAATCAATCGCTGTCATCTCAAGCCATAAAGCTATTCGTTTATTGAAAAACGGATGTCAAGCTTTCTTAGCTCATGTCACAGATCTAAACAAAAATACGTCAGCTTTGAATGATATTTCTGTTGTTAATAAATTTCCTGACGTATTTCCCGAAGAACTTCCTGGCCTACCCCCAGAGCGTGAAATTGAATTTTGTATCGACCTTGAACCCGGTACAAAACCCATTTCCAAAGCCCCATATCGAATGGCTCCTATTGAACTTCAGGAGTTAAAGACCCAACTGCAGGAATTGTTAGACATTGGTTTTATTCGTCCTAGTACTTCTCCTTGGGGTGCTCCTGTTCTGTTCGTGAAGAAGAAAGATGGGAGTATGCGACTTTGTATTGATTATCGGGAGTTGAATCATGTCACCATCAAAAATAGGTACCCATTGCCACGTATTGATGACCTGTTTGACCAGTTGCAAGGAGCACAATTCTTTTCAAAGATCGATCTTCGTTCTGGATATCATCAGCTGAAGGTTAGAACTGAGGATATTCCAAAGACGGCTTTTAGAACTCGGTACGGGCATTATGAATTCTTAGTTATGTCTTTTGGATTGACTAATGCTCCTGCTGCCTTCATGGATATGATGAACCGGGTATTCAAGGAATATTTGGATCACTTTGTGGTCGTCTTTATTGATGACATCCTTATTTATTCCAAAAGCCGTGAAGATCATGAGCAACACTTGAGGCTGGTACTCCAAAAGCTTCGTGAATACAAGCTTTATGCCAAGTTGAAGAAATGCGAGTTCTGGCTGGAAGAGGTAGCATTCCTTGGGCACGTAGTATCAAGTCGTGGAATATCGGTTGACCCGGCAAAGATTGAAGCTATTCAAAGCTGGGAGCAACCTAAATCAGTGACCGAGGTACGTAGCTTTCTTGGTTTAGCTGGTTATTATCGGAGATTCGTGGAAGGATTTTCTCGAATCGCTACTCCATTAACTCAGCTGACTCGGAAAGATACAAAGTTTGGTTGGAGCGAAGAATGTGAGCAGAGTTTTCAAGAACTCAAGAGGAGACTCATTTCAGCACCTGTTCTAACAATACCATCTGGCTCGGAGGGATTTGTCATCTACAGTGATGCTTCGAGCAAAGGGTTGGGATGCGTTCTCATGCAACATGGAAAAGTCATAGCCTATGCATCAAGACAACTCAAGGAATATGAGAGGAATTATCCTACTCATGATCTAGAGTTGGCAGCTGTTGTCTTTGCACTTAAAATTTGGAGGCATTACTTGTATGGGGAGAAAGTGGAGATCTTTACGGATCATAAAAGCCTCAAATATTTCTTCACTCAAAAGGAACTCAACATGCGACAACGACGTTGGCTTGAACTGTTGAAAGATTATGATCATACCATTCAATACCATCCTGGAAAAGCGAACGTGGTAGCTGACGCATTGAGTAGAAGATCATATGCGGGTACAAGTGCAATATTAACAACGCAAAGGCCCATTTTGTGTGACTTGCAAAGGATGGAGATAGAGTTGAAGACTCCAGGGACCCATGTGATGATGGCGAATATACGAGTAGAACCGACTTTAATCGATAAAGTTAAAGCTGCTCAAGCTACAGACCTGGAGCTGATGCGTATGAGGAAGAAAGTGCAAGAAGGTTCTATGCCGGAAGCAAGAATCGATGAAGAAGGAATACTTCGAGTCAACTCCAGACTTTGTGTTCCTAACAACCCTGATTTAAAGTATGAAATCATGATGGAGGCGCACAACACACCGTTTGCAATCCATCCTGGAAGTACCAAAATGTATCATGATCTTCGTCATACATTTTGGTGGAGCAATATGAAGAGAGAGATAGCGTTGTTTATCTCAAGGTGTCTAACTTGTCAACGAGTCAAAGCGGAGCATCAAGTACCAAAAGGTCCATTGCAACCACTTGAAATTCCAGAATGGAAGTGGGAGCACATTACCATGGATTTCGTTACCGGTCTTCCTAGGGTTTCTCAAGGTATTGATGCGATTTGGGTCATTGTTGATAGATTGACCAAGTCTGCTCATTTCTTACCGATACGAGAAACTTATACACTTGAACGTCTTGCTCGTATGTACATAAACGAGATTGTAAGACTGCATGGTATGCCAGTATCCATAGTTTCTGATCGAGACCCAAGATTCACTTCACGATTTTGGGTTAGTTTACAAAAAGCTATGGGCACGGAGTTACGATTTAGTTCAGCATATCATCCTCAGACGGACGGACAATCAGAGAGGACTATTCAAACTCTTGAAGATCTATTAAGACTCTGTGTCTTTGACTTCAAGGGAAGTTGGGACAAGTTCTTACCATTGGTGGAGTTTTCCTACAACAACAGTTATCAAGCAAGTATTGGCATGGCTCCATTCGAAGCATTGTATGGAAGAAAATGTCGTTCTCCAGTATGCTGGGATGAGGTGGGCGAAGCAACGTTGTTGGGACCGGAGTTGGTACGTATGACTACAGAAAAGATTCAAACGATCCGACAACGTATAAAAACCTCACAAGATCGACAAAAGAGTTATGCTGATCTTCATCGAAAGGACGTGGAATTTGATGTAGGAGATCATGTGTTCTTACGTGTTGCTCCATGGAAAGGAGTTACGAGATTTGGAAAGAGAGGAAAGCTAAATCCTCGATTCATCGGTCCATTTTTAATCCTCGATCGAGTAGGAACTGTGGCTTATAGACTCGCTTTACCGCCAAGTATGTCTCGTGTTCATAACGTTTTCCACATATCCATGTTACGCAAATATGTGGAAGACCCGAACCACATTATTGAGTTAGAACCGGACGAAATAGCGGAAGATTTGACGTATGAAGAAGTTCCTGTTCAAATCTTGGATAAGAAGGAACATATTCTACGCTCCAAGGTTATACCTCAAGTTAAAGTTTTGTGGAGAAACCACGATGTTGAGGAAATGACTTGGGAGTTAGAATCAGAAATGAAATCAAGGTATCCTTACCTCTTCGACATACCAGGTACGTACCCTAATTTCGAGGGCGAAATTTCATAAGAAGGGGAGGTTGTAAGACCCCAATTTTTATAAATAAAGATGAATTTTCTATAAATATCATTTTTGAATATTATGGAGTTAATTTGATATAATGTTATAGTTGTGGGTAATATTTATAAATTTTGCAAAGTAAGCAAGTTGTTATAAAATATTCGTTTGGTCGGAGAATATTCTTTTTGTCGGGGAATATTCGTACGACGGCACAATCATTGGTGGACCCCACAACGGAATTATTGTCGGATTGAGAAAACGACAAAATTATCTTTCTATAAAAATAACAGCTGAGGTATTACGTTAAAATCGTTAAAACTGTTGAACTACTTGGTAGTAAAAGTACAGTAATACGCGTGGTTGCATAGTAGCACACGGTATTGATTATTGATGCTTACGTGAGAAGTCACTCAGCTATACTCAATTATTGCTACAGTAATTGCTGCATCATATCTCTTAAATTATTGTCATAGTATCATCTGTATAATATGTTATATTATTGAGACGTTGTGGTAAGTTGGTTATTTTATGGGGGGCCATATGTCATCATCTAAGAGTCTCTTCGTCAATAGTAATTACCGTCGTCAATAGTAATTACCGTCGTCAATAGTAATTACCGTCGTCAATAGTATTTACCTTGGTCAATAGTAATTACCTTCGTCAATAGTATTTACATTGGTCAATAGTAATTACCTTCGTCAATAGTATTTACCTTGGTCAATAGTAATTACCTTCGTCAATAGTATTTACCTTGGTTAATAGTAATTACTTTCGTCAATAGTAGTTGTCCCTTCAATATTACCAAGAGTCATTTGACCCTTCGTTAAGACCAAGAGCCACCCTCAGTTTTTCTATAAATAGAGGCCTAGGGCTTCATTATTTTTCACGAATTCATTCAAGCTATAGAGAGAGAAAGTATAGAGAGAATAAGAGAGAGAGAGACTAAAAGTATTCTGCTACATCACTTTTCCAATATCCAGTTCTTTTAAGGTAGGGAATATTATTTCTTTTATATTCATGAAGAGAACTTCTGTTATTCCATTTGTTATTATTCTGTTGGAATAACCAGTATACGCGGTCTACCCTATACTTGGTGACATTCTTCTATTATTCTGTTGGAACATCCTGTCTGTGTGTTTTACACCGGACCTGGTTCCGTTTATTATTCTGTTGGAACATCCTGTCTGTGTGTTTTACACCGGACCTGGTTCCGTTTTATTATTATTCTGTTGGAATATCCTGTCTGTGTGTTTTACACCGGACCTGGTTCCATTATTTATTATTCTGTCGGAATATCCTGTCTGTGCGTTTACGCCGGACCTGGTTCCATTATTTATTATTCTATTGGAATAACCTGTCTGTGCGGTCTATCGCATGCATGGTGATTTCTTTTGTTATTCCATTCTTTATTGTACTCAGTTGGTTAAGTTTTGACTTCTATACTCCATGAAATTTGTGGAATATCCTTGATAGTTGCGTTTCATCCAGTATCTTTTCAAGAAAATATTCTTCTAAGCGTTCTTGAATTTTACTCCACAATGCAGTATCATGTTGACAATTTGGACGTTGTTAATTCCTGGATAAATTAATTCTTGAACTTGTTTTATTGAATTCTTATATCATTGTCATCATCCTCATGTTTATAAAATGTTGAAAGTCATCTGTGGCCTGTAATGCATAGATGGACTTGGTATGATTATGACCAGGGATTATTCGGTATAATCATGACCGTAATGTTACAAATGATGTGGTAAAAGTCCTCATTGGCCCGTAGTGCATTGATGGACAGTTGTTGGCATGATCATGACCATTAATGAATACACGAATATCTTTGGCCGTAGTGCAGGGGTGATTCGATGATGTGGATTATTTTATTAAGCTGAGTCTCAGCGATCGCAGTGTTGAAAAACCTTTTAAATCATAAAAGATAGTAGAGTTTATTTTCTACTTGACTCTTTTAATGGATTGCTTGTTCCGCTGCAGTTAAACTTGATGTCTATTATATTTTATCAGTTTAACATTGTTGAAGGCTAATGATAATTTATTCTGCATTATCTTAGTCATAATATTTCTTACTGGGCTAGTTGAGCTCACCCTTTCTTTCACTGTTCTCTTCAGGAAATGAGAACGTAGCTGGGACAAGTCGGGGTACGGAGTGATGGTCCGAATGATAGTATTAGTTAGTAGTCCTCACTATTCTATGTAATGGTGTGTTAATAAATGTAATGAGGACTCCTTTTGAGTATGAATACTCTCTAGAAGATAATATTTGTATTCAAACTCACAGTTTATGTTTTGTCGTATTGTACACGACAGTTGTATTATTAAGTTGTATTTGTATTATGTACTATGTATCTGACGACCCAAGATGGGTGATGTATACCTAATTTTGGGGGCGTCACAAGGCGTACAAAATCAGACGTTAACATATATATATATATATATATATATATATATACACAACGGATCCGGTCCGGGAGTCCGGATTTTCTTAAAATCCGGACCTTTTTTTTTTTTTGCTTTTTTTTTTCAAAACAACTAAAAAAAAATATTTAATATTTTATGGAACTGAAATTTTTTCATAATATAATGTTTTGGGTGTGTTTTGAATACCTGTACCACCATATTTTGTTATACGTACCCAAATCACGCCCAAAACACTTTATTATGAAAAAATTTCAATTCCATAAATTTTTATTTTTTTTTAGTTGTTTCAAAAAAAATAAAAATAAAATAAAATAAAGGTCCGGATTTTATAGAGTCCGGGATCCCGAACTGGATCCGGACTCTATATATATATATATATAGAGAGAGAGAGAGAGAGAGAGAGAGAGAGAGAGGTTTGTGGCTAGTGTTAGAAAACTATTCCAACTAGTGCAGTTAGCTTAGGACCATCCAAAGGAAGATTAAGGAATGAAAAAAATGCCTTCCGCTCTTAGAGGAGTAGCAAGCAAAAAATAATAGGTCTTTCTGCTCCTCTAAGGAGCGGAAGGAGAAATTTACTCATTGTTAGTATATATATTTTGTGGTTTTAATGATGATACTGTTTATATGAATATAATTAATTTGATATTGACTTATAATCTAATTGAGTCGTGTTGATCAAAACTGTTTCTGCATGTTAATTATATAATGGATTGCATGGGTTATTGCATGGGTTGTTCTCATAACAGGTTGGTTAATTTGCCACGTGCTTAAGTTTTTTTTTGGAATCTAATCTTACTAGAAAATATATGTTTATATTTATATTTAAATTTGTTTTGCTATGAAGACAAATTCAAATATGAATTGGAGTATTTTAAGGAGGTTGAAATCTGGTGTTGGATTTGTGCAACTGGAATTTATATCTTATCTGTTATATTCCTCAAGTTCCTTAATTATAGTCTATCATATTTCAGAGTTATAGGAATATATCTTTCTAATATATATATATATATATGAAAAATGATCCATATCAAGTATTTGCTATGGATGAAAAATGGGCAAATAGCATCATAACCATCCATTGCAATAATCAAGGGCGGAGATTAAAAAAGAAAACACGCATTTCGCTACTTGGTCTAGCGGACTCTCTAAAATAATAAGCCACATCCGCCAGACGAACAAGCGGATGAGGGAAAAAAAATTCAATGCCCAAATTACCCCCAAGCGGATGAGGGAGCCAGCCAACAGTTTTGGGTGTATAAGCCAATAAGCCAACAGTCAACGCAACTATCAACAAACAAGGAATCCGGCAATATGCAATCAAATCCTAACAGTTCATGCAATCATATTAGTAGAAGCATTATAGTGGATATACTGAAATAGGACCACTAGCTGGTGGCTTGAGTATTATCTTCTGCCAACAGGGGGAAGTCAAGGATTTGAAGTCCCAATTTGATGGTAACATATATTACTTATTACAGTTTTGCAATTTTTGATTGAGCATCTCTCTCTCTCTGTGAGTGAGTAAGAGTGAGTGAGTGAGTGAGTGAGAGAGAGCAATTTTCCCATGTAATTAACTGTCGGCTAGCCCTGAATTATAAGTGAGAAAATGTCATGGAGATTAGGTAACGGACAGACCTTTGCCTCTTCAGCCCTGACTGAGTGTAGGCGGATGGAGACGGACAGACCTTTGCCTTTTCATCCCAGACTGAGTGTAGGCTGATGGAGGAAGAAATCGCAAAAGGGGTTTGTGGGTTCTTCGCATCAGCAGTGAAATCGCAGATGGAGGAAGAAATCGTATGGGGGAAGAAATGCCCGTTACCTTTGCCTCTTCATCCCTGACTGAGTGTAGGCGGATGGAGGAAGAAATCGCAGAAGGGGTTTGTGGGAATCGCAGGGTCGTACGCTAATTGTTCAAGCGGATGTGTAGTAAGCAATTTGGTCCGAACTTTATTTTAGAGAGTTCGTTAGACCAAGTAGCGGAAGGCGTGTTTCATTTTTTAATCTCTGCCCTTGATTATTGATTATTGTAATGGATGGTTATGATGCTATTTGCCCATTTTTCATCCATAACAAATACTTGCTATGGATCATTTTCCTATATATATATATATACCAATTTGAACGTGGCTTGAAGATTTTCTAGGAGTTGGTATAAGTAAGGTATCTTATTCAAAGTTGATAAAACAGTGTTTTTGAAGGAAATTTGCTAACTATTTTGGACTTTATCAGCTATATTTTGAATATTCATCGACTCTATCAAAAAACAGAGTACTTCATATTTAATATATATATGTGTGTGTGTGTATATATATATATATATATATATATATATATATATATATATATATCTTATATCTTATCTGTTAGATTTTGTTGAAGGTTGAGATTTTTTAGCTAACAGATATCTCCTATTTCAATTGAGAAGAAATAGTCGTTGCTTGGATTGAACCGTTGCTTTTTTCATAGTCGTTGCTCTATTCTCCTTTATATATACTGTTTGCCGGCTTATTGGAAGAATAAGACTGAAGAATAGTAACTTATCAGAAAGCTAATCTGAGATACATACAAATCACTATATCACTCTTTTAGTCTCAGTTTACAGTGTAGTTCTTGTATTCATTCTTTCAATATCTATTGTAAACATAGTATAAGTCTAGGTTGGCTTGGGGGTTTTATTTTAGTACGTAAAATTTAGTCTGCTCAACGAAGCTATCAAAGTCTTAGAGGTGAGAGGTGTTGCAGAGGTGCAAAGGGGGCAGAGGTATCCAATTAATCGTTGTTGTAACAAGGAGTTTTATTTTCTTTGTAATTGGACGCTAATTAGGCCACTAGAGTACAGGATAGGGGCTGAACCACATAAAAATCTTGGCATGATTTACTGTTCTTTTGCTTTTGTTATATGCTTTAAAAATCTACAGATTTTGGTTTAAGTCGAAAATTTTTTATACTAATACGGACATGTATTAGCTATCCGTTTATAACAGACGGAGAACATAACTAATACGGACAGGGTAAGACCGTCCGATTATAACCTGCTATAGTAAACTTTAAAATTAACCATTGTAGATCCCTTTTGAGTATTTACAACTATTCACCCCCTCTAGGTGTGCTTAATTACAGAATTATACTCATTAACCCTATTGTTGTTAATAAAATAAGGATGCGTATTATTAGTCTATATATATATATATATATATATATATATATATATATATATATATATATATATATATTAATTAATAAAATTTGTTGAATTTAAAATATTTGTACAAGTATGTATTATCTATTACCATAAAGCTTTTTGCTTTTTACAATTTAAACCCTTATATTTTTACTTTAAGACATTAAACCTTAATGTCTCTAAATTTCCTTTTGGCCACTGAATTTAGCATTTTTAACTCGAATAAGTCATGTGACTTAAAATGAAACGACAATTAAATATTTTAACCATATATATCATTTATATTAGTTGTAATTTTTCCACATTTTTCTTGTTCATCATACAATAGTCACGTGCCTAAAATTTTATGTGCTTTTAAAAATATTTAATTAAGTTTTTCTTTAATATAGAAATTTAAGTCTTTTAAGATTATATATCGTTTATATTGGCTCCAATTTTTTCTACTTATTTTCTTCATCATACACTAACAATGAGTTTATAATTTTATGTGCCCCAAAGATATTTAAGAGTGAAATTAACAAAAATACTCTCATTCAGATCAATTATCACATGTCGGTGGCCTAAAGATTTAATTTATAAAAATTTGAAGGCATCAAGTCTTAAAATTGAAATATTAAGGTTTAAAGTGTAAAAAGCGAAAAACTTTAATATTTAAAATATATTTAAGCCTTTTTATTATCGGATTAAAATAAATTAATATAAAAATATTAGATAGAATTATATGAATGCGCTTTTTTCTTTAATCTTTAATAAAAATATTTTATTTTATGAAGAAAAATACATTTAGAAAAGGTTAAAAAAGTGGTTAAGGGAAAGTAGACGACCCAAGATCAGGCGCAAGAAGTTCATGAATCATGAAAAATATAAGAAGCTAGATTACAAGATCAAGAAAAACAAAGTGCAAATATAAGCATGTGTGATGAAGAAATGTCAGAGACACAAAAGTGAAGAAAAGAATGAAGATTCTCACGTTCAAAGAAATTGCAAAAATAATAAAAATATTATGCTAGTTGAGAAAAAAATTTGAAAAACATGTTTGTGAGTTAAGACACAATAATTGAAGCAAAAAAAAAAAAAAAAAAAGAAAGCGTTGAAGGAATTGTCAAAATTGAGAAAATAGAAGAAGTTGTTGAGAAAAAAGATGAAAAGAAAGAGTTAGAAAATTTGGAGCATCAAAAAAATATTTTGAGTATCAAAAGTAATTAATGATTTGGGATTTAAAGTGGTGAATTTTGTGGAAGACATTGAATGGATCAACATGGAAATTTTTTTTGATTCACAAGAACTAGCGAAAAGAAATTATGAAAACCTTTGTAAGAAGTTTAAGATGATGACGAAAATAAAAATTTGAAGGCATTATATATTTTCCAATAATTTTTAGCGTCATTTACCCTTATAGACAATTAAGCCACAACAAAATTCCATGGTGCTGAGATATGATTATTTGGTTCTAGCCAAAGTGTAGTCCAATTTATTTAAGGATGAATTACATATTCTATTACATTTTTGAAAAAAATTACAACAATAGTGTACTCATAAAATATTTACACAATTAATACAATTTCATATTTATTTACAATATTAGTGCAATTAGGATTCCTTAATTTAGAAAATTAGTATGCAATTAGGATTCCATAATTTAAGGATTAGTTATCCCCATGGCTTCTTCTCTCTCTCCTCATCTAGAACAACTGCATACGTTAGTCATCACCCTTATTCTTCTTCATTCCACGTATTCTTTCAAGGGTGGAGAGAGAAATATTGAGAGAAGTGGCCTGTTCGTGGGTGCGTTTCGAGGTGGGGACACCGACGATGTCGGTCAATTGACCGGAGGAGAGGAGTTCACCGAGCTTGGAGACGACGAATTTATGCTACAGCAAGAGACGTTATGACATTTTTTATAGTAAACAATTTAGGCACACTTTAAGGCTAGTTTAATTGAGTGGCCCCCTGTTATATATGGATCAAATGACATTTGGTTCCGTTTATATATCAGTTAACCTTCTGAATTCTTGTGTCCATGTTTTATATCTCTTATAATGATGTGTGTATGTTTATCTGTGTGTATTTCGTGAGTTTGATTTCACCACAATACAATCAACTTGTTAGTGCAATTTTGACCTGCTGTTTTGGTGATTTCGTCAGGCTTACAAAATTAAGCGTTAACACATGGTACATTAAAAAATAAAAACCAGGAAACACCGAAGCATGATATAATAACTGTGGGCCCAAGTGCAAATTTAGGTTCATTTGACCTAATTAAATTAAATGCACAAATTAAGGTTCGCATTATGATTAAATAAAAAGACGAAAGATCCGGAAATAAAGAAGCAAGACCAGCTGAGAGAGTCTTTCACGTGTCCCGATGCAGAAGACACGTGGAGGTGACTCATTTTGGTAATTGATTGAGGGATTGGATTGGTGACTAGAAGGGCAAGACGATTTAGACATTATTCTAATGACCAATGGTAAATTTGAAATTTTCCCGAGGTCATGTGCCTAGCACATGATCACTCTCCAGAAAACCCTATAAATACTCCTTCCACTCTATTGGGAAGGGGAACTCACTTTTGACTATTGGACCTTTTGGAAATTCTCTCTTAACCCGAAGACTTAAGAATGTTCTCTGAATCCTTGCTACCCTAACAAGGTTCTTGGATTCTAAGAGTTCTGCCACGTGTCATTGGAGTAATATATCGCTCACTTGTTCTTCTCTCCTTTTCAATCAATCAATCAATTCCGTACTTTTCGTAGATTTCTCCCCTCCTCGGCCAACACGAAACCCTAATCCTAACAAGGTACTATTTCCTTTATCACATTAACATAAACCAAAGCATACACAAAAGCATGATACATGGACATAATATCATAACTTCAAACACTATTTTTCTTTATACACATAAAGCTGGGAATACCAATGATTTAACTTCATACTGAATCAGCTGAAATAGAAGTATTGATGGACGCTGTACTTTGTTTTAATCTATCCCTTATGGATTAAACTATGCAGTGTTTGGTTTTTAATGAAACTTATATTTGCTGATAAAAAAATAATAAAAGAACTAAAAATAAAAATAAAAATAGAAGTATCGATCCTTAGACTCAAGCAGCAACCATGATGAACTTCTTTGAAATAATGTTCCCATCATTATTGAATGCATGGAAGAAGACACTGCTTCAAACCCAAAAGGTTTCAGCTCACCTATTTTAATCAAGGTCACAATATTACGTCCTATGCTCTGCACCATAATAAAATTTCACATTTCACAATTTTATATTATTAAGAATTCAACTTTTTATGTTACACATCTCCTTTCAAAACCATGAGAACCATAAGATCTACAAAACCTGATACAAATCATAGCAGATCTTGTTGTATTAAAAGAAAAAAGTGTCAACCAAAGAAATAAGACTCTCCTCAAAGGGCAGATTAAGGAGTATTATGTGTGTGTGTATATATTTTTACACACACGAAGTTAGTAAAATTTATAGATCTATTTATATAGAACCCTAATGTTGTTATTCTACGTGCATGTGCCCATTATAAACCTAACTAATATTGGAAAAATATATAGAGTGATTCTCATAGAACCCTAATATTTTAGAACTTGGGGACTGTAAAGTAGGTTAATTACCTTGGCTTGACTGATTAGAAGATGATTTTACGATAATTTGTAGAGCTGAATTGCGGGGCAAATCTCCCTTGGCAGTGAGCTAATAATCACTAGCCTGCCGTGTGATATTATTCACAATTTAGCAGTCTAAGTGGCCTTCTGCCAATAGAGTAATTGCCCAGTAATGCATCCATACACTTCTACTTGCTTCTTACTGTGTAAATACTTGATGAATAGTTTCAAGGATTGAAATCTATTTATAATCTAGCTAGGGCACTAGAAGAAGTTTGGTGTTTTATAAACAAATAGGATATTCAGGGCACATTTACTTTTCAAAAGTATGAGGAAATAATGTTGGGATGTTTCACATGAATCCCATATCAGATAAATTCGAAAGTATAGATGAGTTAATAATTATTTGTAACCTCAAACTAATAGGTTAACTTTTTAGGTAAATAGGTGATTTAGTATGCTTGTTGGGCCAATTTTAATAGGTGTGCAATTAATGTGGGATAGATCATTTAATTCCACTTCAAGTGGTATCCGAACCTATGATTTGATGACCCCTATTATCAGCAGGTTGACACTCCAAGATGGAGCATTCGTAGACAGTGTGTTACCCGGTTCGCGCGGTGAAGAGGTGGAGCATTTTTAGGGTGGTGAAGAGGTGGAGCATTTTCAGGGTGTGCATGTTACCCAATTCGCACGGTGGAGCACAAATAGATTTGAGACAAGTGGAGCACAATGGATCACTCTCGAGTTTGTCACTATGCGTTGAAGTATGATTTGAGCTTGAGGAGCAAGTTTGTACTCCCACGTTTTTCTCTGGCGTAGAGTAGTATTAGGGTTGAGTAGGGCTCTTAAAAGATTTAAAGAAATTGTGTTCAATGGTATTCAAGTGATCAAGATGAAGATTGTTGAGATATTTCACATGAATTCCAAATCGGATAAATTCAAAAGTATAGATGGGTTAATAAGTATGATGTAGCCTCAACGTAATAGCTTAACCTTTCAGGTAAGGAGGTGATCCAACATGCTTGTTGAGCCAATCTACATAGGTGTGCGCTGTTTGGTGATGAATTAATATGAGATAAATTGTTCAATTCTACTACAAATACGTAGTGCACAATTTTACATCAAACTTTATGCTACATTTTGATTTGCAGAAGTCAATGTGATAATACAATAACTCATTCTTATATAATGAAACAAATTTCTGTGATAATGCAATAACTCATTCTTATATAATGAAACTAATTTATGTGTTTCATTATTAAGTTGAAAAGAAATGAACCATTCTTAATTATTCCTGCCAAAGGTATGTAATGACTCATACTAGTCAAGAACGAAATATTGAATCCACTCCTTATTATATTCCTTTCATTAATTTTATTCCGCCAATCCAAACATTGCGTTAAGTTTCTTGTTCCTTGAATTAACCTAAAGCAACAATGTAGCACTGGCCCTAGGTTCTCCAAAGAGCCACAATTATAAGTTATAAATAGTTGGATATAAAAAAAGAACTTGAATGAGAATAATCTTTAGTAAGTGACTCACTTTTTCTGCTAGTTGATCGATATGTATACTGGTGGCATAAAAATGAAAATATGTGAAAAGTAGTGATTGAGAGCTGGGAAAGAGATCGAGAAAGGAGCATATTCCGAAGAGCCGATGGTATGTGCTCATTGCTTGGTATCAGTTGAATTTAGGACTGCATTTGTCTAAGCATAAATTTATGCATATTCCTGGAGTTTACGTGGACTTTAAACACGTTAAAGCATAAATCCAATTCAGATGGCTGAAATGCATGCGTTTGCATGTTACATTATTAGACTTATACTCGATGAAGTAAAAATAAAATGCTTAACCGAACTAGGTTCAACTTTAATTAGTGGTATCAAATCATTCTTTACTTGGGAATTAATGTCCACGTTTTCATACAATGGAATGGAGTATAAAAATAAGAACTTCGAATTTGCCACTTAAATTTGCACGTAAAACTTATTAAAGAATTATGTTATCCAATAAAGTAAGTTGAACTTATTTTGCATAATCATACCGTTAATTTACTTTAATTATCATTTCAATATGAAGTGCATTTTAGTACATGAAGTAATTAAATAAAGTAGTACAAAAAAATTTAAGTTTTGTTTTTAAGTCAATTTGAAGTATTCCTATTTGATAATTGAAACAAATTAATTTAATTTTATATAAAATAATTATAAAAAATATAAACTATCTAAAAAGTGCTACAAATTATAAGATTATTATTTTAAAAGTTAAATAATTTACATGAATTTTGAATTTATAAATATTTTGAATTCACTTTGAAAATTCAATGATATTTTTTGTTTACACAATGTGCTTATTTACTTGCTACGCAAACGCAGCGTTTGGTCTCCAACTGAGTTCCAAGATTGTTCGGCAAACAAATCGCAGTGGTAACACGGCAGTCAAAACCCAGTACCCTAGCATTTGTGGGACGTCTACAAAATAAGTCCACACAACTCATTTTAAATCGTTAAATACATATTACATAATTTAAATACAAACTTTCATATTTACAACTATTAAACTGCCATACAAAATACGACCACGCACATACTATGAGTTTCAATACAAATATTAAAACGTATATAATTAATACGACAATATTTACACTCAAATTAAGTCTTTATTACAATTATTATCACACTATTTTACAACATAGTGAAGACTTCTATAGTAACTATCACGGACTATTACTCCACTCCCCGACTAGTTCCAACTACACTTTCATTTCCAGAGAAGAATAATGGAACAAAAGAGTGAGCTCAACTAGCCCAATAAAGAATATTATGACTAAGCTAATGAAAAATAAATTATTTTTAGTGTTCAACAGTGATAAATCAGATAAAATATAACAGCGGAAATAACTGCAGCGAAAATAATAATCCATTAGAAGGGTCAAGTAGACCACCAATATTTTATCCCTATAACACCAATCAAGAGTTCATCTTTGCACTACGGGTCAAAGATAACTTTCACAACAAGCATTTGTATGTAACACCAAAGGTAATGATTATACCAATACACAAATTTTTGGTCATAATTATACCAATCAATGATTCATCTTTGCACTATGGGTCAAAGATAACTTTCACCACAATTTAAGTCTGAGGATTATGACAATGATATAAAGAATGAATAAAAGTGAGATCAATGATAAATATTAAATATTTGTAATTTAATTTTATCCAAATTCATAAATGTCTAGATTGTCACATGATAACCAATTATGGAGTAAAATTCAAGAATAATATTTAAGATTAATATTTCAAAGAAAATTTGGACAAGAAAAATAAACTAAATTTTGTCATGAATAGTACTCCGGCATGAATAGTACCTCGGGTGAATAGTACTACGGTATGAATAGTACCCCGGATGAATAGTACCCTGACATGAAAAGAGTAAAATTTAATAAGAAAGTTCAGACCAATATTTCAGTGAAATGATATTAGATGAAACACAAATCTCAAAGAATTTCTAATCATTTCAGGAATTATAGAAGCAATACTTATTGTAAGACCCCGAATTTTATGAAATAAAAGTATTCAAGTTTTCTTATAATTATTATTAAGTAAAGGGTTAAATTGATAAAAAGTTAAAGTTAAGGGTGATATATGTAAAGTTTACAAAATAAGCAAGTGATTATAAAATACTGATTGTTGTCAGGGAAAATTCGTTTGGCTGTAGAATATTCTTGTTGTCGGGGAATATTCATACGACGGCGGAGCCATTTGTGGGCCCCATAACAGAAAATTATCGGATGAAGAAAATGACAAGTATGTGTTTTTATAAATAATGGCGTAGTTGTTACCGTTAATACTGTAGAAATATCCGGTGGTTAAAACATAGTAATACGCGGTATTGCACAGTAGCACACGGTATTACACCAATTATTGATTCTTACGTAAGAAGGCACTACTCAATAATTGTTACAGTAATTACTATTTAATATTTTATTTTATTGATTCAATAATTGCTACGTTGATATTTTATATTATTGTTATTTCAATAATTGTCACTGCATTGTATTTCTCATTATCAGATCAATAATTCATATTATTTGAATAATATTATTAGATAGCATTATTGGCAATGTCTAGAAAGTTCTGTCTAGGAAAGAGATTAGATCATCTAATTGCGCGCCAATAAGGAGAAATCCTTATCGGAAAGCCCTCTCTTTCCTGAAAACGACCTGGTTGTCATTATTGTGATTCTGTAATATTATTTGTGAATAATTAATTATTGATATATATGATAAGGAAAATATTTATTTAATGGAGGAATCTTTAGAAAAGTGACAATTTTTGAAAAATGATATTTTATCTTTTTTGATAAAATAATTCATTCAAATATATTATTATATTACATTATAAATGTATAATGCGATAATATAATAATATAATAATGGTGATATTTTTACAATAAATATGTGACATATGAATAAATGAGGAGAAAGAGTATTTTTATTACAATAAATGCTAAAAATATGTTAAACATGTTGGTGGATTCTATTTTTGACTGAAATTTGATTATAGCCTGCAGAATCGTCTCTATGTAAATTTCGGTCAATTTCTGTTTAGAATTTAGAATAAATTAAAGCTACAAAGTTGTAGAGAATTAAATTTCCTATGAAATGGATATAAGATTCAATTTTTTTTGATAAAAGGGCTATTTATTATGAATTATTGAAGTTTCAGAATATTGGGTCTGAATTGATTTTGTTACAGAAAAATGTTTAAAACATGTTTTTCATGTTAGTGAGCCCCGCAATTGTCCTTTTACATGTGATAGATGCTGAAATCTGATGTGCGTAGGAAATTTAAAAAAAATAATAATATTTTATTAAATTTTCTGCTTTGGTGTTCTAAGCATTTTTCTATAAATAGGGTGCTTAGGTTATAATTAAAAAACACACCAGAATATGAAGTTTTCTCTCTATAATATCGAGCGTATTTTTGTGAATATTTAGATAATTTGAGTATTGCTATACAGTACAAGTTTTCTTCAGCATTATATCCGATATTTCTTCCAGAAGTACTGCTTTTTTGAGGTAAGTGATATTGTCATTATTATGGTAAGGGATGGTAAGGGATAGTAAGGGATGGTAAGAGATGTTATTTTTGAAGTAAATGATGTTATTTCCTTTACTATCATAATACCGAAATATTGATATAAATTTTATTGTGAAACTTTATCTTTTTCGTGTCGGAATTACTATTCACGTATACGATACTATTCACGTATACGGCACTATTTATGTATATGGCACTATTTACGTATACGATACTATTTACGTATACAGGACTATGTATGAATACAAGGTACTATGCACGGGTTACTATTTACGAGTTACTATTCACGGGTTATTATTCATGAGTTACTATTCACGAGTTACTATTCACGGGGTACTATTCACGAAAAAATTAATTTCTTTTTCTGACCAAATTATCGTTGATTTATGAATCTTACTCTTGAAATTAAATTCATGTTTTGATCATATTATTTTTATTATCATATATAACATTTTTATAACCCTGGTGATGAAATCTCTCTTTCACTTGAGTGTAAAGATGGGTAGATTATTGGTATGATCGTGACTATGGGTTTTCTTTGGCCATTAGTGCAAAGATGAATTGTTGACTGGTATGATCATGACCATTGAATTTATAAGTGAATATCTTTAGCTTAAGTGCAAAGGTGAATTGATCAACATGGTTATAATTATTGTTTATATAAATTCTGAAATAATTATATATTTCTTTGAGATATTAATATCTTTGGCCTGTAGTGCAAAGATGAATTATTGATGAATATCTTTGGTCGTACTGCAAAGATGGCCTGTTGTTGAATATCTTTGGTCCGTAATGCAAAGATGACCTGTTATTGAATATCTTTGGCCCGTAGTGCAAAGATGACCTGTTGTTGAATATCTTTGGTTGGTAGTGCAAAGATGAACATTTGATGAATATCTTTGTCCCGTAGTGTAAAGATGAATTTATTAGTATGATTATGAACAGGAACTGTAATTTGGTATAACCATGATCTTTAATGTTTTAGGTAAAGACAGGTGATGAAAATTATCTTCGTCTTGGATGAGAAGAGAAATTTAGAACTACAATTATGATTATGAGTTATTCACATGATTGTGGACATGAACTGTTGATTGATGTTACAGTGATAAACATTATTGGTGGACTTTTAAGATGGAGAAGATAATAGACTTTATGGTCTATTTGACTCTTCTAATAGATTGCTCGTTCCGCTGCAACTATTGTTGAAAAGTTTTATCATCTACCATATGTTCTAAATCTCTGATTCATTACTGACAAAGGCTATTGATAATTTAATTACCTTTAGTCATGATATTCGTTAGAGGCTAGTTGTGCTCACCCTTTTATTTCACAATTTCTTTCAGGTAATAAGAGTGTAGCTGGGTCGAGCTGGGATAACAGGGGAATAGAACGGTGGTCTATAGCTGTTGAGGTTTCCCCTAAAATAGTATGGAAATAATTTTATTGAGAATTTGAGATAAGTGTGTTGTATTTTATACGTCATTTAACCGTTAATTTTGGTGAACCGAATAGGGTGAGGTGAACCAAACTTTGAAAGGGTGTTTTGCCACTATCATACAAGATGTGTAATGACCTACGACTTTGTGTTATCATAAGATAGGGTTGTGCACATCCACTTGCTGATTATATCTACGAGCACTACCTATATAATCTTGGAGTTTGGTTGAAATATAATTCTCAATTGGAGACAATGGAGATAATTATATGTCAAAAAAAGACTCACCATTGGAAATAACATGATAGCAATCTTCTCATTTCTTTTGGGGTCTATTGGGCCAACCAAGGATAATTCTCGAGTCATATGATATCTATTATAACTTAGATGCACGGCCTCTCATGTACGAAGGTTTCATTGAGCATTTTTCAAATATTTTAATTTCTAAAATAATTATTGAATGTACCTTTATGTAAGGTATCAATGTGATGTGCTATCCAGGTGTTGGGATGAGAGTCACATTTGGTATCTATTTGTATCAAAACTCATAATATATGTGTTGTCGTATTTTGTATGACAATTGTTATAATAAAGTTTGTAGTTATTTTATGTACCATGTATTTGGCGACCCAGAATGGGTTGGGTGGAATGGACTTATTTTGGGGGAGTCACAGTTGGTATCAGAGCTTAGTGATATGGTCTCTGGCGGAGATTGAGGAATAGAACTAGGAGGGGAGAGACGAGTAAATCCTTCGCTAGTGTGTGTCCTACCTAAGATGAATTTTCTTACTTAAGTTGACAAATTGTGATATGTCAATTAACTTTTATTTTGAAGTTGTATTCTAGAATGATATCTGAAATACAAGATATGAGTATTGGAGAAATCATGATATAGAAGAGATGACCGGGGAGATAGAATTTGAAATGAAAGCAAGGTATTCTCAACTCTTTGAAATACCAGGTACGTAAATTTCAGGGATGAAATTTCTTGAGGAGGGGGAGATTGTAAGACCCCGAATTTTATGAAATAAAAGTATTCAATTTTTCTTATAATTATTATTTAGTAAAGGGTTAAATTGATAAAAAGTTAAAGTTAAGTGTGATATATGTAAAGTTTACAAAATTAGCAAGTGGTTATAAAATATTCATTATTGTCGGAGAATATTTATTTGGTCGTGGAATATTCTTATTATCGGGGAATATTCATAAGACGGCGCAGCCATTTGTGGGCCCTGTAACCTAAAATTGTTGGATGAAGAAAACGACAAGTATGAGTTTTTATAAATAACGGTGTAGTTGTTATCGTTAACACTGTTGGAATACCCGGTGGTTAAAATACAGTAATACGCGGTGTTGCACAGTAGCACACAATATTGCACCAACTATTGATTCTTACGTAACAAGGCACTACTCAATAATTGTTACAGTAATTATTGTTCAATATTTTATTTTATTGATTCAATAATTGCTACGTTGATATTTTATATTATTGTTATTTTCATAATTGTTAGTGCACTGTATTTTCCATAATCAGATCAATAATTCATATTATTTGAATAATATTATTAGATAATATTATTGACAATGTCTAGAAAGTTCTGTCTAGGAAAGGGGTTAGGTCATCTAATTGCGCGCCAATAAGGAGAAATCCTTATCGGAAAGCCCCTTCTTTTCGGGGAACAACCTGGTTGTCATTATTGTGATTCTGTAATATTATTTGTGAATAATTAATTATTGATATATATATAAAAAAGAAAATATTTATTTAATGGAGAAATTTTTAAAAAAGTGTCAATTGTTAAAAATTGATATTTTATCTTTTTCGATAAAATAATTAATTCAAATATATTATTATATTACATTATAAATGTATAATGCGATAATATAATAATGATGATATTTTTACAATGAATGTATGATATATGAATAAATGAGGAGGAATAGTATTTTTATTACAATAAATACTAAAAACATGTTAAACATGTTGGTGGACCCTATTTTTGACTGAAATTTGATTATAGCCTACAAAATCGTCCGTATGTGGATTTCAGTCAATTTCTGTTTAGAATTTGGAAAAATTTAAAGCTACAAAGTTGTAGAGAATTAAATTTCCTATGAAATGGACATAAGATTCAAATTTTTCTGCTAAAAGGGCTATTTATTATGAATTATTGAAGTTCCGGAATATTAGGTCTGAATTGATTTTGTTGCAAAACATGTTTTTCATG
Source organism: Panax notoginseng (assembly GCA_016801055.1). Classification (NCBI taxonomy): domain Eukaryota; kingdom Viridiplantae; phylum Streptophyta; class Magnoliopsida; order Apiales; family Araliaceae; genus Panax; species Panax notoginseng. The sequence continues at coordinate 231,250,892 of CM029014.1, forward strand.
TTAGTGGGCCCCGCAATTGTCTTTTTGCATGTGATAGATGCTGAAATTTGATGTGTGTAGGAAATTTTAAAAAAAAATAATATTTTATTAAATTTTCTACTTTGGTGTTCTAAGCATTTTTCTATAAATAGGGTGCTTAGGTTATAATTGAAAAACACACCAGAATATGAAGTTTTCTCTCTCTATAATATCGAGCGTATTTTTGTGAGTATTTAGATACTTTGAGTGTTGCTATACAGTGCAAGTTTCCTTCAGTATTATATCCGATATTTCTGTCAGAAGTCATGTTCTTTTGAAGTAAGGGATATTGTCATTATTATGGTAAGAGATAATAAGGTATGGTAAGGGATGTTATTTTTGAACTAAATGATGTTATTTTCTTTAATATCATATTACCGAAATATTGATATAAATTTTATTGTGAAACTTAATCTTTTTCGTGTCGGAGTTACTATTCACGTATACGGCACTATTCACGTATCCGACACTATTTATGTATATGACACTATTTACGTATACGACACTATTTACGTATACGGTACTATGTACGAATACGAGGTACTATGCACATGTTACTATTCACGGGATACTATTCACGATAAAATTGGTTTTTTTTTTCTGACCAAATTATCGTTGATTTATGAATCTTACACTTGAAATTAAATCCATGATTTGATCATATTATTTTTATTATCATATATAACATTTTTATAACCCTGGTGATGAAATCTCTCTTTTACTTGAGTGTAAAGATGGGTAGATTATTGGTATGATCGTGACTATGGGTTCTCTTTGGCCAGTAGTACAAAGATGAATTATTGATTAGTATGATCATGACTATTAAATTTATAATTAAATATCTTTAGCTTAAGTGCAAAGGTGAATTGATCGACATGGTTATAATTATTGTTTATATAAATTCGGAAATGATTATATATTTCTTTGAGATATTAATATCTTTGGCCTGTAGTGCAAAGATGAATTGATGATGAATATCTTTGGTCTTAGTGTAAAGATGGCCTGTTGTTGAATATCTTTGGCCCGTAATGCAAAGATGACCTGTTGTTGAATATCTTTGGCCCGTAGTGCACAGATGACCTGTTGTTGAATATCTTTGGTCGGTAATGCAAATATGAACTGTTGATAAATATCTTTGGCCCGTAGTGCAAAGATGAATTTATTAGTATGATTATGAACAGGAACTGTGATTTGGTATAACCATGATCTTTAATATTTCAGGTAAAGACAGGTGATTTGGTATAACTATGAACTGTTAATAGATTGCTCGTTCCGCTGCAACTATGGTTGATAAGTTTTATCATCTACCATATGTTCTAAATCTCTGATTCATTACTGACGAAGGTTATTGATAATTTAATTATCTTTAGTCATGATATTCTTACTGGGCTAGTTGTGCTCACCCTTTTATTTCACAATTCCTTTCAGGTAATAAGAGTGTAGCTGGGTCGAGCGGGGGTTACAAGGGAATAGAACGGTGGTCTATAGCTGTTGAGGTTTTCCCTAAAACAGTATGAAAATAATTTTATTGAGAATTTGAGATAAATGTGTTGTATTTTATACGTCATTTAACCGTTAATTTTGGTGAACCGAATAGGGTGAGGTGAACAAAACTTTGGAATGGTATTTTGCCACAATCATACAAGATGTCTAATGACCTACGACTTTGTGTTATCATAAGACAGATTTGTGCACATCCACTTGCTGATTACATCTACGAGCACTACTTATATAATCTTAGAGTTTGGTTGAAATATAATTCTCAATTGGAGACAATTGAGATAATTATATGTCAAGAGAAGACTCACCATTGGAATGAACATGATAGTAATCTTCTCATTTTTTTGGGGTCTATTGGGCCAACTAAGGATAATTCTCGAGTCATATAATATCTATTATAACATAGATGCATGACCTCTTATGTAAGAAGGTTTCGTTGAGTATTTTCCAAAGATTTTAATTTCTAAAACAATTATTGACTGTATCTTTCTGTAAGGTATTAATATGATGTGCTATCCAGGTGTTGGGATGAGAGTCACAGTTGGTATCTATTTGTATCAAAACTCACAACATATGTGTTGTCGTATTTTGCACGACAATTGTTATAATAAAGTTTGTAGTTATTTTCTGTACCATGTATTTGGCGACCCAGAATGGGTTGGGTGGAATGGACTTATTTTGGGGAAGTCACAGTTGGTATCAGAGCTTAGGGATATGGTCTCTAGCAGAGATTGGGGAATAGGACTTGGAGAGGAGAGACGAGTAAATCCTTCGCTAGTGTGTGTCCTACCTAAGCTGAATTTTCTTACTTAAGTTGACAAATTGTGATATGTCAATTAACCTTTGTTTTAAAGTTGTATTCTTGAATGATATCTGAAATACAGGAGATGAGCATTGGAGAAATCATGATATAGAAAAGATGACCGGGGAGATAGAATTTGAAATGAAAGCAAGGTATTCTCAACCCTTTGAAATACCAGGTACGTAAATTTCGGGGATGAAATTTCATAAGGAGGGGGAGATTGTAAGACCCCGAATTTTATGAAATAAAAGTATTCAATTTTTCTTATAATTATTATTCAGTAAAGGGTTAAATTGGTAAAAAGTTAAAGTTAAGGGTTATATGTGTAAAGTTTACAAAATAAGCAAGTGGTTATAAAATACTCATTGTTGTCGGGGAATATTCATTTGGTCGTGGAATATTCTTGTTGTCAGGGAATATTCATACGACGGCGCAGCCATTTGTGGGCCTTGTAACCGAAAATTGTCGGATCAAGAAAACGACAAGTATGAGTTTTTCTAAATAACGGCGTAGTTGTTACCGTTAACACTGTTAGAATACCCAATGGTTAAAATACAGTAATACGCGGTGTTTTACAGTAGCACACGGTATTGCACCAGTTCTTGATTCTTACGTAAGAAGACACTACTCAATAATTGTTACAGTAATTACTGTTCAATATTTTATTTTATTGATTCAATAATTTTTACGTTGATATTTTATATTATTGTTGTTTTCATAATTGTCACTGCACTGTATTTCTCATTATCAGATCAATAATTCATATTATTTGAATAATATTATTAGATAACATTATTGACAATGTCTAGAAAGTTCTGTCTAGGAAAGGGGTTAGGTCATCTAATTGCGCGCCAATAAGGAGAAATCCTTATCGGAAAGCCCCTTCTTTCCTGGGAACGACCTGGTTGTCATTATTGTAATTCTGTAATATTATTTGTGAATAATTAGTTATTGATATATATGAAAAGGAAAATATTTATTTAATGGAGGAATTTTTAGAAAAGTGACAATTGTTAAAAATTGATATTTTATCTTTTTCGATAAAATAATTTATTCAAATATATTATTATATTACATTATAAATGTGTAATGCTATAATATAATAATATAATAATGATGATATTTTTATAATGAATGTATGATATATGAATAAATGAGGAGGAATAGTATTTTTGTTACACTAAATACTAAAAACATGTTAAACATGTTGGTGGGCCCCATTTTTGACTGAAATTTGATTATAGCATACAAAATCGTCCGTATGTGAATTTCAGTCAATTTCTGTTTAGAATTTGGAAAAATTTAAAGCTATAAAGTTGTAGAGAATTAAATTTCCTATGGAATGGACATAAGATTCAAATTTTTCTGATAAAAAGGCTATTTATTATGAATTATTGAAGTTTCGGAATATTGAGTCTGAATTGATTTTGTTATAAAAAATGTTTAAAACATATTTTTCATGTTAGTGGGCCCCGCAATTGTCCTTTTCCATGTGATAGATGCTGAAATCTGATGTGCGTAGGAAATTTTAAAATAATAATATTTTATTAAATTTTCTGCTTTGGTGTTCTAAGTATTTTCCTATAAATAGGGTGCTTAGGTTATAATTGAAAAACACACCAGAATATGAAGTTTTCTCTCTCTATAATATCGAGGGTATTTTTATGAGTATTTAGATACTTTGAGTGTTGTTATACAGTGTAAGTTTTCTTCAGCATTATATCCGATATTTCAGCCAGAAGTACTGTTCTTTTGAGGTAAGGGATATTGTCATTATTATGGTAAGGGATGGTAAGAGATACTAAGGGATGGTAAGTGATGTTATTTTTGAAGTAAATGATGTTATTTTCTTTAATATCATAATACCGAAATATTGATATGAATTTTATTGTGAAACTTTATCTTTTTCGTGTCGGAGTTACTATTCACGTATACGACACTATTCATGTATACGACACTATTTACGTATACGACACTATTTACGTATACGGTACTATGTACGGATACGAGGTACTATGCACGGGTTACTATTCATGACAAAATTGGTTTCTTTTTCTGACCAAATTATCGTTGATTTATGAATCTTACACTTGAAATTAAATCCATGTTTTGATCATATTATTTTTATTATCATATATAACATTTTTATAACCCTGGTGATGAAATCTCTCTTTCACTTGAGTGTAAAGATGGGTAGATTATTGGTATGATCGTGACTATGTGTTCTCTTTAGCCAGTAGTGTAAAGATGAATTGTTGACTAGTATGCTCATGACCATTGAATTTATAATTGAATATCTTTAGCTTAAATGCAAAGGTGAATTGATCGACATGGTTATAATTATTGTTTATGTAAATTTTGAAATAATTATATATTTCTTTGAGATATTAATATCTTTGGCCTGTAGTGCAAAGATGAATTGATGATGAATATCTTTGGTCATAGTGCAAAGATGGCCTGTTGTTGAATATCTTTGGCCCGTAATGCAAAGATGACATGTTGTTGAATATCTTTGGCCCGTAGTGCAAATATGACCTATTGTTGAATATCTTTGGTCGGTAATTCAAAGATGAACTGTTGACATCTTTGGTCCATAGTGCAAAGATAAATTTATTAGTATGATTATGAACAGGAACTGTGATTTGGTCTAACCATGATCTTTAATATTTCAGGTAAAGACAGGTGATGAAATTTATCTTCGTCCAGGATGAGAAGAGGAATTTAGAACTACAATTATGATTATGAGTTATTCACATGATTGTGGACATGAACTGTTGATTGATGTTATAGTGATAAAATATTGTTGGTGGACTTTTAACATGGAGAAGATAATAGACTTTATGGTCTATTTGACTCTTCTAATGGATTGCTCATTCCGCTGCAACTATGGTTGAAAAGTTTTATCATCTACCATATGTTCTAAATCTCTAATTCATTACTGACGAAGGCTGTTGATAATTTAATTATCTTTAGTCATGATATTCTTTACTGGGCTAGTTGTGCTCATCCTTTTATTTCATAATTCCTTTCAGGTAATAAGAGTGTAGCTGGGTCGAGCGAGGATAACAGGAGAATAGAACGGTGGTCTATAGCTGTTGAGGTTTTCCCTAAAACATTATGAAAATAATTTTATTGAGAATTTGGGATAAGTGTATTGTATTTTATACGTCATTTAACCGTTAATTTTGGTGAACCGAATAGGGTGAGGTGAACCAAACTTTGGAAGGGTGTTTTGCCACTATCATACAAGATGTCTAATGACCTATGACTTTGTGTTAACATAAGACGGGGTTGTGCACATCCACTTACTGAATATATCTACGAGCACTACCTATATAATCTTAGAGTTTGGTTGAAATATAATTCTCAATTGGAGACAATAGAGATAATTATATGTCAAGAGAAGACTCACCATTGGAAAGAACATGATAACAATCTTCTCATTTTTCTTTGGGGTCTATTGGGCCAACCAAAGATAATTCTCGAGTCATATGATATCTATTATAACTTAGATGCATGACCTCTAATGTACGAAGGTTTCGTTGAGTATTTTCCAAAGATTTTAATTTCTAAAACAATTATTGACTGTACCTTTCTGTAAGGTATCAATGTGATGTGCTATCCAGGTGTTGGGATGAGAGTCACAGTTGGTATCTATTTGTATCAAAACTTACAACATATGTGTTGTTGTATTTTACACGACAATTATTATAATAAAGTTTGTAGTTATTTTTTGTACCATGTATTTGGCGACCCAGAATGGGTTGGGTAGAATGGACCTATTTTGGGGGCGTCACACTTACTATACTAAGTTTAGATTTAGGAATAGGAATTGAAATAATATCACTTAAATAATATGGAGTATGAAAGAAAACGATATCCCTTACGAGTATTGAAAAAAAATAACAGCATTTACCTTAATAAGAGACTAGATACTGCAATAGTGTAGTAGCATAACTTTGTGTTGTTGGTATGTGCTTGCTTCTTCGATATTCCTAAAACATTTCTTATTCTCACTTTCTAACTTTCTCTATGTATAGGTTTGGCAGAGTCAATGTATAGTAGTTTTTTCACCATAATTTATGGCATCATCGTTTACCTCATCATTCTTATGACATCATCGCTTACCTCACTGTATCTATAACATCATCACTTACCTCATCCTCCCTTATGACATCATTGCTTGCATCGTCGACCCTATTCTATTTTCTGTATTATTCTCTTAATGTATTAATATAACAGATATTATAGACTAGCAATTCTAGCAACCAGATTATTCCCATGAAAGAGAGAGCTTTCCGATAAGGATTTCTCCTTATTAACGCTCAATTAGATAACCTAACTCCTTTCCTCGACAGAACTTTCTAGACATTGTCAATAATGCTAATTAATAATATCATTTCAAATAATATGAGTGATTGTGCAATGATAATTATTGATTTAATAATGTGAAATACTATTTAGTTGTTGCTGTGAAAATTATTGAATCAATAATATAAAATACTAAACAATTATCACTGTAGCAATTATTGAATCAATAATATGAAAGACTATGTAATTTCTACTGTAACAATTATTGAATGAAATACTGAGTGTCTTCTTACGTAAGAATCAATAATCAAAGATATTGTGCAATACCGTGTGTTACAGTACAATACCGCGTACTACTGTGGAATAACGTGTATTACTGTACTTTAATCACCGAGTATTTCAACAGTTAACGGTAAAAGTTTTGCCGTCAATTTTTAAAAATGTTATTTTTTCTCTTCCTATATCCGACAGTTATTCTATTGTGAGGCCCACCAATGATTGGTTATTTCTGCGCCGTCGTACTTTACCGAATATAATATTCCCGATAGAAAGAATATTTTTCACAAAACGAATATTCCCCAATAAACTGTTTATTTAATAATTTTCATATATCACTTTTAACTATAACATTATATCAAATCAACACCATACTATTTAGAATAATATTTAAAGAAAATTAACTCTTATTCATAAAATAAAGTTTGGGTCTTACAATTTGGGCAACGTTTATAAGGCCAAAATGTAACTTAAGAAATTCGCGAGGTTGCGTTTATAAGGGTAACAATTCACCAACTTGTACAAAATAAATCTACTAGTTGTACAATCTCTCCCTGCTGTAACTTCCCTTATACTTAGGATATTTGTTACCTTAAACTTAGGATATTCTGTTGCTTATTCTCATTGTAATCTCTATATAAACATACTGCAATATAATGAAAAAAATATCTTTTTATCAAATCTTTTATGGTATCAAATCAGCCACGCTCCCATGAGCATTCAGATCTAGCTCTTGTTTCCATGGCAAAAAATTCTCAAACAAATTCAGCCTCTGTTGTGTCTAACCCTGCTATTGCAGCACCAAATTCATTGATTGCAATCAATGTCACAGCACAACTGCCCCTCAAACTCACGCCAATAAACTACCTGACATGGCGCTCTCAGTTCAACGCTCTTCTCATTGGCTATGATCTCATACGATATATGGATGGTCCTTATCCAGAACCACCCAAAATCTTGAACGAAGAATCCAACCTTGCTCACCTGCTCTGGCTTCGACAAGAATCACAAGACCAGCTTATGTTACACTCCATCATTGCTTCTGTTTCAGAACAAATCATGCCGCTCATTGCTTCAGAAATAACCTCCCGTATGGCATGGGAGAAACTTATCACTCTCTATGCAAATCGCTTGCAATGCAGAGTTTTGAGTCTCAAGGAATGACTCACTGCCACCACCTGTGGCTCTAGCACTGTGGGTGAGTTTCTTAACACCATGAGGAGCATATCTGATGAAATTTTAATCATTGGTGAGCTTCCTAGTGATATTGATTTGGTTGTCCATGTCCTCAATGGCCTTGGTCCATCATTCAAAGAAATTGTTGTAGCAATTCATGCTCGCGAAAACCCCATCATCTTTGAAGATCTTCATGATAAACTTGTGGAGTATGAAAATTTTTCGAAATATGAGGAGGTGCGTGTTGTGTCATCCACAATCACGTCTCATGTCACTCAACGATCTGGACAATCTAACACCTTTACTCCCAAGAACTACAACAACAACAAAGCCTCTTCCAACAATCGTGGACATCAACCATTCTCTACCTTTAATCGTGACTATCAAGGCTCAAATCAGCCCTAGAAAAATGCCCAGGCCAGGGTTACAAAGGCTTTTGTCAATTGTGTGATCAACAAGGTCACAGTGCCAAACGCTGCCCTTGCGTCCGCCCTGATTTCTCTATATCTCCTACTGCTAACTACACTGCCAATGCTCCCCCACAGCCAAAAAATTAGCTTCTTGATTCTTCCGTATCTCATCATGTCACAGATGATCTCAACAATCTCTCACTCACCTCGGCATATGAAGGTTTGGATGATATATTTATAGGTGATGGCACAGGTTTGCACATAACTCATACTGGCAATGCAACTCTTCCCACTTATTCCAAAACCTTTGTCTTATCTAATGTTCTTTGTGTTCCTTCTATAAAAAAAAATTGTTTTCAGTCTCTCAATTTTGTAAATCCAGTAATACATCTATTGAATTTTTTCCTGCTTATTTTTTGGTGAAGGATCTTCGCACAGGGGCGACTCTCATTCGCGGCTGGAATAATAATGATGTGTACATGTGGCCTCAGTCTTTGTCTCCTCCGACACACTTCCATGCTTTGGTTAGTGTGAAAGCTCCATTGACCAACTGGCATAGACGACATGACCATCCCTCCTCTCGTATTCTACATCATCTTGTTACCTCTTGCATCCTTCCTCTATCTACATCCTCAGCTAGTGAAATAAATTGTGACTCATGTCTTTGTAATAAAAGCCAGCGGCTTCCTTTTTATGTATCCTCTCTCAAGAGTCATGGTCCCTTAGATTTAATTTACACAGATGTTTGGGGCCCGACTCCAATAACTTCAATAGAAGGTTATCGTTTGTATGTCATTTTTGTTAATCATTTTACCAAATATATTTGGTTATATCCTATTTGTCATAAATCTGATGTTTTTACCATCTTCCCCAAATTCAAAATCATTGTTGAAAACTATTTAAAAAAATCAATTGTTTCCATTTACTCGGATAATGGGGGCGAGGACATCACAATGAAAGAATATTTTGCTACCTATGTCATCACCCACCTCACTACTCCTCCACACACCCTCAACACAATGGAACAGCTGAAAGTCGTCATCGGCACATAGCAAACACAAGTCTTACCATTCTCCATCAGGCCTCACTTCCTGATACAATCCTGATCAGCAAGTTATTCACATATTATATGCAAAGGAAAGAAGCATGTTTCACACGGCAAAAGATCCTAACGTGGCAAGGATTTTGGGAATTTAGAAAAAAGATTTTGTTTCCTAAAATATTAGGTATATTCTATTAGCTAGCCTAATTTTTAAGCATTTGTTTTCCAGATACTTATCAAATTCTATTATAATTAGGATTTCTTTTCAGTTTAGATTTACTTTCTAAACAAGATTTTTATTATTTTATAGAAATAGGAATTTCTTTTCCAAATTGATTTCTACTTCCTTGTAGAAATTAGGGTTATGATTTGTAATTCCTATTAGGATAAGAATAATTTGTTCCTATTGTTTTTAGGATTTGGATTGTTTTGAGTAGTATAAATAGAGATCCAAGTTGATGTAATCAAACACATTATACATTATTCATTATTCAATATATTTGTGAGTTTATTCTCTACTTTTGGTTCTTTGAAGAATTCCTAAGTTTTTTTCTTAGTTATTTCTTTGAGATTCAATTTGACTTATCATACAATAATTCATAGTTGTGTGTGACGTCTTCTACCGCATCAATCGTCGATTGTACCGAGATTACCGCTTCAATATAAGCGAGGGGTCAAGGTGTTGTTGGTGTCCATTCAACACAGATTTCCGAACGCGAGCAATAGCACCAAGATTACCGTCTACATATAGACGAGGGGTTAAGGTGTTGCAAGCAATTCAGCCAATAACTGTGCTAGAAATAACTCAGCCGACGACTACCTCACGCAAGCGTGCCGTGGAGTCTATCATTTGGTATCAAAGCTAGGTTTTTCTAGTGAGTTACTTATCTTTAATTTTTCTGTCGAAATATATATTGTAAAAAAAAGGGGGAAAAAATTAAAATATATATATATATATATATCATATTTTATTTGTGCTAACCAAACTTGTAGCACACCATCAAATCATCAAATTCCAACCAAAAGTTCATACCGTTCCATCATCATCAATTCTAAAACGGAGCTACAATTTACAAATATGAGGCATACAAGAGGAGTACAAGGCAATCGATCGGTGATTTTGTGGTATTCTGATAGTCACACTATCTATATTTTTGTTTCGTGGTAAGTAGTTTTTGAATTGATTAGTATAACCAAGACTTTTGCTAGGGGAATTCAAGAAGAACTTATTAGAGAGAATTTTGAGGTAAAAGGCTTAGTGGTGAGTTTAATCGAGGGTAAAAGCCAATTGAGCGATGCACGAGAGATTCATTATTATTTGAGTGAAACACGTAAGGGAGTGTGTGAGAAAATTTTTTATCTACTAATTTTTTTTTGCAGCAAACATGTATGGCTACAATTATGAAAGTTCTTATGGGTCTCGAAGGAATACTTTCCAAGGCAATATTGATACAGAGGCATATCTGAGATGGGAGAGAAAAATGAAAAGAGAATTTGACTGTCATGATTACTCTGAGCAGAGGAAGGTCAGACGGGCAGTTCAAGAGTTCTCTGATCATACAATTATATGGTGGCAGCTTAGCAAACAAAAACATGGGGAGCGTCTGTTCGAGACATGGGCAGAATTAAAAACAGTAATGAGAAAGCGATTTGCTCCAGTACAGCGTGACAGGAGGGAGGAGTATACATCTCAAAGATATGTAGAGCAACCTTCAGGGTGATCTACAGTAGATAATAACAGGAGTGTTCGCACACAAGTCAACAAGGAAGATTATTGGATGCAGCTACAATATACTCCTAAGGCGCAAAAGAAACAAGATCAACCGGGGGAGGTGGAAGAAATTATAGAATATGCAGTCCAAGGAGAGTTATTGGGTTCGAGTGTTCAAGATGAAATCCATGATCAAAAGCGAGAGATGGTGAACATCCGAAAGAAAGTAATCAAGAAGATGAGTTTGTAAAAGGAAATACATATAGAAAAGATCGATAAAAAGAAATTGTTCAAATCACTACAAAAAAATGGGCCTTTAGTAACGATTTTTCGGGCAACGACTTTATAAGTCGTTGCTAAAAGTATATGTTTAGCAACGAAATTTGTCCTTCGTTGCAGATTGTGTCAGGCTTTCACTTTTTGCAACGAAATTCATAAGTCGTTGCAAAAATTCGTTGCTAATTCATTGGCGGGAAAAAATTTCGTTAGAAATTAGTTGCAAAATTTTCGGCCACTTGATTTCCCGTCATCGTAGGCAACGAAAGTTTTTTTGTTGCTAAAAATGGGGCTTTAGCAACGATTTTTCAGGCAACGACTTTATAAGTCGTTGCTAAAAGTGTATGTTTAGCAACAAAACTTGTCCTTTGTTGCAGATTGTGTCAGGCTTTCACTTTTTGCAACGAAATTCATAAGTAGTTGCAAAATTTTGAAACAAAATTCGTTAGAAATTCGTTGCAAAATTTTTAACTACTTGATTTCTCCTCATCGTAGACAACAAAAGTTTTTTTTGTTGCTATATTTCGTTGCCTAATATGGACCACATTCATTGAGAACAATTTTTATTTTTGTTGCATATTTTATACAACTTTTTGCAACGACTATTAACATGTTGCCTTAAATTAAGATGATAATAATGTAAGACCCCAACTTTTATGAATAAAGATGAATTTTCTATAAATATCATTTTTGAATATTAATGAGTAAATTTGATATAATGTTATAGTTGTGGGTAGTATTTATAAATTTTGCAAAGTACGCAAGTTGTTATATTATATTCGATTGGTCAGGGAATATTCGTTTTAATAGTGAATATTCGTACGACGACACAATCATTGGTGGACCCCACAACAGAATTATTGTCGGAATGAGAAAATGACAAAAATATCTTTTTATTAAAGTAACGGCGGAAGTTTTACCGTTAACTGTTGAAACACCCGGTATTAAAAGTAAAATAATACGCGTGGTTGTATAGTAGCACACGGTATTGATTATTGATGCTTACGTGAGAAGTCACTCAGTTTTGTTCAATTATTGCTACAGTAATTACTGCATAGTATCTCACGTTATTTGATTCAATTATTGTCAATATTTTAGATATTATTAAATCAATAATTGAGATGACAAAGTTATTAATATTATTATTTGAAATATTAACGATGTCTAGAAGTTCTGTCAAGGAGAGGTTTGGTCACTTAATTGCGCGTCAATAAAGAGAAATCCTTATTGGAAAGCCCCCTCTTTCCTGGGAACGACCTGGTCGATTAATATTGTGAATTATAATAATGATGATAAATGTTGTTAAAAAAAATATTGAAGGGATTTTTATGAAATCTTTGATGTAAATTTTGCTTATTATTTGGATTCTTATTTACTCATTTTTTTAATTGAAATGAATATATA